>CM056958.1:13637048-14014548 GCA_029856935.1 Cyclocarya paliurus
CCTTGCTTGAGCTAAAGTTGATTTGGTTGTTTGTTCAAGGTACGCTTGACATGCTGCTTGAGTGAAGTACATAGATTTTTCAATTAATTCTAGCGTCGTTTGCTATAAATATATCATATTAGATATATCTTGCACGACCTCAAGCATATTTTGAGAGAAAATAATTGTCTAGTGAATGCATATTGTATGAGAGGAAAAAAAATCCTAGAGAGTTTAAGTTGAGATTGAGTGATTGTAATCACCTCTGGTTAATAAGATTTCTACAGCTTTGTAGACGTAGACAATTTTCTGAACCACGTATATTGTGCGTCGTGTGCTTGATTGTGATTACTTTTACTTTATTTGTCATCGTTGGTGTGTGTGTTTTACACAACATTTCATAACAACTGGTATCAAAGCCAAGTTGGATATGAAGGAGAATGATGGCTGGAGATAGAGTGATAGCATCTGGGATTGAGAAGTTTGACGGCACTAATTTTGGGTATTGGAAGATGCAGATCGAGGATTATCTCTATAGGAAGGGCTCCACCTTCCCCTGTTGGGAACGAAGCTAAAGAGCATGGCTAATACTGAGTGGACCCTGTTAGATCGATAGGTTCTAGGACTTGTTTGGCACCAATGTCAGTAAGGAGAGAATCATGGTGGATCTCATGATAACTTTGTTAGGTATATATGAAAAGTTGTCTATGAACAATAAGGTGCACTTGAAGAAGAAATTGTTTAATCTGAAAATGTCGGAAGGTATGTCTGTAGCCCAACACTTGAATGAATTCATTATGATCACAAATCAAGTGTCTTCTGTAGAGATTGAGTTTGATGATGAGATCAGAGCATTAATTCTATTGGCATCGTTGCCAAATAGTTAGAAGACCATGAGAATGGCTGTGAGTAGTTCAGCTGGCAAGACGAAACTGAACTACGACGACATATGTGACATGGTCCTTGCTGAAGAGGTATGTAGGACTCGAATGAGTCCTCGGGTTCAAGATCTGCCCTAAATGTTGACAATAAAGGCATAAGACATGACATATCAAGCTCCAAAAGCAGGGGGAGAGCAATATGAGATCTGGGCAGCAGATCACATGCTAGAGTTTTCGCAAGCCGAACCACATTAAGAAAAACTGTAGGAATCAAGAAAGTTCTGATAATAATGCGGTGAATGTAGTGGCAGATGAAATTTAT
This sequence comes from Cyclocarya paliurus, assembly GCA_029856935.1. Lineage (NCBI taxonomy): Eukaryota > Viridiplantae > Streptophyta > Magnoliopsida > Fagales > Juglandaceae > Cyclocarya > Cyclocarya paliurus. The sequence goes on from CM056958.1 coordinate 13,638,231, forward strand.
GATACCTTACTTCTTACAGTGCACAATTCGGTTGATGATTGGATGTTGAATTCAGGATCTTCGATCCATAGCACCTCACATCGAGAAATCATGTAGAATTATGTTAATGGTGATTTTGGAAAAATGTATGCTGCTGATGGAGAGGCACTGGATGTAGTGGGAGTGGGTGATGTGCGCATCACACTTCCAAACATAGGCGTATAGACTTTACAGCAAATCAGACATATTTTAGATCTGAAGAAAAGTCTGATCTATGTTGGACAGCTTAATGATGCTATAGTGTTCTTTGGAGGAACTTGGAAGATCACCAAGGGTGTGTTGGTTCTAGCTCATGGTAAAATATCTAACTCGTTGTATTTAACATCAAGGTCCAGTGATGTGCAGAGAAATATAAGAGTGCAAAAATGTAAGCTTAATCGCGTGAAACATGTGAGAAAGTTAAAGGAAGTCAGTTTTATTGTTTCTTATGAAAGCCTAGGAAATTGGCTAAGGTTGCCAAGATTGATTCGAAACTGAATACTCCTAATGTAGTGGGAGTTGTAAGTCGTCCTGTAGATGTGCTGACTGAGGGCGATGTACGTGGAAGACCGAAGTTGAGCTTCACTTCAGTGCGTCTTCTGGTTTGAAGATGAAAGCTGTGAGCTGCAGAGATGATAGGGCTTGATTAGAAATAGTGGCTGGCATGTCGAGACCCAGTCTCCAAGTGGGAGATTGTTGGGATGTATGTGGAGACTGATTTTGGAGCTGAAAAAGGTGTTTGTTGAAAATGCGCTCGAGCAAAGTTTGCTCGACATCGCTCGACATACCACTCGAGCGGAGTTTAAGTCTGAGAGTTCGCTTGTGTACCACTCGACATCCTGCTCGAGTGAGACACAAATCCTAATGTTTGCTCGACACCCTACTCGAACCAATATTGATTTGGCTGTTCGCTTGAGGTGCGCTCGACATGCCGCTCGATATAAATACGCAGATTTTGCCAATTAGGGTTTTCATCGTTGTTTGCTATAAATATATCATATTAGGCACGTCTTGCATGACTTCAAGCATATTTTGAGAGATAATAATTGTCTAGTGAGTGTATATTGTGTGAGAGAAAAAAAGTTTGAGTTTGAGATTGAGTGATTGTAATCTCTTCTGGTTAAGAAGATTTCTACAGTTTCTATGGACGTAAACAATTTGTTGAGCCACGTATATTGTGCATTGTGTGCTTGATTGTGATTGCTTTTACTTTATTTATCATCGTTGGTATGTGTGTTTTGCACAATATTTCGCAACAGTATCCTCAGTGCATCTCACAAAATTGCAACCTTCTTTCTATTTTATAGGATTGCAATCTTACAGAACTCTTACCTGTGATCTAAGATTTACAAAATAAATGTTAGAAGATTGATGAATGAAAAAATAAAAAGTGCACAACGCTTATACCCATACTTTATTTAACGTTACTCTTATTAAACTCCCTTGCAGCTAGTCCAGCTTGCCTACACACCTGTGCTCTTTAGTTGTGTATGGTAATCGGTCATCGCATTGTCTAAGGGACATCAATTTATTCATAGAATAATAATGATATGTACAATTTTAAATATAAGTCTTTTAAAAAATAAATCCGTAAAAATATGTAAAAAATTCAAATTTTTTGAATAGATTCTATTCTTTTAACAATAAAACAAAAGCTTATACTAGATTTTAAATTTGATACTTGGATTTTGCTAGTAAGTCGTCCAGCATTTACAGTTAGTTATAAATTTTTTGTTTTTGTTTTTGTTTTGATTTTCTTTTAAATATTTGTTTAACATTCTTAATCATTAAGAAAAAAATAAAAAATATACAGTTTCACTAAATCTTATTTTTTTAATTATTAAGTAAAAATAATAAAAAAATTAAAATACATTAATAATAAATTCGAACGGTAAATTTGAGATGCTCCACTAGCCTTTATACTTCTCCCTGAGATTACTGGGGACATCGGGGAGTGACAACTGATATGGCAGAGAATAAAAAAACTGTTAAGATTCCAGAGGTATATATGCGTATCTAACGCCATAGTCAACACCTCGGGATCTTTACCAAAACTAATACGACTACCTAAAATAAGAGAAAAGAAAGCATCTTTAACTATCAAGGAGATCAGAGATCATTGTTTTCTTTTTCTTTCCATACCAAGCTATATATTTTCATTTCCTATCTATGGATACTGCTCTTCACAGTAGCCAGCCACAGTGGAAAAGAATGGTTTCATAGCTTCTGTACACGAACTGGGAAACTTGCTTGTAAGATTCTCTCTCTCTCTCTCTGTTCTAAACCTGTAGGCTGTATGTATGCTGGAAGCACTTTTTCATTAGGTTGTTTTTCGCTCTCTTTTCTGCCGAGTTTAGAATAATTTTGTCACAAGTTTCATGCACTTACTCCACAGCTTGCTGGCCTTTTGATTATAAAGGAAGGTCTCGTAATTGCACACGGTGCTACTTCCTTTCACATTCTTTTGCCATTATTCACGCAGCCAACTGACAATGCATTAGTGAAATCTGATTTCCTTTTTCAGGGGATCAGCAAACATATGAGTTAGAAATTGATTTCAAGTTTGACTTGGCCCTAGCTACTTGCATGCTAAAGAAGGTGCGGAGACTGGCGAGCCAGCTCTATGCAAGGCGTCATGATCTCCCCACTTGATCATATGCTTTTTTCTCCTTTGTTCACATGATTCCTCATGAACTAAGTATTCATAGGTCTTTCTGCATGTCCCCTTGGCTTTAAACCGACCATCCCAATACCTTTTTTTTTTTTTTTTTTTTTTATCTCAATTGTTCACATGAATTTTGATAAAGCAAGCTTCAATATTAATGGGCCTTTTCCGCCACTGGTTTCCAACACATGGCTAGTCTATTTCAGTTGATTGTTATGAGTTTGTTTGTGTTCTTAATTTGTATATATATACTATATATGTTATTTCCTGCGCTACAGATCAAGCATTTCGGTTGATTGGAGCCAAGGCCGAAATCTGGGAACATCTCCATGGCTTACGGAAATTCAAGATCTGTAAGGTTTGTCCAGCATAAGTTGCAGTAGAATCTGATTCTCATGAACGCCTTTCACATTATTCTATATATATATGCGCGCGGTTGTTAGTTTCAAACTTATCCTCTACATTTATTTCTGCCAACCCGATTTTGTTTAGACTTTTTTCTTCTTAATTTGGCATTCACGTTTGTGTTTTCAGATTTCAAGATGATCTTGAATCATCAAAGCTGCAGGAAGTCATCGCAAACGGCGAGATTAAGCTTAAAGAAAAGATTGACAGGACATGGATGATGTCGAAGCCCAGCACTAGGAAGAAGCTGAGTACTGGGAAATCCTTTAAAGCTTATAAAGTGCTATCCAGGGTCTTTTCTGAGGACTATGAGAATGTAAGGAAGAAGATATTGGATCCTCGAGGACATACGATTCAAAGATGGAACAAGATATTCTTAGTAGCCTGTTTGGTTTCATTGTCTCTGGACCCTTTGTTCTTTTACTTGCCGGTTGTTCGGGACAAAGCTGTTTGCATTGCTATTGCATTACACCTTGAAGTAGTCCTTACATTTATTAGATCCCTGACCGATATTTTCTACATCGTTCAAATCTATATCAGATTTCGTACAGCTTATGTTGCACCCTCTTCTCGTGTTTTTGGGAGAGGAGAACTTGTTATTGATTCTTCAAAGATTGCCCTAAGGTATCTTCGCAAGGGCTTCTGTATTGACCTCATGGCTGCCCTGCCTCTTCCTCAAGTAAGTGATCACATAGTACTGCATGAAATGAAATGGAAGACCAGCTTCTTGATCTGCACCATGCATATTGAACTTCGGATTTTTCTCTCTTTTTTCATTTCAGATGTTGATTTGGATTGTAATCCCAACTCTAAAAGGTTCAACTACAAGAAACACGAAAAACGTGCTTCGATTTTTCATAATTTTTCAGTACCTCCCAAGACTGTTTCTTATTTTTCCTCTCTCAACACAAATTGTAAAGGCCACTGGTCTCATGACAGAAACAGCATGGGCAGGTGCTGCTTACAACCTGATGCTTTACATGCTGGCAAGCCACGTAAGTATAGATCCAAGCTGCATGCTAGCCTGTGTCTCTAAGAGACTAAGCTGTTCTCTTTGTCGATCGATTTCTTAATTATTCTAAGGAAAGAAAAGCTATTCTTGTACTAAATGCATGTAATTCATGTAGGCAAGAGCAAGAACAACACATATCTCATTTGATATTTCTTTCTTGTTTGCACTAATTATGCCATTAATTAGATTCATATTTCCAGAAATTTGCCCCTTTTCATGGTGTTGTTCGTTTTTGTCTAAATTCATCATATATTGAATTCCTTGCATCCTCCTAAAACTTCAAGATAGTTTGGGTACTGAGAATATCAGGTATTCTCAGAATACATTGATGTTATTCATTATTTTATTATTATTATTTTTTACTTACTTTTAATTACTATTTACAGAATACCCGAGAATACCTCACTACCCAAACATAACTAAATGTGAAACAAGTCCATGTATATATATATATGGTAAAATCCGATCACCAGTCGTTCTAACAATTTAAACTAATAAAAAGAACTAGATTTAATTATTTAATACATTTTTTTTAAAATTTAATTAAATGAGATAAAGTGTATAGTCAAACTCAAGATCGATTTGCTCTAATCTCATGTGAAATAATTGTTACTTATTCCAAAAGCTTAAACTGGTGAGAATATGTAGATTTTATTATTTAATTTATATCTTAACATATTTTTTTTGTTGATAACCAATATTTTTCTGTCAAATACTAGTTCATGTTGAAGTTGAGCTGTACGTATGGGACTAAATCTTTTCATTTAACATTTGATTAAAAAAAAAAGGTTTTAGGAGCTTGCTGGTACCTTCTATCGATTGAGAGACAGGAAGCATGTTGGAGAAGAGTCTGCAACATTGAGAGGCCATATTGTCAGTATGGATTCTTCGATTGCCACAGGGTTGCAGATCCTGATAGGAACTATTGGTCCAAGTTAAGCAATGTCTCAAATCTATGCAATCCAGATAATAGCTTCTATCAGTTTGGTATATACGGTGATGCATTGATATCTAGTGTTACAAGCTCCTCTTTTTTCAACAAGTACTTTTATTGTCTTTGGTGGGGCCTAAAGAATTTGAGGTACGTTCCTATATATGTACTGGATGTGAAACTACCACTTGGCATTATTCATTAATATATCTATATACATCTACTCTATTATAATAAATGACTATCTAACTGTAAATAATAATTTTTGTTATTTTTCTGTTAAGTCTTATTTTACTAAAAAACTCTTAAAACTCTTGACTATTTAACGTGTAACTCCCTTGTATAATTTAATAAAAGATCATATTTTATCAAAAGGTCATTAAGACATTTAACCATTTGACGTATAACTCTTTTGTATAATTTAATGAATGATTATGTTTTACCAAAAGACCCTTAATATTATATTAATAATATTTTTTTATTATATAGAGAATAAATAGATAATCCAATATGAATGCAGACCAATACTAATACTTTCATGAAGTTTAGATTTTTTTTAATCTTTATCTTTTTTATCTTTCTTTAATCTTGTATTTTATTTTTCCAGACAAATAAATTACTAACTTTTTCACTTTTTTATTATTTAAATTATTATGTCAAGTGTACCCCAGGACTAACGCACCCGGGGCCGTTCCCTAGCATATATATAGCATTAATTTAGAGCAAGTTTTATCTTTTACACACGTAGGTAGGATCATTTCTTAGGCTCCGTTTTTATTCGAAAGTGTTTTATTTTATTTCATCTTATTATTAGAAATTTCTCGAAATTTCACACAAAATAAAATAAATAATTCAACTTTTTCAAATCTTAAAACAAATATATTATTAAAAATATATATTCTATCAATATTTTATTCAATTTTCAATTTTCATCTCATCTCATCTCTTCTACGAAAACAAACGAGTCTCTTTCATTTTTATTAGTCTATAATTAGTCTGTTACAATGTCAAGTATAGTGCATGTTTAGCCTTCCAAACCTCTTCAATTTAGTTAGTTGGAGAAAAGCCTAAAACATCCATAAAAAGAAAGAAAATGGCTATAGTCACAAAAAGATAAAATCTTAAACTGAGTTTATAATCTCACGTATGTACTATATCAAGCCACACCAATTTATGAGTTTATTTTTGTAAACTTTCGATGTTTGATATAGCATTTCTCCAAATGAAATCTTACATGTACATGAGCCACCGGATACTTCCAAACTTGCACTTAATTCTAGTTGTCTAGTTTTATTTTGGGATCAACTGAAAAGGGCATTCTGTTTTTTTAGTTCTCAAGAGCTTAATTGGTGAAAAAGGAGAAAACCTTTCTCATCCACATTTAACACTCTGCAGTAAGAGCTATTATGCCCCCATGAAAAACTGAAGAATCATGGCAGCTTGAAGTTAATCCTTTAATCGATCCGAATGCTTTTACAGCTGATGTATGTAAATTGATGTGTGCAGTTCCCTGGGACAAAATCTTTCCACGAGCACTTACGTTGGAGAAATAGTCTTTGCCATAATTGTTGCAACTCTTGGACTGGTTCTTTTTGGATTGCTCATTGGTAATATGCAGGTAAATCTCCCACTCTCCAAATTTGTAACTGCTTTTGCAGTTTATCGAATATATATATAAAAGGCCTAAGATTTTCAAGAATTAAAGTCCCAAAAGTTCTAAACTGAAAGGATGATTAATTGCCATAGTTTGACATTATATGTTGTACTGTCATGGCAGACATACCTCCAATCCGTAACTGTCCGATTTGAAGAGTGGAGGAGCAAGAAAACAGACACTGAACAATGGATGCATCACAGGCAGCTACCTCCAGAGTTGAGACAGTCTGTACGTAAGTACAATCAGTATAAGTGGGTGGCTACTCGAGGAGTTGACGAAGAAGCTCTTCTCAGAGGCCTTCCTTTGGATCTCCGAAGAGACATCAAACGTCATCTCTGCCTCGACTTAGTTCGCCGAGTAAGTAGAGGAAAATGATAATTCAGAGACTCATGTTGATCTTTAATTGAGAACCGTAACAACATGCATGTAAAATCTTATTATTTTGGCTCTTTTTTTTTTTTTTTTTTTATCTTCACCAAACAAAAAGGTCCCTTTGTTCGATCAAATGGAGGAAAGGATGCTGGACGCAATATGTGAGAGGCTTAAACCTGCATTATGCACCCAAGGCACATTTCTAGTGCGTGAAGGTGACCCTGTGAATGAAATGGTGTTCATACTCCGAGGCCACTTGGATTCTTTCACAACTGGTGGCGGTCGTACTGGGTTCTTCAACTCTTGCCGCATTGGCCCCGGTGATTTCTGCGGCGAGGAGCTCGTGACGTGGGCTTTGGACGCGCGTTCAAGTCCCGTCCTGCCATCGTCGACGCGCACAATCAAAGCCATCACGGAAGTAGAGGCTTTTGCTATAGAAGCAGAAGACTTGAAGTTTGTAGCAGCACAGTACACAAAGCTGCGGAGTAAAGAGCTTAGACATAAGTTCAGGTTCTACTCGCAGCAGTGGAGAACGTGGGCTGCATGTTTCATACAAATTGCATGGCGTCGGTATCAAAAACGAAAGGAGGCAGCAGCTGAGGTGAGGGATAGCGAGAAGCATGCGGAGGCTAATGAGCCTGATCAAAAAGTTCGAGCTGAGATGGGTTTGGGCGTTGTTTGTGCAGCAAAGCTGAGGGGGAACAGTACTGAAAGGAGTGTCAATAAGAACTCTGTTTCAGGTTCTGTGGTTAGCTCATTGCAGAAGCCTCCGGAGCCAGATTTTTCTTTGGACGACGAATAAAAAAGAAGAATAAACTTCGCCAAATTTGCAAGAAAGTTGAATAAAATATTATTTTTTAATATATTATTTTTATTTTAAAATTTTAAAAATTAAATTATTTATTTTATATTATATAACTTTTTAAAAAAATTATAATGATGAGATAAAATAAAATAAAATAATTTGAGTCTCTTAGTCCAAACAATCCAATTCTTGTTGGGAAATTATAAATTAATTATAATATTTGTTAAATTTCAACAAATGTTATGTTTGGCAAGTGAGATAAATTGAGAAGATTTCATTTTATCTCAAAAGTTTTTATAATTTTTTTTAAATATTACTTAAATAAAAAATATTTATTAATATTAAATTTTAACTTTTTCGTTTAATTATTATAATTTTTCAAAACTTCCAAATAAAAATAAAAATAATAATATAATTTTTTTAAATTACAAAATAAAAATAATATTAAAAAATTATTCAACAAGATTATAACTTTATAATATTTTTATTCTACTTTTTTAATTTTAATCTCTCATTTTTCAAAATTTAAGAAAATATTTTAACTCAAATAATTTTATTACTATTCACAAATCTTTCAATTACTATTTACCCATTTCATTTCATTATACAAACATAATGCCCTTAATCTCTCGACACCTTTGTATTGTTTTTTTATTTTTCATTAGACTGGATGAATGGCTGAAATTTGTCAAAAATTTTAAACCTAGGCTAGCGGCAGATTCTTTGACTGTTTTCTTGAAATCTTCTTTTGAATTTTATGGGTAGCATATATAAGCTGGGATTTGCCGCAACTTCCCAGTCACTTGGGCAATAAATTAGAGCAGCAACTTGGAATTTCCCAAGTTGCTTGCCTTAAGGTGTACGCTTGCATGCCCTGGTTTTAGGCCTCATTTAAAAATTAAATAATATATTATTTTAATATTTTTTTTATTTTAATATTTAAAAAAATTAAATTTTTTATTTTATTTTATATAAAAATTTGATAAAATTATAATGATTAGATTAGATCAGTTGAAGTTTTGTGAAAGTTAACGAAGTGGGTCCGTTTCTATAATAAGAATATCTTAGATAATTTGTGAATAACAGTGAAATAATTTATGAATAACAGTAAAATAGTTTGTGAATAATAATGAAGTAGTCTGAAAATATTTGAGAACAAATTGTTTCCAAACAAGCTCTAAGAGTTATCACAACTCCTCTCAATTCATCTTATCTAATTATTATAATTTTCTTAAATTCTCATAAAAAATAAAATAAATAATTCAATTTTTTTAAATTTTAAAATAAAAATAATATTAAAAATATATATTCTAACAAGATTTTATTTAATTTTTAACTTTACTCTCAACTAATGTTATTTACAAAACCAAACAAGACTTATTCTAATTTCCAAGTTGGTTCTGGGAATTGAAGTAGCTTTCTCTTGCGCAAACTGGGAATTAAAGCTAGAAACTTGGGCACCATGCAAGTTGACGCCACAAGTCTAGTGTTGGCTAGACAGCAAGCATCCTATGAGGTTGATCTTGTGGCACTTAACGAAATGAAAAGGCCTTATTTTAATTTCTACCGATTTAGCCCATATAAAATAACTAAAATTTTAATATACAATTTAGTCCAAAAAGAAACATCTGGCCCATAGGCCCTAGTTGAAGTTAATCCTCAGCATAGGATCCAAAGAGTTAGGGCTTATTTGAAAAGTGAGATATTTTATCTCATCTTATTTTATAATTTTTTATAATTTTCTTTTCAAATATTATTAAATATAAATATTTTTTAATTTTTAATTATTAATTTTTTTATCTAATCATTATCTAATCGTTACAATTTTTCCAAACTTACAAATAAAATATAAAAAATAATACTACTTTTTCAATCTCAAAACAAAAAGATATAAAAAAATTATATTCTAACAATATTTTAACTTTTAAGTTTTTCTCTTTCCTTTCCAAAAATCTAATAAAATATCTTAACTCAAACCATTTCACTACTATTCAACCATTTCATTAATATTCATAAAATTTTTATCTCATCTCACTTTCCAAATTAGACCTTAGGGGCCACAAAATGACACATCAATATGTTTTGAAATAAAAATGAAAGATTCGAATTGACCAATGTGGTATCGACACGTGTTAGTGCTCTTCAGTTTCTATTTATACCAAATGTAGGAGAAATGCTACACAACCTCCTACTATTCATCCACACTCCACACTCCATACTTTTTAATATTTTTTAATATATTTTTTAATTTTTTTTTTGAATTTATTTTTTTTTTAAATATTTCAAATTTTTTATTCACTATTCATAAAAAAAATATTTGATAAAAAAAAAAAAAGTGGAGTGTGGAATGTGATGAATAGTAGGAGGTTGGGAAGATTATTTCCCAAATGTAGTATACATAACATAAGTCGAATTAACATGATCTACATTATAATTTGTTTTTGGAGGCCTCATATTAAATATGAGAAAAATTTTATTTATAAGTCAGTGGGATGGAGAATACATCTTTGTTATTGACTTTGACATAATTTGATTTACAAAAATACTTTAAAAATTAAAATATTATATATCAAATATTGTCATATCGTAAAATAGATGGTCTATCCTTCTAACCAGCTTTCAAGTAAGACTCCAAATATAATAGATAGTCTGGACTTTCTGAAGAAATTATCATGGGTTGGGAGGGCATTATTACAAGCTCAACACATCATTAGCTTAACTACTCCATGTAGGTATAGTTTGCAAACTCATTTTCCATATCCAACTATATACTTTACTCCAAAAAGATGCAATCACCTGCTTTTCATTAATTTTGGTTGCAAGTGTAATCAGGTCTTATACCAAAAATCTTTTAAAAAAATCCCACTTACATTTTCAGAACTGATTGTGATTTTAGACAGATGGTGGTTCAAACTACCTCAACTCATTTCATCTTTATCATTATAATTTTTTTAATTTTTGCACAAAATATAATAAATAATTCAATTTTTTTAAATCTCAAAATAATTTTTCTAAATTTTTACACAAAATATAATAAACAATTCAATTTTTTTAAATATCAAAACAATAATAATATTAAAAAATATTATTTTTTACTGTTCATAAACTATTTCAACTCATCTCTAAATCCAAACGACTGACTGTCTACTTGGGTACGAATCCGGGTACTTGGCTATACTCGAACTCAGACTTGGGCGAGTAATATGGCCCGCATTAACCCGGGTCGCAATCCAAGCTGCAATGCAAAAGAATCAAAGTTTTTGAAACGTAGAACTTGAGTATACGAGTATAGCAAGTTTTGCGGAAAAAAAGAAAAATAAAAAATAAAAACTCTTTTTTTTATGAATCCGTATACTCGAAAATCTAGCTACCAAGGTTGTACCCGAGTTAGGCATAACTTGAATTTTATAAAATAAATTGGTTAACCGTCTCAGAGTATTGGTATTGGCTTTATTAAAAATTTAGCTAAATGTAAAATTTGATGAATTTCATTAAAAAAGAACTGCATTGAATTAGCTAAAAACATAAATGTGAAATTTTTAGTTACAGTAAATCTATAGGTTTCTTCAAATTTGAAGAGTTACTATTCACTCATCAAATCTATTTTTTATTCACTTTTAATCTCCAAAAGTCTTTTCTATTCACATTTAATCTCCAACCATCTTATAATAATAATGTAAGAATCAAATTAAATTATTAATTAACATATGATTAGTGTGATTATAAAGTATGAAAAAAAATAAAAATATTATTATTAAAAAAATAATATTATATTATTATTTTGATGAATCCAATGGTTAATCCAATGTGAGATTATAGATGTGAAGGTATTACATTTATGAAAAGTATGTACTTTTCATCAAATTTTGAAAATGAATTTAATGAATCCAATACTAGTGCTCTCATGTACTCGCCTTTGAAACGTAGTTATCTAGGTTTTGAACCGGGCAGAGAAAAGAACCCGCCCTGATGAACAATGTTATTTAAGTCATGTTTATCAATTAGGAGTTTTTTGAAATTTTTTTACTTTGAATCGAAACATATTTGTACCAAAACAATTTTAAAAATAATTTTCACGAAAGCATCTAACAAATAAAAATCAAAACAACTTTCTCAAAAATAATTATGAAAGAGATCTCACAAAATTTCCTTTCCTAAAATTGTCTAAAGGATAAAGTTTTCCTCCAAGCTGCGTTGGACGATATTTCTTCAACTCAATTTAAAGAAAAAATTTATCCTAATTTTAAAAGACTCTATCGCCTTTTCAAATCCACTCTTAAAATATTTTTTTCCAATTGAGATTTATCTTTAATGGGACCTGTTCGGTATAAAATCAGTTGTTGAACCCAAAATTTCAAGTCTTATATAATTACATATTTACATATGAATTTTAATAATAACAAATGAATTCATAGTATAAAGGAATCTCAAGTTCAATGTGTTTACACAATTAAGCCAAACACATTAATAAACTCAGCATGAGCAAGAAAGAGAACAAACTCACAAATAGAACTCTTAGAGTAATTTTGTATATCTCTTGATAAAATTTAAAATTAATTTAAGGCTCAAAATTAATATTTTCTCATAAAGCATCAAATTGTATTTTCCACATCTGCATGACATATTTAAAAATTAAAAGTTTAAAATTTGAATTTTTGAAAGATGATTGATTGTCATTTTTCACATGTGCATGACATGATTAAAACTTTAATTTGAAATTTTTGAAAATTGAATGATGTTGTTTTTGACAATTGTTAAAAGTGAAACTTTGATTTGAAAATTTTGAAAAGTGAATGATGTTGTTTTTGACAATTACAAAAATTAAAACTTTAATTTAAAAATTTTGAAAAGTGAATGATGTTGTCTTTGACAATTTCAAGAAAGTAAAATTTTAATTTGAAAATTTTGAAAAGTGAATGATATTATTTTTGACATGTGAATCTTTTTCAATTTAAAAATAAAGTCTCATATGTCTATAAATAGTTCATTTGAGATTTTCAAATTAAGAGTACAACAACAAGAGCATATACACATCAATTACAAGTTTTATAACATTCATTCAAAACTTTCAATCTCTCTTCTCTAAACATTGAGCCTTAACCCTTGTTGATTTTGAGAAAAATATATTTTTGCGCTATATTGTTCTTATTCCACTCATTGAGGAGTGTTTTATGATAATTTACCTATTATCAACTCTTGTATCAGTAAAAATGTGTGTATATATCTTGTGTGTATAAAAGGTGTTCTATACAGGGAATAGATGTTGAATCACCACGTGTAAGGTGATTGCAAGTGTAGAGGGTGTTCTACACAAATTTTTTGTAGTGGCACTACTCAAAGGTGTAATAGGTTTCTATCTCCACCCGAAAAAAATTGGATAGTGAGTTTGAGAATCCTCAAGGGGTAGCTTGAGGCGAGGACGCAAACAGTAGAGTTGAATCTCATTAAAATACTGAATTTACTTCCTCTACCCTTACTCTTTATATTTACTGTTGTTTTGTATTTTGTTCATATTTTATATTGTGCATTTAATTTATAATTGTGGATTTTTAAATACAACTCAATTCACCTCTCTCTTGTGTTAGTCATCTGGGCAACAAGTGGTATCAGAGCGAGGGCTCTTTTTATAAGATTAATTATTTTTTGAGTTAAGATCTTATGGTTAACATTGCAACTATATTTGGTGAAGGCCAATCTAGCAGTCGGCGTCCATTATTTTGCAGACTCATTTGGGCAACATCAATAATCAAGAATTAGGCTTAAAGATAAAACCTAGAAGAGATAAGATAATTTTATTCAAATGCCTACAAGGAAGAGTTTTATAAAGCAGGTATGACTCAATTATTCCAAGAAAAGAAAGACCTCTATCAAGAGAGAGAATCTCCTTAGACTTAGAAGGACTCCACTACGAATAAAGACTATTAGAACCTTCTCTCTTCACAAGAATGGCATCTTCTTTAACCTCAAGAAATCCTAATTTCTTTTATTGTATTAAGAGATATGTGAGACTATAAGAGATTGTAAAATCACCATTATAGTGAATTTCACCCCCAAACGACTTGTGAACGTAGACTTTTACATCGAACTATGTAAATTCATGTGTCTCTCTCTTTATTTATATTTTATGTATTTATTTAATATATTTTTCTCATGGATGAACGTTGAAGCACCTCATGTCCAAACACCATTGTGGGTCGGGGCTGACTCTTTTCTCCTATTTCGGCTTGATGTGCAAATTTATGCTTTAACAATTGATGCTGTTTGTGAGATTGACTAATTCTCTCAATATAAATATATTGAGAAATACCAATATTATAACCAACAATAATAAAATTGTAAATTTGAAATAACATTTAAACGGGTTATAGCAGTTTGATTTTCAAGTTAAGCGAACCTATCCTTGACCATTTTATTATCGTGTCTTAACGGGTCAACCCACTTTGACCCGAACCCATTTATATCAAATCCAAACCTACTAATTTTGTGTTGTGTTCATGTTGCGTTTATGGATCATGTCACATATTGCCACCCCTAGCATGCACTGTATATGTATGCACAGTGCAATAAAGATGCACGGGATTGGGCTTGCAGCCACCACCCCCATACCACGGCTTGGTTCGAGGTCGGCTGCCACCTAGCCAGACATCCAAACGGTGACGAGGGCGCCTTCCCTTGATTCCTCGATGCCATGGAGTGTTGTGCATATCGTGCACAGTGCATGCAGAAGGTGTACATTGCCGTGCACCATAGAGATCCACGAGCCAAACATCTATTAGTTGGTGTGGCTACCACCAGTTGTCACCTGACCTGCTAGCTTGGTGGTCCTCGGCCATGGAGGCTTTGCTCACAATCGTTCCTCGCCACAGGAGTCACCCGACACCAACACCACCAGCCACCACCAGAACTGTTGGCACATTTTGTCACAGGAAAGGTGGTCCTCACCCTTGGGGACCTTGCACACCGTGCATGGTCAGAGTAGACAGCAACAAGTTTTTGGAGGACCACACATGGGTGTCCGTGGTTTGATGGGGCCACTGCCGACTCTTTCTATCATCAACAGGGTGATCCTTAACCACAAAGTTGTGCACATCACCGTCCCTTGCCCATGGAGACCTTGCAAGCCATGGAAGCTTCCTCGCCTATAGAGACAGCCCCAAGCAGCTCACACGGCGGGCAACCACTCCTGGTAGGCAACCGAGCATGGTGCAAATCCCCTCTCGCTGTGAAGTCAAACCCATCCATGTGCAACCCTTCCTTTGCACAGTTCTTGCTTTTCACAGTTACACAAGCATCGCAAGCACTAAACGTACCATCTAGAGATGATTGATGAGCAAACTAGGTTGCTTCCAAACCATCCCCTTCCTCCATAGCAATAGCATCAGGTCATGCAGAGAGAAAGGAGACCAACTCCACCCTAGGCCGCCACCAGCAAAGATAGAACCACCTCACATTCGCACTTGGCCATCAATACTAGTGCAGTCGAGGCGTCTTCTTCAGCAAACCCCGATTTTTTACACTTGTATTACAACCGTTTTGCACGGGTTACCTTTGGTAATAAGCCTCCAAGCTCCACAACTGCCTCGCATAGGTTACCTTTGGGAACAAACTTCTAAGCTTTACAACAGACTCAAGTGGATTACTTTCGAGAATGAGTCAACATGCTCAACAACTGCCTAGAGTGGACTCAGAGAGCCAACGGTCTATAGGTTATGACGAACAAGTCCTAACCTCCACATGACAAATTGCCTCAAAGGACAAAAAATTCACTAGCACCAACAAAAAACAAAAACAGTTGCTAAATATGTTGTCTTTGCTCATGATAAACAGTCATATGCAACCATATGAATGCTCGATTATTAGAAAAACATCCACACAAGCAAACTTCCCATTATTTATTTTTTCTACAGACTATCTTTGTCACAGTTAACTTGAAGATTTTCAAAACCTTCTTATTTAACAAATTGACTTTAGAATTGCGGACATCTATTGGGTATAAAATCAACAACTAAGAATCAGGTCAGAGATAAGGACACAGAGATAAGGCTGAGAAGTAATTAGACAAGTTGACTGAGACGTGTACAATGAAAAAGCTTCATAAGGTAAATATAACTTAATTACTCCAAAGAAGGAAAGATAAGGGAGGGAGAATCTCCTCAAATTTGTAAGGACTCCACTACGCACAAAGATTGCTAAAACCTTCTCTCTTCAGGAGATGACATCTTCTTCAATCTCTAGAAATCTTAGTTTTCTCCATTGTATTAAAAGATATATGATGTCATGAAAGATTTTAAAATTACCATCATAGTGAATTCACCTCAAACAACTTGTAGATGTAGGTTTTTATGTCGAACCTTGTAAATTCACTTGCCTCTCTCTTTATTTATATTTTATATTTATTTATTATTTATTCCCATAAACACGTTCAAGCACCGTATTGATGTCTAATCACCATTGTGGATTGAGAATGATTCTTTATTCCTGTTTGGATCTGCTGTGAAAATTTATGCTTTAACCGCTTCCTGCCTTTCTAGATTTCAAATTTTTTCATAAAATGTTATCTAAAATCCAAACACCCGCTAGAAGTTGTTCACTATCCCCGTTACCAAAGTAATCTTAGCCATTACAAAGTTCCCACCTGTCAAGAAGGCTACACTCAAGGCTCAGGTTCATTAAACCGGACATTTGCTACGAGTAATGCTGTTTGAAGTTTGAAAAGTTGAGATATCTATGTTTGACCCATTTTTGTTTTTGTTTGTTTTAACTTTTTTTTTTTTCAGTGATTAAGTAAGTGAATATTATTGAGTTTATATATTTTTATATAAAAAAATTATTTAAAATGTTAAAAAAATGGATAAAAGAAAAGAAAATATTAGTATGTCGCCTCCTTGATTACTCATGTATTTATTTATTTTTTATTTAATAATTAAAAAAGTAAATTTTAATGTATTAATGTATTTTTTTATATTTTGAAAATATTTAAAGATGTTTAAAAATATATATATATATATATATATATATATATATATATATATATAATTTGTACGTGGACATGCAGCAGTCGAAGCTGACGGCACATTAGCAATGGTGAAATAAAATAAAAAAAATTTAAGTCATATTTGTTTTTGAAGATAAGATAAGATGAGTTGAAATTAAAATAAAAAATTTAAATAAAGTATTATTAGAATATATTTTTTAATATCATTTTTATTTTAAATAATGATTAAATTGAGATAAGATGAGATGTTTTCTAAAATTAAACTAGATCTTAAATGTACTTAAGAATGTTGAAGTGAGTTGAATTAAGTTGAATTTAGACGATAAAATATTGTTAAAATATTATTTTTTAATATTATTATTATTTTAAAATTTGAAAAAATTAAATTATTTATTATATTTTATGTTAAAATTAAAAAAAATTATAATAATGAATATAATGAGATGTGTTTGATTTGAAAACTAAATGAAAGTACTTATTTGGATTATCGGTAGGGACATCGTCCAGTAGCATCTACGTGGCAGACGACTTTTGGCTGTCCAAAGAGTTGGTAACAAGCAAAGCTGTAATAGTATCATGTGTGTCCGAGGTGGAGGCATGGCAGTTTGGTCACATACAACGTTATGGAACCCATTTTATACTTCTTTATTTATTCAATTACTTTTACTTCTCTCAATCTCGATCCCTTCTCTCTCTCCCCAACTCTCTCTTTCTCTCGCTCGGTGAGTTCCTAACGCTAGAAATTCGTTTGATGTCTTAATTCAATCAGACGACAGAATGCACTTCATTGGTTTTTCGCACGCCTGCAACGCCGCAGCATTCTTCTCCAGTTTTGTATTCTTCTATTGTGGATTTTTTTTTTCTTTTAGTTTTGTTGATTTTGTTGCTAAACTGGGTTTTGTTCTCTTTGTTAATGTTTTCAGTCAGATCAAGATTCTGATTATTATTGTTTTTTTTCTGTTTCTCAAGCATATATGGTATGGTGAAAATTAAATAACTCACTGAAATCGCAGAGAAAGAATGCCAAAAATAGGTCAATGAATTAATGTATGTGTCAGTTGATATGGGATTCTAATTCTCAGATTTTTCATGTATGTAAGGGTAGTAAATTCGAATTCCATTTGTGAAACTGTCAGGTTTGATAATTTCTGGATCCCATATTTGCTTCAGAAGTTCCTTGAGGAAATGATTGGAATGTGAACCATTAAGTTAAAAGTTTTCAGCTAGTACGAAAATGGGGAACCCACACCGTAGGTATGAATTGGTGTATCATTCTTGCTTGATGTTCTGATAATCAGAAGAATAAAATTTTCTTGGTTTTCATTATGCATGGCAGTGGAGTTTTTAGGAAATCAAGCAAGGATGGCGCTAGGCTGATAATAACGACAATTATTGGAATCGTCATAGGATTTTTTATTGGTGGGTCTCTCAACCATATCTCAATAATACGAACCTATAGATCCAATTATTGTCTTTGAATAAGTAAATAAATAAAGGGGTGGCATCGTTTCAATGGCAATCTATTGTCCACTTTTTTAAGGCTTGAACACAAATAGTACAACTTTCCTTTTTTCATTTCATATAAACCAAACAAACAGAGCAATGGAAAAATAATATAAACCAAACAAACAGAGTATTACATAAAATAGTGATTAAAACTTGACTTTTTTCATTTCATACACAAACCGAATAGAAAAAATCGACTAATAAGGTATCAAAATAAGCTTACAGAGCAAAGAAAAAATAATATAAACCAGATAAATAAAAAAAACCCCTAATTTCATACGAATCTAACAGGAAGACGAGAAAAGTCTGAGAAAAATCCCTAAACACAAAGAAAGATACCTTACGAGCTTAGAGAGAGAGCATATGGATGGTAGCCTTCGCGTCTCTCACCCAGATATGCAAAGGACTTCGAAGTTTCTGAGAACTGAGAAGGCCAGAAGGGATTCAGGGGAAAGACTTGAGAGAGAAGGCTAGAAGGACTGCGAAGTGCAAAGAATCGAAAGCTGCTACCAATCTACCCAGACGCGCGTAAGTTTCAGGGCTTCAAGTTCGAGAAAGAAGGCAGATTCGAGAAGATGAGGAGTAAAAACGGATTCGAGAAGACGGTTTTTTTTTTTAAGGACCCGGTTATGAATAACTGGGTCACAGAACCGGATCCGTAACCGGATCCGGATTCTTCTTACCCACCTGGGTGTGATCCGGGCGGATAATAGCCCAGATACACCTAGATTTCCAGGTTCTGGACCGGACGAAAAAAAGAACCGGTCCGGTTGCACACCCTTACCTTGAACTTCAAAGGGAAGGGACCATCATTATCTCCTTGTTGTATGGCAGATCCATGTTGTTAAGCAATTTGTCTACCGATGAAAGTGCTCCCAGTTGCTTTGCCATTTCTTCATATTTATCCATCAAGTCCTTCAGGCTATCGTGTATTTTATTCTTCTCATATTTGTGGCGCCCCCGACTTCCATGTACGAACAAGCACGGAAATCGAGACACCTGGGATGATGACAACACGGTCACGCACCCCAACGACACGTGCCGAGTGTGTGAAATGCAACACGTGTACAAAATAAAACGCAGCGGAAAGGTTAAATCAGATAACTAAGTACCAGAATTTAATACAATACAAAAATAATACAGAAATCCACAAGTCAACATAATACAATTTTGTTGTTCATAAAACGACATCAAATAAAATACAAATACCAAATAAAAATATAGCCAAAAGTCCCTACTCCTCAGGTGGAGCCGCATCCTCGGGCTCAACCTCTTCAAAACCTGCATTAAAACCTGCAGTACCAAATAAATGGTACCACAGTAAGTAAAACCCAAAAGTACTCCAAGATAACAAATATATAATTACAGCGACCAATGCATGCACATGATGACCCAAGTTCAAAACCCGAGAAATACATCATTTCTCGAAAATCACAAGTTTTTCCCACGCACGCCAAAAATCCTTTTGGCACAAAAATCATGTCCAATAAAATCAGTTCCACCATTTTCCCAGAAAATGGTACACAAAATCAACTCATGCTATTTTCCCAGAAAACAGCCAATTTTAATCCGTATGTACCATGGCCTCCCCTAGGGACCATCCACATACCCTGGCTTCTTATTCACTCCACAGGTAACGGCTGTGCGAGTAATACATGAGCGATGCCCAGTTCCGCGCCCACCGCGTACATAGCCAAGCATCCTCTGATCTCCGCCAGCACGAGAGATCACGGAGTCGGATCCGAGAGCGCTACCATCCCGGTCCAAGTCCCGAGCAACAGCTCCAGGGGACGACACTCAGTTTATTCCGCTCCCGAGTGCCCAGAGGAGCTCCACCGAGATAATAACCCATCTCGGCTTGAGGGTGATACACACACACCAGAAAAACCTTTTCAAATTACACACCCACGCATGCGTGCACAATGCCATGAAAATAACCAAAAACCACTAACCAACAGATATCCATAATTTCCAAATAACCAACAAATATCCATTTCACAATTTATAAAATAGATCATTGCAAAAATATATTTAAAATCTTAAAAGTCTTTTGGAGAAATACTTACAGCGCTTTAAAACAAGTTAACGAAGGTTCCGAGGCACAGGAAATCACCAAAGCTGAAAATTCGCACAGTGTAAAAACACTGACCGAAATGCAGTGAAATGGGAATTTTTCACGGTTTCAAACGGAGACTTGAAATTTATAGGGTAGGGCCTATGGAAGGTGGTGAATCTAATGGTGGTGGTGGTTTGCCGAGAATGGCGGCGGAATCGGACGATTTTTGGCCGGAATACCCGAATCGGGTTTGGTGCTCGTTCGACCGGCTCCGGCGACGGATCGAGGCTGGGTTTGGGTGGAAAAGCTTGGTATTGGGCCGGTGATGAAGTGATAGAAAGTTGGTGGCCAATGGCGGCCGGACGGCGGCGGAAGGAGGAAAAACCCACCGCGGGTTCAACTGGCTCACGGCGGCTCGGGGCGGTCTGAGATTTTAGGGGTGAGGTCGCCGGCGCACGGGGGAGGGAATGGTGCCGGCGGTGTGGCACACGGCGGCCGGGAGGCGGCGCGGCGAGAGTAAGCCCGTTTCGCACGGTGGAGAGAGGAGAGAGAAGGGAGAGGGGGGTCGGGCACGCGGGAAGGAACCGGGGAGAGAGAGAAAAAGAAAGAAGAAAAAAGGAAAGAAAGGAAAAAGAAGAGGGAAAAAAAAAGAAGATCCAGTCTTTCAAGCTGGGTCCCGAAAAATCCAACGGAGAGGAAATTAAAACCGAAAGCTAAATAAAATATTCCAAACACAGTGAAATAATTTAAATACAACAATAAAATTTTAAAACTCATAAATAAATCAATTAAAATTAAAATCCATTTTAAATGTCAAAACAGTAAATAAAATCTAAAAAGCACATAAAATAATTTCCATCACATAAATTATTAAGAAATAATATTTTAAAACTCCCAAAATTTAAAAACAAGATAAATAACCACAAAATAAATTAAATAAAATCTCCATTAAAATACACTAAAATCCGGGATGTTACAATATTGATCATTTTGAGCTAGCCCTCCTTTGCTATGAGACTCAACGTCACACTAGCTATTGCGACCTGATATCAACCTCCTTCTGACCCTGCTAATTTCATTCTCTATAGCTTTTTCTCCATCTATGTGATTCTCCATTCACCATTTGCCCATCCATTGTAACTGCCTTTGGATCGCGAAGTGTATGGGAGTGCATGGTAGTGGGCAATATTTAAGTCTAGCCTCAACAGCAAATCAATTAGAAAAATCTCATATCCCACAGAGGGCACAAACTAATGATACAATTCTTAGTGATGCTTGCAACGCTTTCAATAACCAACTATGAATACAGAAACAATCTTTGGAGATCCTGGTAGGGGTCACCTCAGATAATTAAGTTAGAGAGAAGCTAAAGTCTCTTAATTAGTTGAATAATCTCATAGTACGTATGATGAGAATACAAAATGTCATATTTTTCTCTCTTAATGTCTAGTCTTTTATACTTATTTGGTGCCTAAATGTACTCATTATTATTTTATTTTGATTTAGGATGCAAATGGAGGTGTTAAATGCAAAACGAAGTTAATGGGGCGATTTTGGACAGTTTCGACATTGCTTCGTAATCTGGGCATAACTCTCTCATCCGAGCTCCGATTGATATGATTCAAAATAATATAGAATACAAAGAAAAATATCTACAACTTTCGTTTGAGTTTTGAGAGATCCTAGATGCATCAAGGTCAAAATCTGGCTTGAAGTTGATGCACTTGCACTTCTGACGTTCCAAAACGTTCCTTATCGTGAAATTCAAATATGCAATTTAATTGCGAACATTTTTGAGATCTGGTGCAAGAAATTTATAGCTGGAAAATACCATTTTCCTAGTTATATTAGGACTTTATTTTATTTTTAATATTTTATTTAATTAGTCAAATTTGAATATGGTTATTAGAGGATAAGGTTTAGAATATTTTAGGAGATTTGGTAGGATTCTAATAAGGGTCATGGATGTAATATCCCGTATTTTCATGTATTTTTAACTGAATAATTATTTTATTTAATTTAAGTATTAGTTCTCTTGTTTTAATTTTATCGTGTTTATCGTTTGGTTAATTTTCAATTTTTAAGTTGTGAAATTTATTTTGATGTGCTTTCTTGATATTAATTATTATTTACATTTTTATTTTATTAATATTGAGTTGTAGTGTTTTTATTTGACTCTTATTTATTTTTATTGTGCCTTATTTTTTTGTGTTGGACTTTCTATTTTCGGACTAAACTTATTTGAGTAGATTTTTATTTATTTTTTTCTTTTGGGCCAACCCAGTCGGTTCCTAGCCCAACTCCCTTACAAGGAGCCCAAGCCCGTGGAAGCATCCGAAATCCACGTCGCCCGGGTTCACGCTTGTTTCCTTTTTCATGGACAACCCTCCTCTCTTTTACTTTAGGTTTAATTTACTTTCCACTTACAGCTTATATAAGTATTAAGCATCCTCAACCCTAGATTCATTGCCGCTGCCCTCTCCTCAAGCCCTCAGCCAACCAACTCCTCTGAGCATTCACTCTCCTTTGTGAACCATGGCTACCCTCAACCGAAAGACAAGCAACCAAAAACCACCCACGTGAAACCGTAGCTTCCTCTAGCTCATCCACTGTGCAAATCCATCTCCACCATACTGATTGAGCTGCATTATTGCATAATTTATATAGTTAAAATCAATGTAATTTTAATTGTTTCATCATATTATCATTGATTTTAGATGGAAAAATGATCAAGAGGCAATAAATTCAAGTTATGAATTAAATTGATTAAAAGCATAGTTTATGCTTATATTTTATAACTTGTAATTTAATTTGATTTTATTGTCTCACATGCACAACACATTTTTAATATTCTAGTTTAGTTGTTGTTTAATTTTTAATTAATTAATTATTTTCTTTTTCTAATTTTATTTTTTTTATTATTCTGTTTGTTTTATTTTACTTTATTTTATTTTATTTTATTTTATTTTATTTTATTT
Source organism: Cyclocarya paliurus (assembly GCA_029856935.1). Lineage (NCBI taxonomy): Eukaryota > Viridiplantae > Streptophyta > Magnoliopsida > Fagales > Juglandaceae > Cyclocarya > Cyclocarya paliurus. The sequence continues at coordinate 13,661,631 of CM056958.1, forward strand.
TTATTTTTTTTTATTTACTGCGCAGGCTAAACGACATGTCGTTTGGCCTGTAAGCTAAACGACATGTCATTTTCTACAAGCTCTGATTCAGCCGTCCAAGCCAAACGACCTGTCGTCTGGGATAAGCTGCACGTCGTTTGGCTTCGTCTTCAACCTCTCGACCGAACGCATGCAATCTCCATGCATGCGTTCCGAGCTTGCGCAGCCGCGGCCCTCCGCCTCTCCACCACCACAGCACCTGCGCGATCAGTTCTCCACCACCATGCACGGCCCAGCCACCCTCGGCTCAGCACCACTTCATGCATGCACCATGCACGGCCTGCACGTCGAAAGCACTCACGGCTTCCACCTGCTGCCTCCTCAGCCAACCACGCTGCACAGCACCACCTCAGCCAGCCTCCATGCATGCGTTCGGCGCATGCACAGCCGCAACCCACATGCACAGCTCAACCAAAACTAGTCCCCTGTTTTGACATCGAAAAACAGAGCAAAATACCAGCTCTGCCGAACACTGCAGCACCATCTTTCTTTCAGTAAATGCTGCACTGCTTCTCCGTCGACGTCCAGGTGATCCAACTCTACACGGGTCACGCAGCAGTTGCGTGTTGAAGGCCTACAAGAAAAAGTTTCAGTTTAATCCGAGACGAAGATAGAATGAGGAGCCGTAGAATGAAAAAATAAAATAAAATGGAAATAAGAGAAGAGATAATGGTCATGGGATGGAGAAGCAGACGAAACAAAAGCTCATGAAGAAACACAAGAAGCCAACTGGGCGACGAACGTTGCACAAGAAAAAAAAGGAAATACAGAAGTTCGGTAGAGCTGTTTCCGTGGAGAAGGAACACGACGCAAGGAAGAGAAAGAAAAAAAAATGAAAGGCTTCGGACGCAACACTCACGCAGCAATGGAAGAAGAAAAAAAAATATAAAAAGAGAAAATAAAGGTTCGGACAGGAAGAAGAATGCAGCAACGCAGAGGAAAAGAAGAAAAATAAAATAAAAAAGGAAAAGTTTGCTTTCGGTGCGAGCTGAAGAAAGAAAAAGAAGAAAAACACTGGAATGAAACACGGGACTTTACACATGCAGAAATTGAAAAAGAAGAAAAAAAAAGGGTTGGTCGGCTGGCTTGCTTTTGAGACTGGATGCATGAGAAAAAGAATGATATGTGGGGAACAAACGCACACATGGGCAGCTAAGCACAGCGCAAATACAAGTGGGAGATCACGGACTAAGTGAACGCAGTAGCTTTTGAATGCTATATAAGGATCTGAAGATAGACAGAGAAGAGGTGGCAGATGTTAGACGCCCAGTAGCTGTAAAATAGAATAGTGGTAGTTTTTCAGTTTAGGAGACAACGCAGATGAAGTGAGGGAGTTCGGTGATGCAGTTGAGAGCCTAATGGACCAACTGTGTTATCGAGCTGTCCTCTCCTTTATCTGTAGTCTTCACTTTATTTTTATTTTTTTTTATTTCAATTTATGTTATTTAATTTTATGCAATTTAAATTTATGCATTTTAAATTACTGTCATTTATTTTTCTGCAATTTAATTTTTTGCACTTTAAATTACTGCACTTTATTTTCCTGCACTTTTAATTTCTGCACTTTAAATTTATGTCATTTATTTTTCTGCACTTTAATTTATTGTCATTTAAATTTCTGTCATTTATTTTTTCTGCACTTTTATTTTCTGCAATTTATTTTTATGTCATTTAATTTTCTTGTTCTTTTAAATTTCAGTCATTTAAATTCCTGGCAATTTTAATTCACTGTCTTGCACGTTAATTTCTTTACTTTTAATCACTGCATCCAAAACGCTCAAAGCCAACAAAAATGAATCTGGTTCACGACCAGTAAATTTTCTTTTTCATTGCACTCTTTCATCCATTGTAAATATCATCACTTTTTATTTTTATTTTCTCATTGTAAATATTTCCATTATTTTACACGAGTTTATTTTTAGCACTTTCCCTGTGGAGACGATCTAAGAATTTATTCCTAATTACTACGCGACACGCTCCTGCACTTGGGATAGCCTTTTGGCTGCTCATTTTCGAACGAGTCACATACACCCAAGCTCGGCCAAAAAGCCAACCTGCACCGCCAGCCTTGCCCCATCACAGCAGCCCACGATGTTAACTAAGCCGAAGACCTCTGTTTTTAGCAACCGAAATAGAGCATCTTTCAGCCAGTGCCGTTTCGATCGTAGCCACCTCTCACGGTGCCAGCTCCACCTGATGCTGTCAACTGCATGGAAGGTACCGACCGAACACCCCAGCCACCTCAGCCCGTCGCTACTTCCCTGTGGTTAGTCCCTCTCTCGGTTACCTCCTCCCTCTCTTGGCTTGTTATTCTCTTTCCGTGTTCTCTCTCTCTCTCTGTGTTCGCGTGCTATCTATCTCTCTCGACCTCACCACCGTGCCCAGCCACATGAAGCCGCCACCCAACACCTCCCGTAGCCTCCATTGCAAGCCACAAACTCCTCTGTTTTTAGCCACCTGAAATAGAGGTCCTACCAACCGAACCTCCGCACCATACCAGCCACTCCAAGTTGTCGCCACCGGCACGGAAATGAACGCCAGACACCCACAGACCACCTCAGTTCGTAGCTTTCCCGTCGAGCAAGGTGTGTAAATCCTCTTCCACCGTGTGCCTCTCCCTCATTCACCCACTCTCCGTCCGCTTTCTCTCCCTCTTACCAGTGTGCTGACTGTCGCCCCCACCGCCGTTCACTCTCCACAGCTCCTCTGCTCCTCTTCTTGGTAAGGATCGCACGCAGCCTCTATTACATATGAGTAACTTGCAGATTTCATGTAGATGAAGGAAAGAAGAAACTATTAAACGGCTTAAGTTCACGTAAAAGAATTCTTGTGATATTACAGCTTTGCCCTTAAATGAAAACAAGTTTCTCAATTACCATTTTTGTCCGTAAATTTCAAAACTTTGAATTTCAAATAGGTTTTACGTATGCTTGACTTTTAATTATTAAACCCACTTTGTGTGGATTATGTTTTAAAAATAAGAATTTATTGTGAAAGACTACAAGGGGTGTATTTTATTTATTTTTATATATTAGTTTAATTATTAAGAGTTGGGGTTTAAGATAATATATATCTGGGTGTGATTATATTAAATTATGTTTTTTTTTTCGATAGTTGATAAGTTAGATTTTTATGAATTAGTTAGAGTTATTAAATGGATATTGAGGAATTTAGAAAGTGATTATTATTTATTTTAGAATTAAGAGAGAGGTTTTAAGGTTATGAGAAATTTAGATTTTTGAGGTGTAAAAATAAGTTATTTTAGCATCTTAGGCTTAAATATTGAAATTCGTGGTTGATTGAAAATTTACGGGAATTACGTGATTATTTTATAGGTGGCGATTAATATTTATTCGGCATTACTGAGAAAATTTTTAAAAGATAAAGAAGTTCAGGTAAGCGGGATTCCTATACTAGATTTTGTATAAAATAAAATGATCTGAGGTCAATTTTGGAAAATATGCATGTTTTGTTATGAAAAGAAATTTTGGAAACAACCTCAGTTATTTGTTCTGCATTACTCATGAAACTCTGTATAAGAAGAAAGTATTTTCTGTCATGACTGGTGTAGACATGAACTTATTTTGTCATTTTGTTTCTGGATTGTGCAAAAGAGAGCGAACATGAAGTTTTGTGCATAAATTTTATTCTTGTGATCTGATTCTGTTTTGTTATATTCTGAAAATATTCTGTACTCTGATACGATATGATGTGATTTCTAAAACCTCTGGCATGACATTCTATTTTTGTTCTGTTCTGACCTTACCACGGGTGTAAAACTATGGCCTCTGTTTAGGTTGGTACCAACTTCTGTATTTCTAGTGCACCCACTTTGGAAACAAAGTGGTCTTTTATGTGTTCTTTCCTGTGTGCACACTCGGGGCTCCGAGATTGAAAAAGAGGAAGTTTCACAATATGATACTGCCTGGTTTGGCTACCGGGGATAGCACAACCCTACTATGGGGGTTAAATATGGTATATGATATGATATGATATGATAAGATGAAAATGTTCAATTATGTTATGCCAAAGGGTTTTTGAATATGAAAATAGTTTATGAATATGAAAAGGTTGAAAAATCGCTCTGATTTTCTAATAATACATTTTGAGATGTGCATATGAAAATGAAATGTTTTGTTTTGCATTCTGAACTTTCTGAAAATGCTCATGTTTACATACTAGTATATATTCTCTGCTTACTGAGTTATTGATAACTCACCCCTATCTCCATAATATTTTTCAGATGATTTGACTATTTCAGCTGAGGATCGAGAATATGAAGCATGAGTGAGATGAGTTAAGAATAATGGATTAAGTATAGAAGGTTTATATGAGTATTTAGGATTCTTATTCAGTAAGTTTTGTTGTGATTTGATGATGTGATATGTTGAGAGGTTGATGTTTATATTAAGACTTTGTGTTGTCTTAGTTTAATTATACCAGAGTAATTGATGTGTGAGTATTTTGTGTAATAGAGAAAAATTGGAGTATGTATTTTGTGGTTGGAAAATGACTTTTAAGTGAAATGAGTTAACTCTCCGGACCCCTCGGGAACGGGACGTTACAATGGACGTGTAAAAGAGGGAGAAAATCATCAGACTTGCATCTCTCTCCCTTCTTCTCCAACTTCTCCTTTGAGTCTTCATTATGGCCTTGTGTGGCTAAACTTTCATAATTGGTTGAAGGAAACAGAAGTCTCGGAATCAATAAAACTGTGAGATCTAATTTGTTTTTAGTGTTAAATTATGCTTTGAGTATCGGATGTTCTTCTATGCCTATTTTCATGATTGTCTCGTTTAATTACTAGGAGGCCTACTAGTTTATTATTCATTACAATCTATTGCTAGATTAAATATCAAATCCACAATTGTTTGATCCCTTTAATTTGTGAAGTAGCTAAGATTTAATGATTTATTGCGTCAGAAATTATTAGATCTTAGGAAGAAAATGCTCGACGAAATTAAATGCAACCGCTTGTGCTTGTGTTGTTTAGCTTCATCGATCTCTCTAATTCTTAAGGTTTCTACTAGATTAAACCTTTAGCACTTGTCTTGAGTTGTTTAGTAGTTAAGGTTAATTAGATCGCTTATTTTCTAATTAATTGCGACTAAGGAGAGATAGGAAAATAATTCCAACGGTGAATATTCAAAGTTTGAATTAATATATACTTGCATCGATGATCATTTGTAAAATTCCAATAGTGGATGTTGACTTAGACCAATGTTTGTTCTTTTGATTGATTTCGATCATTTAATTTGAATTGTTCCTTAATTGTTTTTCTTGAAATTGTTTTCGTTATACTCAAACCCCCCTCCCCCAATCCTTGTTCACGTAGCATAAAACTAGACTAGACACTCTCTGTGTAAACGATCCTTACTCACACTACTATATGTATTTTTTAAGAGTATAGGTTTTATTTTTAGTTGTCTACGACAGCACACAAACGTACCTGGGGGTATATTTTATAAGATCCAAGGTGCCTCACATGGTGAAGTCTTCCTCATGAATACGATATTGGAGATTGTCGAAGGTATCTATGCATGACCTATTTTGTTGATGTGAACCTCTCATGAGATAAGCCTCGTTGGGTAAGGGGTCCTGCCAACCACGAAACTCCTTGTGTTATCCTATAATCTCCAAACGATGTGTTTTACTTAGTTTCTACTTTTCCTCGTCTTCTAACATGTGAACTTCTTGTCACATTTCTCTGGTTGGCTTGAAGCATTTCCTCGCCCATGGCGAATACTTACGCCTAAAACTCATAATGAAAATGTTGCTTAGCATAACAATTGACAAACCTTTGATAAAATTTACTATTTTTTCATTATTTGTAACTTCTGTAGTTTTCTAAAAAAATAATGACTTGTCAAGCTGAATTTTTTCTTTCAATCTAAAACATTAAAGATTGAAAGAAAAAATTTAAAACTTGCTGAATTTACTCAAAAAGTCGTCAAATGTCATGTGTTGTAGAATGATCCTTCCTATAATAGCTTACTGATATTTTGTTGGGTGTAGAGAACTTTTGCCAATTATAGCTGTGTTATATTGAAAGAAAAAACTATAGAAGAGTTCGCCCCAAATAGTTAATTTATTTATCTTCAATATGGGAACATTTGCTGCAAATTGAGTTTGCAACAATACAGTTTTTTATCATAAATATCGTTCATGGTGACAAGATGTTTTCCATAAATATTTATCACCGACCAAAAATATCTAGGCAAAAAATCTTTTTCAGTTACAACAATCTTTTGAATCATTTTCATTGGGACAACATTGTGACTCTTACTTACTTTATTGAATATCTTCTTAAATTATTTGTTGCTATTATTAAGATTAAGATATGTCAACTTGTAACACCCCGTACCCGGATGGGTCGGAGAATTACATGGAGAATTACCACTTGTCAACTATAATCATGTCTCCCAATGCAAATATAATCTCCAAAAGTTCCAATACAAAAACATAAATTTATCTTTTTTAACTTAACACATAAATATCCTCCACACGGGTCATCAACATAATAAATCAAATAACATAAATTAATATTTCCAAATCTCCCAATAACCTCTACATAATGAATTGGTAATTCCTTAAGTCTCACTAAGCCAAATAACATAATGAAATCCAGATAATCAAACGAAACTTTTCTATTAGTAATGGTACCCTTAGGTACTCAACCCCTTATCCTCAGCTAGCCTTGCTCACTTTTTCTATTTCTAATCCCCAGCCGAACCATCATCATTTGAAAAGTATTGTGAAAATTAGAATGAGTTATTAACAACTCAGTAAACAAAGCACATATACTAGTAAGTAAACATGAGCATTTTTTGGAGAGTTCAGAATGCAAATAAACAAAACATCTAAGTAATATGCAGATTTCAAATGTATTACAAAAAATTAGAGCAACATTTCAAACTGTTCATATTCAAAAGTCAATTGTCCATATTCAAAGACCTTTTGGCATAACATAGTTGAAAATCTTCATCTTATTATATCATATCAGCATATCATATCATATACTATATTTAACCCCCATGGTAGGATTGTGCTATCACCGGTGACCAAATCAGGTAGTGTCAGAATGTGAAACTTTCACTTATTCATTCTTGGAGTTTCGGGTGTGCACACAGGAAAGAACACGCAGAAAAATCACTTTGTTTTCAAGGTGGGTGCACTCATATCAGAGATGTTGATACCAACCATATAACAGAATCAGAACAATCGTATCAGAACCAGAAACGAAATCAGATACAATTAGAACATAATCAGAAAGTCATGCCAAAGGTTTTTCAGATGCTATATCATATCAAATAGAGTACTGAACATTTTCATATCATTTTCACATAATCGAAACGGATTCAGAGCATCTTCATATAACAAGTACGAAATTCACAAATTTCACATTTGCTCTTTTGTACATTTCAGAAGCAGAATGTCAAATTATTGCTCTTGTCTACACTAGTCATGTCAGATAATACTTTCTCTTTTATACAAATTTCGTGAGTAATGCAGAACACATAACTGAAGTTATTTTCACAGTTTTTTTCAAAACATATCATACATATTTTTTTTTTCATAAAATCAACCTCAATTTATTTTATTTTTATGCAAAGTCAAGCATAAGAACCCCACTTACCTGACCCTTGCAGTGTATTATTTACGTTTTGAGATCGTAATCTAGCCGTGTCACAATCACCTAAATCAGAAAATATTTTTTCACATGTTCATACTCACACTAGCACTTAGCTTAGCTAACAAAAATTCCCACCTTCATAAGAATAGAATAGAACAAGCTCTTATCTAGTCAAGAACATAGAATAACCCAATAGCAATAGCAACATATTAGCCACTCTCCACATGTTACATGTAAGCCAATAGCAACATAATAAATCCAAAACAGTTTATCATCAACTCTTATAGACAACATATAACCCAACAACAAACAAAACAGTCACCCCTCACCCGAGTATCCATTTAACATATTGCACATCTAATACCATTAATCCAACATCAAAACCAATCCAACACAATAAGCCTATATGCCACATTCCATGCAAATCTCACATCAACCATCATAACCAACTCCATATCCAGCTCAACCCGCAACAACCATCGTTAATCTATCGATTAATGTTCAAACCCGACCACAGCCAAATAATAACAAATCCAAATAGTCACAATAACAGTTTAAACAATCATACCCATCAATCCAATCTGCCACCTATCAATCCACAATGCAACATCTCAACAAACCAGTCACTTGATGACTCAAACATCCAACAATTTCACCCAGCCAACAACATACAAGAATACAACACCATTTATAGGTCCTATTTTTCAAACATTACCCAATAAAAATTCCAACAACTTCCAACCATTTTATCATACACATAACAATGCCAAAATGTGTCTAATATTCTGATTTCGTACCTAATCACGTGCGATGACCCATCCAATGTTAGAGTTGCAGGACGACACTGTCCAAGTCTTGTTACAATGCTTTATGATACAACGTTGATGTAAAACCAAATTTCAAAACAACAGTTAATACGCGGTAGAGGAAACAACATTTGAGCAAGGTAAATTAACCAAAACATACTTAGGTGTTAGACGTTGTCTTAAGGTCCTAGGTCCATTGCTATTAAAAGGAGTGCTTGCTTGAATGAATGAAACCCGAGAGCTAGCCACAACACAAACAGAGAAATAAATAACAAAATTCACCAAAAAATCAAGGACTAAACGGGGGAAGAAGAAAAATAATGAGGCTAAACTAAATTTATGTACTGTTTTTGGTATGGAGGTTCTACGGTTGTGAAGATCCGAGGAAGACGATGAAATTGCAGCACCAATGCAACACAAAAATCGCAGGAAAGATCCACAAAAGCCACGGTCTGCATATTCGAAACCCATTTATTAGAAACTTCGTGGGAGAGGGAGAGAACTCAGAGTTTGTGTGTGCATGTCTGTGAGAAACAGAGGTTGAGAAGAGGTCTTACCACCGTTCGGCAACGCCCGGTGACACCAAGCTAGGAACCCACAAAAATCACAGCAAACTGCAGGAGAGCGAGAGAGAGACAGTGAGAGGGAGTGTTTGTTGAGAGGAAAAATCTAAAGGAAAATAAATGGGACTTAGCTGTCGAGACGTTGGAAGGTAGAGAATGGGGAGGAGAGGAAATCACGAGGAGAGAAATCAACGAGGGAGAAGAAAAGAAAACTGAAGGGGTTTAGGGTCATACCTAGAAACGTCGTCGTGTAAGAGGGTCCCATTGGCTGGGCTCTTCGTGGGCCAGGGCCTGGTTCGTGGGCTTGGGCCCTAGGCCCTGGGTATTACGCAACTTCTTTGCGTCACACAGGTGATCCGAACAGTGTGGAAATCATGATTAGGTCGGGTCACCCAATTCGAACGGCACATAAATTTTACTTTTGACAGGACCTGAATTTATTTCTGGTCAAAAGAAATAGTCCCAAACTGAAAAGGTCTAGCCAAGTTTCCAACCTAAATATTGTATTTATTTTTATTTTTGTCAATTTTTATTTTAATCAAAGTTTAACAACGTCATTTAACTCATATTTTGGTTAATTCAGATATATAATTTGGATATCGGGTCAGATCGGCCAAATACCTTTCGAAATATAATCAAAACTTTTCTGACTTCTGACCCGCTTCTTATGATCAGCTCGAGTCTCCTATACGTCTTTATTGTACACTCCTACAGGTAATATTAATATATTTGAAGTACTTTAAAGTGAATGGTTGAATCTTGGATTCTCGTTAGGAGTTTTTTTCTTATGGTGTTTGCACTTCAATGTTCCATATACACGTTACTGCATTGATTCACTATTATAAGTGTACTTCAATCCATCCTAGTTCTACCATACACGACGTGGTGTTGGATTTTTTGTTAATGGACGCAGGACCTCCCAATGCTTCGTAAAGTAAATAGAACTCGTACTCTTTCTGGTGTCTCACTAGAATTATCCCATCTCAGGATCAAATATGCACTTTATTAAATCATCAAAAAACCTTTTCATCATATTTCTCAAATCCTTAAATAACATCAATTATAAGTACTGTAACAATAGATAAGAATAATTGCAGATAAGATAATAATAATCTAAGACTAGAGACAACGACATGGGTATTCATCCCCTTATTGATAACTAGTCTTATTGATAACTAGTAACTCCTAACATCGTCTGTTTATGCCAGGAGTCCTCCTTGCACTCGAACTCCATCAATTTTCCCCTCCCCCAAAAGAATCCAACTCCGGCGGATGTTGGGCTTGATAAAACTCATACAAGTCCAGATCGAGATGTTGGATTTCCTCCATCTTCAACCAACAACAGTTCGACAATGGTCTATTCTTCCACTTGACAAGAAACTTCTGGCATCCTCCTCGTCGGTGAACATTATTTAATCATCTAAGATGGCTTCAATGGCTTCTCAAGGCTTGCAATGTTTGGGTAGTGTGGTAGTTGGGGTACCCTCAATTGGTGAGGTGTCATCTCCCGGCTAAGCGGTCAAGTCTTCCATGTTGAAAATAGGAATAAATTGCACATCTGCAGGCAGCTCGAGTAAGTAGGCATTTTGGCAGAACGGCACAACACTTTGAAAGGTCAAGCCTTGCAAGAATGCAGCTTAGTCATTGCACCACGTGAGAATCTCTCATGCCTAATATGCGTGAACACTAAGTCCCCAGGTCAAAACTCCACGTGCCTACGATGCTACGTTGCTTGTATATTGCATTACTATGAGCTATGCAATTACATACTTCTTCATGGACTTCTTGTAAGTCTTTAAAGAAATCAGTAGCCCCTTCACTAACTCTAGGAGGTAAGGGCAGTGGAACAAGATCTAATGGTGAGCTTGGCTTAAGTTTTGTGAGCACTTCAAATGGGGAACGACCCGTGCTGTGATTAATTGAGTTGTTATAAGAAATTTTGGCATGCAGGAGGAGGAGATCCCAGGTGGTACCATGATCAGCAATGAGGCAATGCAATAAGTTGCCTAAGCTTCAATTGACCGACTCTATTTGCCCATTTGGGTGGAAGGCATTGGAAAATGGAGCTTCGTTCTTGTCTTTGCCCATAAGGTTTTCCAAAAATAACTAATGAACTTAACATCGTGGTCTGAATGATGGCTTTTGGTATACCATCCACTTCGGCAAAAAATATGGCAGAAACTCTGGAGGCATCGTACATTCGGCTGCATGGAAGGAAATGAGCCATTTTGGAGAAACGTTCTACAACCACAAAAATAGAGTTGTGTCCGTATATGGTTCGAGAAAAGCCAAGCACAAAGTCCATATTGAGATCCTCCCATGGTTGAGCTGGTACGAGTAAAGGAGTGTACAAACTTGCAGTCAAGAATTGATGTAAATAGCCTAGTCATACTATATGTTTATTAGATTTATTTATAATTGTGGATATCCATTGAGTCAGTAATCTAACAATACTTATTTTTTACCTTGTTTTAGGACCATATCCATTGAGACATAAACAATATTTGATATGTTGCTAAAATGTTGATATGAACACGCAGGAATGAAATCCTTTGAACCTACAATCAAATTGAAAACTCATCCAAGAAAGCCAAAATCAAATCAATGGAAGGAAAATCTAAACCTGATAAAAATTCATTTCAAGAACCTAAATTATATTAAAATCTAGTTTCGTTCAAGATCCCGTCTCAAGAACTCAAATTATAAGGAGAAACGTCACAAAAGTTATAATTTATCTTTGATAAGTTGAAAGGTTCAATGAAGAACAAGAAGAGTAAACTCAACTCATAATAAAAATTCAGTATTGTCTAACCTTCAAATGAGACTACAAAGAGTATTCAAACCAAAACCTAATTAAAACTCTAGTCAAAATAAAGCCTTTGCTTCCAAAAATACCCCTGAATGAATAGTATCGTGGCTACAGTACGCTCTACAGTAACTCGCTACAGTACCTCTTTTAAACCCTAGTTTCAAAAATGTAACTATCCAAATAAGCCATTGGCCAAAATACAAGGCATTCCTAAAAATTCTAGTTCATAAGAAATAAGACATATGTGGGCTAAGTATCCTCAAGTCCACTTATTCTAAACTAATAAAATAAATCTTTTAACAAATTAAAATCCTTCAATAACAATAGGCCCAAACAATAGCTCTAGGTCTTGTCTTCCATAGGTTGTATTAAGTGGATCAAAATTGATTCTCTTTCTTTCAAACCCATCTTGAGTGTTGGGCTCTTATTAGCTTAGGCCCACCTTGTTCCCATCACTCCTCTCCTCAAAAGGATTCGACGTCGAATCTTTAGATGGATCAAAAATATTGAAAGTAGCAAAAACATTGTACTCACCTGGAAGGTCCACTTAATATCAATTGTCATTAATTTTCTCAAGAATTTGAAAAGGTTCATCTCTTTGAGGATGCAACTTAGTCCTTTTATGGGCTGAAAATATTTCTTTGTGCATGTGGACCTAAATCCAATCTCCTGGTTCAAAGATTATACGCCTTCGTCCTTTATTGGCTTGTGAAGCAACCATTTCATTCTTTTGGGCAATTTGAAGTCATACCCTCTCATGGAGTGACTTCACCAACTCCGCCTTCTTTTGTCCATTCAAGCTACTCATGTCATCAACATGTAAAGGCATCGAATCTAAAGGAGAAAGTAGATTAAAACTATAAACAATTTCAAAAGGAGAATATGAGGTAGTAGTATTCATGGTCCTGTTATATGCAAAGTCTATAAATGGCAATCAATCCTCCCATGTTTTTAAATTCTTATAAACAACAATGTTTAAAAGCTGAGTTAAAGTCCTATTAATTACTTCAGTCTGTGGATGATAGGTAGTGGAAAATAAGAGCTTGGTATCCAATTTCCCCCACAACACCTTCCAAAAGTAGCTAAGGAATTTCATATCCCTGTAAAAAACAATACTCCTTGGTACACCATGGAGTCGCACTATCTCTCTGAAAAACAAGTTAGATATGTTTGTGGCATCAGCCATTTTATGGCCTAGAATGAAATGTGCCATCTTAATAAATCTATCCACAATCACAAAAATAGAATCTCTACCCTTTTTTGTCCTAGGCAGCCCCAAAACAAATTCCATAGATATGTCTACCCATGGCTCACTAGGAATGGGTAAGAGTGTATACAACTCATGTGGCAAAACCTTAGATTTAGCCTTTCTACATGTAATGCACCTAGCACAAATGTGATTGACCTCTCTCTTCATCTTAGGCCAAAATAAATATTCATGCAAAATGTCTAAAGTTTTCTTGACACCAAAGTGTCCCATTAATCCTCCACCATGTGCCTCATGCACCAACAACTCACGCATAGAACAACTTGGCATACAAAATTTGATTTCTTTAAATAAATAACCATCATGCTTGTAAAACTTACTGAATGCCGCCTTATCACATGCCTTATACACACAAGAAAAGTTAGCATCATCAGCATACATGTCTTTCACATATTCAAACCCAAGCATTTTTGCACTCATAGAAGTAAGAAGTACATACCTCCAGGTTAAAGTATCAGCAACAATGTTCTCTTTACCTTGCTTGTAATGGATGACATATAGAAAGGTCTCAATGTATTCCATCCATCTAGCATGCTTTTTATTCAACTTACCCTGACCCTTGAGATGCTTCAATGATTCATGATTCATGTTTGGTATTTAATTTCAAAAGTTTTGTTAAAATCAGGTAATGCTAACACAGGTGTAGAGCACAACCTTTCTTTAATAGTGGCAAAAGCATTCTCTTGATCAACTCCCCCCAATGAAACCTAACATTCTTTTTAATTACTTCAGTAAGTGGTGCAACAATGGTGCTAATGTCTTTAACAAAACGCTTATAAAAGCTAGCTAAGCCATGAAAGCTTCTTACCTCAGTGATGTTTTTTGGAATTGACCACTCCTTGATGGCCTTGACTTTCACTTCATCCACCTCAATACCTTTTGTACTAACAACATAACCAAGGAAAAAAAAATTTTCCATGCAAAAGGTACATTTCTTGAAATTAGTATACAACTTTCACATCTTAACACATCAAATATATATCTCAAATGCTCAATATGTTCATTTAAGTCCTTGTTGTAAACTGGGATATCATCAAAGTACACAACTAAAAACTTGCCTATGAACGCACGTAGGAAATGATTCATTAATCTCATTTTAGTACTGGGTGCATTTGTTAGTCCAAATGGCTTAACCAACCATTCATAAAGCCCATACTTAGTCTTAAAAGTAGTTTTCCATTCATCACCTTCTTTCATTCTGATTTAATAGTACCCACTTTTAAGATCAATTTTAATGAAAATACATGAGCCATGCAATTCATCAAACATATCATCTAATTTAGGAATGGGATGGCGATACTTTACTGTGATATTGTTGACCGCCCTGCAATCAACGCACATCCTCCACGTCCCGTCCTTCTTTGGCACTAGTAGCACTGGTACTGCACATGAGCTCATGCTTTCCCTCACGTAACCCTTGCTCATCAAATCCTCAACTTGCCTTTGAAACTCCTTCGTCTCTTCTGGATTACTCCTATAGGCTGGTTTGTTTGGAATAACAGCTCCGGGCACAAAATAAATCTTATGCTCTAATGGGTGGCAACTCATTAGGCAGTGTCTTTGGGAATACATCCTCAAACTCCTGCAACAAAGAAACAACCAAACTAGGAAGAAACTGGTTAGTTTTATCAAGATTAAAATAAGACTCTTTATAGATAAGAAAAATCATAGGGTGATCTGTGAAGAAAGCCCTCTTAACCTCACTTTCTTTTGCATAGAAACCCACTTTTGTCTTTCCTTTTCTCTTTGCAGACTCTCTTTCTTTTTTCTCTGTTGGCTCCACTCTTTTTTCTTTACTCTCAGCCACCTCTCTACTTTTTTTTTCACTCTTTTTTTCTTGCTTATTTTCACTCTCACTTTTTCTTTTTTGCTCAATCTCTTTTTTACTCTTTCTTTTTTGATCACTCTCAATTTCACTCTTTCTTTTTTGATCACTCTTATTTTCTTTCTTTCTTTTTTGAACAACCTCACTTTTTAGTTTCAGTTGGTCCTCATAGACCTGGCTTGGAATTTAAGGAGCAAGCTTGATTGTTTTGCCCTCCTTTACAACGCTGTACATATGCTTGAACCCATCATGTGTCATCATCTTATCACAAAGCACCTCATCCTGATACCTCACTTTTTAGTTTTAGTTGGTTCTCATAGACCTGGTTTGGAATTTAAGAAGCAAACTTGATTGTTTTGCCCTCCTTTACAAAGCTGTACATGTGCTTGAACTCATCATGTGTCACCGTCCTATCACAAAGCACCTCATCCTGATACTTCCCAATTGAAAAAGTAACTAACATTTGTCTATCCACCATAACCTCTCCATAATCATTCAACTACTACAATTTGTATGGTCTAGAGTGTTTTAAGGTTGCTAAATTAAATTTCTCAACCAAAGTAGTGCTAGCCACATTAGTACAACTCTCCCATTAATGATCATACTACATACCTTATTGTTGACGTGGCATCTAGTATGGAAAATGTTCTCTCACTGTTGCTCTGCATCATCCACCTTAATGTGAGTATTGAGAGCATGCCTGACAACAAAAGACTCACCTGTCATGGGGTATACCACTCCATCATCATCACTAGCATCAACCAACTTGGGCACCTCATCACTATCATCCTCACTCTCAGTCATCACCTCCTCATTGTCACGCATAATCATCACCCGCTTGTTTGGACATTGAGAAGCGATGTGCCTAAACCCAAACACTTAAAACATTTAATATCTCTATTCCATGAAGGTTGAGATTCTACCTTGGATTTGTTGCTAGTTCCCACATATTTTCCCTTAGGTGGTTTGGTCTTTCTCTTTGCTTCAACTAGATCATTCCTATCCCACTTTGATTTCCAAGTAGTGCTAGAAACTGAAGTGTACCTTACTGTCCCTTTTCTCTTTAACTAACTCTCCACCTTCATAGCCATGTGTATCATGTCCTCTATCTCCTCATAATGCTGCAATTCAACTACATTAGCTATGTCCCTATTCAAACCACTCAAAAATCTAGCCATGGTGGCCTCCCGGTCCTCCTCTACATTAGCCCGAATCATCGCCACCTCCATCTCCTTATGGTAATCCTCCACACTCTTAGACCCCTGTGTAAGATTTTGGAGTTTTTGGTAAAGGTCCCTATAGTAGTGGCTAGGTACAAATCTCTGCCTCATGAGAGCTTTCAACTCTCCCCACGTCTCTACAGGTCTGTCATAATTCTTTGTCCTATTGGTCACTAATTGATCCAACCAAATAATAGCATAATTGGTGAACTTAATTACCACCAACTTCACTTTCTTCTCCTAAGAGTAATTATGATAATCAAACACCAACTCTATTTTTTCTCCCACTCTTAATAAACTTCAGGTTCAGTTCTATCTTAGAAAGATGGTATTTTTATTTTAATGCTCTCAAGGTCTCTATCTACACCATCCCGACGCCTTAGGTTCCCCTCAAGTCCTATTTCATGCCTAACTCTTCTATATCTACCCGATCGAACTTCAGATGTTAAAGTCTTCCTCATCCTCACCATCTCCATCATTCTCATACTCATTTTCAATCATAGGCTCATGTCGCCTCCTATCTCTCCTACCTTGTAGATTTCTAATCGCTGCTTCTTGATGATCCATCTAATCCCTCACTTCACCCAACACAAGGTTCAATTGCTCAAACTGTTGTTGCATAGCTTGCAACACAAAGGATGAGTTATCTGCCGTCCCCTTTGGCGATAAGTCACTCCTATGAGACATTGTAATATGCTGCACAAAAAGAATGTTAGTGGAAAACCTCACACACTCCCTTACGTGTTTACACTGGAATAATAGTACTCCACTCGTGTTTCACTCTTAATTGATTTTTTTTTTCAATAATAGTTTCATACTCTCTTGCCTTTTACCTCAATATTTTCCCCACTCAAGTTCTTTAAGAGCTAATTGAACTCAATCAAGATAATGCAACCTTGTTTTATCCTAATTAGTAATTAGGTCCAAGAAACAAGAACACGAAAAACACAGAAGGAATAAAAATGACATGAGAATCAAGAAAATTATACAAATAAAAGAGTAACTATAAGAGAAGATACTAACTATAACGATATATGCAGCCCCTTTAATGGTAAGGCGGAAATTTTTTTTTTGCGTATTTTTTTTTTGCACGATTTTTTTTCTTTTCTTTTCACCAACTGATTTGATCACAATCAAAAGAATAAGCTATTGACAAAACCCTAACAATAACTCAATAACCCTAGAATAAGTGATATATGGCAGCCCCTAGAATAAGATATTTCGGCCAACACAAACCCTAAAATAATGAAATTCGACAGCCTTAAGAATAGTGAAGAAATTCGGCAGCAACCTCTTTTTTTTTGTAACCCTAGAATAATGAAATCCTAGAATTAAATATGTAGGAAATAAAAGATAGAATCAGACCTAATTTGAAACCTGGCTCTGATACCAAATGATATAAACCCGTAGGAATGAAATCCAATGAACCCACAAACAAATTGAAAACTCACCCAAGAAAGCCAAAATCAAGTCAACGGATGGAGAATCTAGACTCGAGAATTCATTTCAAGAACCTAAATTATATTAAAATTTAGACCTGCTAAAGATCCTGTTTCAAGAACCCAGATTACAAGGAGAAATGCCACAAAGGTTGTGATTTACTTTTGATAAGTTTAAAAGTTCAATCAAGAACAATGGAGTAAACTCAACTAACAATAAAAATTCAATATTGTCTATCCTTCAAATGAGGCTACAAAGAGTATTTAAATCAAAACCTAATTAAAACCCTAGCCAAAATAAAGCCTTTACTTCCAAAAATATCCCTGGACGAATAGTGCTACTGCTATTGTACCTCTTTTAAACCCTAGTTCTAAAAAATGTAATTTTCCAAATAAGCCCTTGGCCAAAATACAAGGCCTTCCCAAAAATCTTAGTTCATAAGAAATAAGACATATGTGGGCCAATCATCCTCAAGCCTACTTATTCTAAACTAATAAAATAAATTCTTTAACAAATTGAAGGCCTTCAATAACAATAGGCCCAAACAATAACTCTAAGTCTTGTCTTCCACAGCTTGTATCAAGTGGATCAATATTGGTTCTCATTCTTTCAAGCCCATCTTGAGTGTTGGGCTCTTGTTTCATCCCAAGTGGATTGCACCAAACCTTACATTGCTTTCTTGATCTTCTTGCTCTTGATCTTGTAATTGGCCCATCTGAAACTTGCAAAGGATCTTTAAGACTAGGCCCACCTTAGTTCCCATTGAATATGCAAAAAAGTGAATATGATATCATTGAGATTTTTTTATACTTGTGATATGAAATGATTTGGATCTGTTTTTGATCAAATGGAAATGATATAAATATGTTCAACACGTGTTTTGATATGATATGGATATATAAAACCTTTGGCATACTTATATGTTTTGATTTTGATTCTGAATATGGTTCTGATATGATGATACTAGTTCACATGATATGGTTGGTACCAACATGATATGATATGATATGAGTGCACCCACTTTGGAAACAAAGTGGTCTTTTATGTGTTCTTTCCTGTGTGCACACTCAAGGCACCAAGATTGAAGATGGAGAAATTTCACAATATGATACTACCTGGTTTGGCCACTGAGGATAGTACAATCCTATCACAGGGGTTAAACATGGTATTTGATACGATACGATACGATACGATATGATATGATAAGACGAAGATGTTCAGTTATGTTATGACAAAGGGTTTTTGAATATGAAAATGGTTTTTGAATATGAAATGGGTCTTTGATTATGAAAAGGATCTTTGAATATTAATAGTTGGTTTTTTAGTACAAAAATATTGAAAAGTCGCTTTGATTTTCTGATAGCACGTTTATGAGATTTGCATATGAAAAAAATGAAATGCTTTGTTTATGCATACCAAACTTTCTGAAAAGGCTCATGTTTATATATTAGTATATGTTCTCTGCTTGCCGAGTTGTTGATAACTCACCTCTTATCTCCATAATATTTTTTAGATAATTTTGATGGTATAGCTCGGGATCAAGACTAGAAATCATGTATAAGACTATGTGAGCATAGTGGATTAAGTACAAAGATGATATTTTGGTTATTGGAGATTTTATTCCATAATTCTTTTTTGCTATATTAACTTGGTATCTTGGAATGTTGAGGAAATATTTGAGATTTTTTGCAGTGTTTAGATTAATCTTACTGAAGTAGTTGATCTATAACAGTGAGTCATACGTGTCATTGAAAACTTTGGAGTCTATAACTATATGGTTGAAAAGTGATTTTAAGTGACAAGGAGTAACTCTCTGATCCATCCTGGACCGGGGCTTTATAGAGTCTAAGTCAGGGCTTAGCCAAAGGATTGGCCATCGGAAGTAACGCCGTTGTTTTTGCTATTTGGTCTCTCATATCTTACTATGGTAGTAGACTTGTCATGTTCCATGACGCCAAAGGTGGGACTATTTTCGTTGTCAGTGCTACCATTGCCGTTGGTGCATTTTTTTGGAATTGTTAGACAATCTTCTATTTTGGAATTGTCAAGGTCTCGGTTCTCGAAGGCACAGTTATGTGCTATTATGCTGAAAGTACTAAAATCAAAAGTATTAATTGTTGTGGAGCCTTTTCGTTAGGATTGTAAGCTTGACCGTTGGTAGGGTATTTTGAAATTTGATGCTTGATATTTGAAAGGTGCTTCTGGTGGTAAGTTGTGGGTTTTCTGGCATGATGAGGTTCAAGTTAATATTCTTCAGGAGTCGAATCAGCGTGTTACTTTTATGATTAATTCTTTATTGCTCATTTCCGCTTTCTACGCAAAATGTACATACATGGAGAGGAGGTAGCTCTGGGATGGTCTTATTTCATTTGGAGTTTTACAGATGCCATGAATGATTATTGGTGATTTTAATACTATTCGTCATGATGGGGAGAGAAGATGAGGGTGTCCAAGACTGGCAAGGGCAATGGAGGATTTTTCTTCTTTAATACAAAATGGTGGTTTGATCGAAGTGCCTTTTTCTGGAAATAAATTGTCTTGGTGTAATGGGCATGGTGGTTTGGCTCATAGCTGGGCTCGGTTGGATAATTCTTTGTGTAATACAAGGCTTTGATAATTGGCTGAAGGTGTCATTGAAATATTTACCTCAAAAATCGTCAAATCATGCGCCTATTTCTCTTCAGTTGGAGAGTTCAGATAAGAGGTATGGTCCAAGCATTTTTAGATTCCAATAAATGTGGATGTTGCATGAAGGTTTTTGGGAGTTTGTTTCTAATTTATGGATTGAGGAGATGGGCGGAGCTAGTTTGTGGAAGCTTGCTACTAAGATGAAAAAAGTTAAAAGTGCTCTTAGAAGCTGGAACCGTGAGGTTTTCGGTTGGACTACATTGCATTTAAAATGATTGGAGGAGAAAGTTGAGCAAAGGGAGGCAAAATTGCAAGACTCTTACTCCCAAGCAGTGGAATCGGACATGTTCACTGCTCAAGCGGAATTAAACTCTTGGCTGAAAAAAGAGGAAACCCGACTTGCACAAAAAATTAAAAATACATGGATAGGGCACGGGGAGGTAAATGCTTCTTTTTTTGCAGCTTTGTAGACAAGGAAGAAGAGCATTATTAACTCCATGCAATTGCCAGATGGAAGAATGTTGTCTACGTTGGAAGAGATTCATAATGAAACAGTTGTACACTTTGCTGATTTTTTGAATCGCAAGTCGTTGGCTTCAGTGTTTAGTTTATTTGATTTTATTTAGGAAGAGGTGAGGGAGTCTAAAAATTTGAATATTTACCTGACCCCAATGGAGCAGGAAATTAAAGATGCCTTGTTCGATATTTCGATTAATAGTAGCCCTGGTCCAGATGGTTTTACTTATGATTTTTTCAGCATTGTTGGGATTTCATTAAGATAGACTTGGTCAAGGCAGTCCATGATTTTTTTGCAGGTACCGTGCTACCGAGGCACTATATTGCTTTCCTTCGTTGTTTTGATTCTGAAAGTTCTGGATCCATGCTCATTTGATAAATTCAGGTCAATCTGCCATGCTCGATTGTTTATAAAATATGTTCAAAGCTGATTGTGACTAGATTATCTGCTGTTTTGAGTCAACTAGTTTCTGAAGAGCAAGGAGCATTTTTGCAAGGCAGAAGTATTTTTGAGAATATAAGCCTTACGCAAGAATTGGTTCAAGACATAAATAAACCAATTAGGGGGGGTAATATTATGCTGAAAATTGATATGGCCAAAGCTTATGATACGATTGATGTGAATTTTTTGTTACAAGTTCTGAAAGCGTTTGGATTTTCATTGGAAGTTTGTAATCTGATTTCCAATTTTGTTTCTTCATCTTGCTTCTCTGTGGTTATGAACGACACTTCTAAAGGTTTTTTTAAGGGTGGAAGGGGTCCCTTATCCCCTATTTATTTATTTTGGTGTAGGAGGTGTTTTCGAGACTTCTGCGGAATAAATTTCAGGATGGGTTTATTGGCTATTATTATCAGCCAAGAAATGACCCGTTAATTTCTTATCTGCTTTTGCAGAAGATATGGTTATTTTCTTGATTGGTAGGAAGAAAGGATGTGAAGAACATTTTAGAAGTTCTTGACCTCTATGCCCAGTGGTATGGTCAAGTGGTCAATGCCTCTAATTCATCTATTTTCTTCTCAAGCCGCATTCAAGAATCAAGGCGATAGGAGTTGCTTAGAGTGTCTGGATTTTCGATGGGTCAATTTCTAGTGAGATACTTGGGGTTCCTATCTTTTCAGGTAGGGTGAAATTATGTTATTTTGATGATTTGTTGCTTAAAATTTCTAAAAAGATTGAGGGTTGGAAGATGAGGTATCTTTCCACTAGTGCCAGATTACTTCTAATTAAGCATGATCTTTCAAGTTTGTCGGTGCATTTATTATCTGTCTTACTAGTGCCTAAGCAGATTTTTGGTAAGATTAACAGTTTATTTAGCACTTTTTTCTAGGGTTCATTAGAAGAACGACCAAAGAGGAAATGGGTGAGTTGGGACTCAGTTTGCAAGCCCGAGGACGAAGGTGGCATGGGGCTAAGAAATATTGTGGATGTCTATAGCTCCCTTCAATCCAAATTTGCCTGGAGTTTCCTCTCGGAGGATACCTTATGGTCTCATTTCTTTAAAGCCAAGTATGTGAAGCATCAACATATTTCTCTTGTGGATTCGTCTAAAGGCTTTAGATTTTGGAAGAGGCTTATTAAATCGCTTCCCCTTATTGTTGACAAATGGATGGATTCAGGACCTATATGTCAAGTTGTACAGATTACAGATTTACCTTTCTTAAAAATAAAAGATTGCATGGTTGAGCATAGTTGGGATGTAGATTTGGTTGTTCAGCTAGTGGGTCAAGAGGTTGCTGATGATATATTCTCTTAGATTGATGGCACTAAACTAGGGATGGATATGTTAATTTGGCTTGGTAGTATGGATGGGAGATTTTCAACAACAAGTGCTTGGGATTGGCTCTGTATTTCTATTATGAAGCACCCATGGATGGACTGGAGTTGGCACTCTGCTTTGCCAAAGAGATTTTTAGTTGTTTTGTGGAAGGTGATGACCAATAGCCTGAGTGTGGATGAAAGGATTAGGCGTATTGGAATTTCATTGTTCTCTAAATGTGAATGCTGTCCTAAGGGCAGTTTTGAGGATCTGAATCATATTCTATACAATGGAAAGGTTGCAGCTAAACTATGGCAAATATGCTCTAGTTTCTTAGGTGTTCCTTATGTGGCTAATTGGTCTTGGTTGGTAACTGTTGAAGCTTGGTTTTGAAGAACCAAGAAGTCCTCAAAGGTTGGTAATTTGATTGGGTTGGTTCCATGTATTTTAATTTTGAATCTATGGATGTGGAGGTGTTCAGCACGTTTGGAGGGATAAAAGGATAGTTTTAATGTTTTGTGGAGGAAGGTTAAATACTGGCTCCATTGGGTTGGTTTGAGGCTTAGGGAGTCAGAAAATTTGCATCAACGTGACCAAGCAATTCTTGAAGACTTAAATTTGCTGGCTATGTCTCTTTTGAAAAGAAAGTTCATTGCAGTATCTTGGGAGAAGCTGGTGATAGGTTGGTTCAAATTAAATATGGATGGTCGTAGTTAGGAGAATCCAGGTGAGTCGGGTGCTTGGGGGCTGATTAGAGACCATGAGGGGAATCTAGTTGTTGTATTTTTTGAATATATTGGGATTGGTTCAAATAATAAAGCTGAATTGTTGGGGGTTCTATTTGGATTGCGAAAAGGCAAGGCTATGGGTTTGGGTAATATTGTTGTTGAACTAGACTCATCTCTAATTGTGAATTGGCTGGAGAAAGGCAACGGTCGGGTTCGGTACTTGGAGGATTTTTGGGAGGAAATAATCTTGCTCATTTGTGGCCTTAATACTCGGTATAAACATGTTTTAGAGAGGGAAACAAAGCTGCAGACTGGCTTGCTAAATGCGGTAGTGTTGGGATTACATAGGAGTATTAACAGAAGGGGACCTTTTAATAAAACGGGGAGTTTTGGAGTTGAAGTTGTTAGGTGTCGTTCGATGTGTAGAGTAGCTGCGTTTTGGGTGGACTGAGGTTTAATGAAACGAAATGTTTTGTAATTGTAGTTTTTGTTGTGTGTTTTATTCAATGTTGTTTACGTTTTGTTCTTCCATCACAGCCTGCGAGTATATAAGCAGTGTTGTGGTTCTTTATCATTTGAACATTGATCATATGAAGACTTAGTTTTTGGAGGTTGAGAATCCCTCAAAGATTCTCTGCAAGTTCATAATGGAATCTTGCTCATACGTTCCCTAGCTAGTGTGTTTTCCTGAGTTCTTGTTGATTGTGGAAAGTATTGTGCTTGAATTACAGTAGGTTACTTGCAGGAACTTTACAAGTGGTATCAGTAGTAGTTGATCCTTGTACCGGTGATTCTCATGGCTGAAGGTACGGGTGTTGCGTTGAAAGGTCAGATTGAAGGTTCTCAAAGGCAATAGGAAATGATGCAAAAGCAGTTGGAGCATCATCAATAGGCAATTTCTGGAATTACAAAAAGGTTAGATCATGTTTCAGATAGTTTGACATCTTTAGTTGATTCTGTCATTGTCAATGCTTGTCAAGATAGAGATGTATCTAATAAACCTAGAAATCATGAAGAGAGGGGTGGCTTCCAGTGGAGTATTAGATTGGAATTTCCACATTTTAGTGGTAATGATCCTGCTGGTTGGACTTTTAAGGCTAATTAGTATTTTGATTGTTTTCAAATACCTTTCCATCAGAAGTTAATGGTGGCTTCGTACCATATGGAAGGGGAGGCAGTGGTGTGGTATCAAAATGCCTTGGATGCCGGACAGTTTAATTCTTGGGAGACCTTAGTGGTGGCCTTGCAAGGGAGGTTTGGACCATCAGCATTTGATGATCCAATAGAGGCTCTAACTAGGTTAAAACAAACAACGTCTATCAGTTTGTATACTTCACAATTTGAAGCCTTGTCTAATAGGTTGAAAGGCTTATCTGAGAAGCATATAATGAGTTACTTTATCGGTAGATTGAAAGATGAAATTCACATACCATGAAAATGTTTAATCCATTGAACCTAGGGGCTGCTTTTAGTTTGGCTAAGTTGCAAGAAGAGCATGCATTGTCTTCAAGGAAATCTTAGAGGCAGACTAATCACTTTGCTGAGAAATGGCCAGTAGATAATGTGGCACTCACTGATTTAGCTAATAAGGGCCTAAAGAATTTATTTCCTTTGAAGAAGGTGAATTCTTCTCAAATGGATGAAAAAAGAAGAAAATGATTGTGTTACCACTGTGTGGAAAAGTGGAATCCTAACCATGTTTGCAAAAATCCAAGGGTTTATTACTTACAAGGGGCAAGTAGTGTTGATCATGAGTTTAGTGACAGTGCTATGACACAAGAGGCACCATAATTGGAAGAAAAATGTGAGAAGAAGTCTAAGGAGTTAGAAGTTTCAATCAATGCAATATCTGGATGTGTTAGTAATAATGCTATGATGTTGATGGGGAAAATTGGCTCATATTCTATGGAGATTCTTATGGATTCAGGAAGTACTCATAACTTCCTTGATCCAATGGTGATAGAAGTTGCGAATTTAAGAGTGGTTGAGGGGGAGGCTCTTCAGGTGAAAGTGGCAGATGGTACTAAGATACTTAGTCAGGGCAAATGTGAAGTGTTGATCAGTATCCAAGGAACCAAGTTTCGAGTTCCTTTCCATGTTCTTACTTTGGGGGGTTGTGACATTGTTTTAGGTGTGCAGTGCCTTAAAACATTAGGTCTCATCCAGTGGAACTTTAATGACATGTAGATGCAGTTTGAGGTGTGTGGCAAGAAACTGGTCTTGCAAGGTCTTATGTCTCACAATACAGAATGGTAAGCTGGAGTTAATGTACTTAAATCTTCCTCTATTAGGTAGCTAGGGTGGTTATTGCAATTGGTGGCAATTGTATCTGAGGATAAGCATGTGGAGGTTCAGGCTGAACTGGAAAAGGTTTTGCAGCAATTTAGTGCAATGTTTGATGAACTAGTGGGGTTACCGCCCCCAAGAGCTTTTGACCATCGAATTGAGTTGAAGGATGGCAGCGCACCAATTTCAGTGAGGCCTTAGAGGTATCCTCATTATCAAAAATCTAAAATTGAAAAAATTGTGCATGACTTGTTAACAAATGGAGTTATAAGGCCAAGCCAAAGTCCATTTTCCTCACTTATGTTGCTTGTTAAGAAAGTTGATGGTACTTGGAGGATGTGTATGGATTATCTATTGATTTGGAGTGACTGAGGTAGACTATTTGGGGCACATTACTTCTGAAGGTGGAGTGAAGGTAGATCATACAAAGATTTCTACAATGTTGGATTGGTCTCTTCCCAAAATAGTGATAGCATTGAGGGGGTTTTTGGGCCTTACTGGCTATTACCGAAAATTTATCAAGAGCTATGGTTCTATAGCTACCACATTAACAATGTTGCTGCTTGTTCCTTCATCACCATTTCATGCTAAAGTGCTACAACATATTCATCATAGCCCTGAGGCAGGCCATGTGGGTTACCATAAAACTTTACAAAAGGCTAAGATAGATTTTTTTTGGCCAGGCATGAGGAAGGATATTAAAAAGCTGGTTTGGGAGTGTCAAATCTGTCAAGTGAATAAGCATGAAACTATTCTTCTTGCAGGGTTACTTCAACCTTTGCCTATTGCTCAAAGTCCTTGGCTTGACATTGCCATGGATTTTATTGAGGGACTTCCTTGTTCCAATGGAATGTTTGTTATTTTGACTGTGATGGACAAGTTGACAAAGTTTGGGCATTTTTTTCCCATTGGCTCACCTTTATACAGCCAGTAAAGTGGCTGAGATTTTTGTTGTTGGTGTCTTCAAGCTCCATGGCCTACCAAAGACTATTGTGTCTGATCGAGATACAATCTTTACTAGCCTTTTTTGGACAGAATAGTTTAAAATGCAAGGTACAACTTTGGTTTTTAGTTTAGCCTATCATCCACAATCAGATGGCCAAGCTGAAGCCTTGAATAAATGTGTGGAAGGTTATTTGAGATCCTATGTTGGGTCTAACCCAAAGAGCTAGAGTAATTGGCTGCCAATGACAGAATAGTGTTATAACACTACTGTACATGCATCAATTAGTTTTACTCCTTTTCAGGCCTTGTATGGTATTCCACCCCCTCGATTGATTTCTTATATTCCAGGCACTACTGCAAATGCTGATGTGGATTACTAGTTGAAAACTAGAGAGGAAATTTTGTCCCTTGTAAAAGAGAATTTGAAGAAGGCTCAAGAGAGGATGAAACTATATGCTGACAAGAAGCGCTTTGAGAGAGTTATCCAAGTGGGGGATTGGGTTTGTCTGAAGTTGCAGCCTTATAAGCAAAAATCTGTGGTTATGAAATTGGCCTCAAGGTACTATGGGCCTTTCCAGGTCATTCAGAAGATCGGGACATTGGCATATAAGTTGGATTTACCTTCTTCCTCAAAAATACATCCAGATTTTCATGTTTCTTGTTTAAAGAAAAAGTTGGGTGACCATATCTCTCCCTTGCCAACATTACCTCCAGTGGATAGTGAAGGCAGTGTGTAGCTTGAACCTGAGATGATTCTGGATAGACGAATGAAGAAGTTGGGAAATCATGCCTCCACTGAAGTATTGGTAAAATGGTTGGGTGCTTCTCTTGTGGATAGCTCTTGGGAATCCTTATGGAAGCTCAGATCGAAGTATCCCCATTTACTGGGTACAGTCCTTCAATAATGGTCATGGGTGCCTTGTGGGCAAGGCCTTGAAGATGGAGGGAATGTCACGGGTGCCTTGTGGCTGGCCTTGAAGATTGCGGGGAAGTATCAAGGTGAAAAGGGTTAGTGATGGAAGGAAGGAATTCGTGGGAAGTGGAATAACAAAATTAACAGAAGTGGGCCTTTTAATAAAACGGAGAGTTTTGGGTGGATTAAGGTTTAATGAAATGAAATGTTTTGTAATTGTAGTTTTTGTAGTGCATTTTATTCAGTGTTGTTTACGTTTTGTTCTTCCATTACAACCTTCAAGTATATAAGCAGTACTGTGGTTCTTTACCATTTGAACATTAATCATACGAAGACTTAGTTTTTGGAGGTTGAGAATCCCTCGAAGATTCTCTGCAAGTTCATAATGGAATCTTGCTCATACATTGCCTGACTCGTGTGTTTTCCTAAGTTCTTGTTGATTGTGTTGAGTACTGTGCTTGAATTACAATAGGTTACTTGCAGGAACCTTACATCAGCTGGGACGTCAATGTGGATTTACGTTGAGTTTCTGTTTATGTTGATTTATGTCAATGTGGTCGTTTACGTTGATTTACGTCAATGTGGAGGCTTTACGCTCATGTTGCTTAGCACGCTGTACGATGCTCAAGTTTGGTTCGTTGAGTTGCGGTTGGTTTCGTTTCTTTTTGTTTGTCTTTGTATAGTGACATTAATAAATGTCCTAGTTGGTTTACATTGGGCTTTTATTGTTCCTTGGTTTGGTCATTGATTCATGGGATGGTGTGATTTGAATATTTGTAAATCCTGTAGATCTTGGATGTTGTCATGGTTTTCCTCCACCATAAGTGACGCTTTTTTCAAATAAAAATGGACCAGGATCACTCATGGACATGTGATCTCGTCTCTTCATAAAAAAGAAAAAAAAATTATTTTTTTAATTATTTGCTCAATCCAAGTAATAACTTTATTTGCATTTAGAAAAAATTCCAAGTGGGTAGCTTCTTCTGTGTTTCCTTTTGGATTTTACCAAAGTTAATCACACTTTGCTTTGTTTTTCTTTCATCTTGTTGAACAGATCTCTAGGTGCTGGTTTATCCAACTTGAAACACTTCTCTGAAGCAATGTCAGCCGTAGAACGTATAATGCATGTGATAAAAACAGTCCCCAAGATTGACTCTGAAAACATGAAAGGCGAGATTTTAGAGAGTGTTTCAGCTGGAAGTGCGGAATATAAACATGTTGAATTCGTATACCCATCAAGACCCGAGAGCATTATCTTTAAAGATTTGTGCTTAGAGATTCCAACAAGAAAGTATAGAGAATTGACACTGCTATGATTTTGGATTTTGAACTCACAAATGTTTCTATTCATGTTCTACATATATATACAATTTGAGAGGCCTTATTTTAGGCATTCAAAATGTGTAATTGAAAAGGAAGTTTATAACACAATAAATGGCAATATTTATAGAAATAAAAACTGATCCTAGAATCACGAAAGGCACAAAATCTGACTGTGTTTATTATGGCATATGGGCTTGAGTTGTCACTTGTTTGAATTCTTCAGTTTCCTTGATACACCCCAGCAAGACAGAGATACACATTTTGGGAGAGGGAATAGCCCACAAAGGTTCACGGTTGGGCCTTGGGCTCAAGTTTGTGTTTATTATAGGGCCTAGTTAGTGGATAACATAGGTAGCCGAATTGCTTGAGCTTGATGTAATTTGGAATTTGGTTGAACAATTTTTCAAATGGGGATTTATTGTTCAATGTTGAGGTGGGCATTCGATTTATGAGATATGCAGTGGTTTGGAACGCATATGGCCAATATGAGAGAGGCATGTGAGCATCCATGAGTAAGGTGAGACCAGTCTCAACAAGATGGCGATGTCGTCTTTCGGACATACTATTTTTTTGGGGAGTGTGGGGAGTGGTTGTGTAATGACTAATCCCATGAATGGAAAGGTAAGATTTTAGTCCAATATATTCTCCACCATTACCAGAATAGAGTCTTTATTTTTGTGTTAAACTTATTTTCCACAAGATTTCAGAATTGCAGAAAAATTGTTTGAACATTGGACTTATGAGTCATAGGATAGAGCCAAATGTATTTGGTATAGTGATCAATGAAAATAACATAATATTTTGAACCATCAATACCAATTGCATGAGATGGACCCCAAACATCCGTGTAAATCAACTCCATGGGAGTGATACTAGAGAGACCATGTGAATGAAATGGTTGGCAATGAGCTTTATTTTGAGAACATGAAGTACAAAGAGATAAATGACCATCTTTATTGGTTGGTACAGAAAAAACATTGATTAGATGATGAATAATTTTTGACGAGGGATGACCAAGACATTTGTGCCATCCATCAGTGGTGGTTTGTTCAAGAACATAGGCAACAACATTTTTGGAGTTTGTTGGTAGATTCTCCGGAAATGGGTACACTCCATCTTTACATTCGCCTTTGAGTAGTGTCACACCCGTGATCCGATCCTTCACCAAAAATAAGTAGGGTGAAATTCAAGGTAAACATTGTTGTGCTTGGTGAAGTGATGAACAAAAATAAGATTTTTTTGAATGGTGGGAACACAAAGGGTATCACGTAAATTAAAAACATGATTACATGATGCAAGAGATAAGGAACCAACATGAGATACAGGCAAATCTGATCCATCACCAATTACCATCTCATTAGTACCATCATATTCAGAGTTTCTCGATAGATTAGAGAGATCAGTGGTCATATTGTGAGATGCCGCCAAGTCAACTAGCCACTTTTGATTTTTTCCTTGAGAGGATCTGGCACAGTTGGCTGTGAGTTCAACCGAAGTCATTTTTGGACAACTTTTGGCCATATGGCCCATTTGATCACACCACTGGCACTTGGGCTTATATTTCCTGAAGCCCAAATTGGAGGGCCCACTTTTGTGGTTCCCATTGTTGCTGCGTGGCTTGTGGGAAGAAGGCTTAGGGCTTTGTTTATTCTGTCCAAGGGCTCCTCCTTGCCGATGAGAGTAATTTGCAGTGGGAATAAAGGTGGCTTCCGATGGATTCTCCAACTGGCGAAGATAACTCTCATGACCGACTAGAAGATCATGTATTTCTTCAAATTTTAGAGAGGTCTCACGAACATGAATGGGTGCCGCTATTTCTCTAAATTCGGGACCCAATCCATTGAGGAAGTAGAGAGTTAGATCATCATCCGAAATAGAATGATCTATGATTGCGAGTTCGTCAGCAATCACTTTGATCACTTGAAGGAACTCAATGACTGTGCGATTTCCATGAGTGCTCAAGGTTAAGTCCTCCTTGAGCTGCATAGCATGAGTTCGTAATTTTCCTGCATATAAACGGGTAAGTGCCCTCCAAGCTTCATGAGAGGTTTTGTATGCAACAAGAAGTGGAGTAATAGTGGTGGAGGTGGAAGCAAGTATGGCGTGGAGGATGAGTTTTTCTTGGTGAACACTGTGGGAGTTTGCGGCTTTGGAGGCAGCGGATTTTATGGCATCAATGGCAGGACATGTTTTGACACCAGTGAAAAAGTCAATTAGATCATAACCAGTGAGAAATGCTTCAAATTGAGACTTCCACTAAGGAAATGTAGAGGGGGTGAGTTTTTCGTTTATGGTGGTTGTGGCATTGATGGTGATAATGGGGGAATTAGTTGTAGATGCAGGGGTGGTAGCCATGTCGTAGGAAGTAGAAAAGGAAATATACTCGTTAGAGGTTTGGCTCTCTTGATACCATATAGAGAATTGACACTGCTATGATTTTGGATTTTGAACTCACAAATGTTTCTATTCATGTTCTGCATATATACACAATCCGAGAGGCCTAATTTTAGGCATACAAAATGTGTAATTGAAAAGGAAGTTTATAACACAATAAATGGCAATATTTACATAAATAAAAACTGATCTAAAATCATGAAAGACACAAAATCTGGCTGTGTTTATTGTGGCAGCTGGGCTTGAGTTTTCACTTGTTTGAATTCTTTAGTTTCCTTGATAGAAAGACTCTGGCTTTGGTGGGCTGGAGTGGCTTGGGAAAATCCACCGTGATAGCACTATTGCAGAGGTTTTATGACCCACTTGGAAGAGAGATACTTCTTGATGGGGTTGCCACTGATAACTTGCAGCTTAGGTGGCTAAGGTTGCACATGGGATTGACTTTTTGCAACCACCATCAAGGAAAACATACTTTTCAGCAAGAAGGATGCTACAGGGGAAGAGGTTATCAAGGCTGCCAATGCTCACAAGTTCATTTAGTCTAGGTTAATTTATAAAAAGTCCCAATATGGTATTTTTGCATCTTTCAATCAGTTTACACAGCAGAAGCTCCTAGCTTGTAAACCAATACAACACCAGCTTGGGTAACATCTCAAATACTACTATTTGCTTTTGACTTTCATAATCTATTATTCATCCCAATTTGTGTGTTTGTGGTGTTGAGAATCTCTTATGTAGGCCATTTCTATATTTCTATTGATGGGTACCATTTTTGTCCCTATCGGCCTTGTTACTCTTCATGCTTCCAAAAGTGTAGGAAAAATGGATGATGTTAATTAAGAAAAAATAAAATAAAATGATGAGATTCTAGCATTAATGAGCTGGGAGCATCTTCACCTCTGGTTATGAAAATTGAATGACATTTTCATATCAATTGTATTTTTCCATTAAACCAATTCAAGGCCAACCTAAAGTTATTGAAATGAGTTTTCTATGGAAGGTTGCTCTCATTTTGATACAACATATATATATTAGCTGTTTGTTTGGAAGACTCAATTGTAAGAATGTTTAATAATGAGACTTTCTCAATATTTGGTTTTGTTCATTTGTTTGCTGGGATTAAATGATTACAATCTGCTTTAAATAACGTTAAAAGGGGAGGAAAGCAACACTGGCAAACTGATGTTCTCTTTGCTAATTATTGGACTTGAGTATACTTCCTCTATTTATTTATTAAATGTGCGTTAAGCAGCCGCTAATGCTCATGGCTCTTTTTTTTTCATTTATATATTACCTAGACTCCAAACAGAGAGTTTCTTCTTTGTGTGTCAGACTTGGAAATCTACAATGAGGTGAGCTTCTTGCTATTCTCTATTATTTATTCTTGGTTTGTGATGGCTTCGATTAAAATGCTCACTGTTTTTCATATACCTATCCTGAGTTATAGTTTTGTAAGATGCATATGTTGGATATACTCTAGCTTTGATGCTAAATTGTTTTTCTAATGACTTCAATAACCTTCAAGGTTTCTTTCATTTCAGGTTTTATGAATCACTTGTTGAACCAAGCAGGATAGAATCTAAGAATTAGAGAGGATTGTCAGGTAGTTGTTAGTTACATGCTAGTCCTTTTTCACAATGCCTTCCTTGTTGATAATAGTCAATGAGTAAATATGGTCATTGGTTTTTTAGTGCTTCTACGCAAAATTCATGCTGGGATTCAATGCATAAGGATAAAAAGTCATGAATAATAGTGAAATAAGATGGAAAACACATGGTATTGCTCAATTTTAGCTTTAGGTGCCAAACTAGACTATTTATCGAAAAGGGTGCCAAAATAAACTATTATAGACAAAGAAGGTGTTTATAAAAATTATTCTACTCTTTCATGCTTCAACATGGACGCTTAACACTTGCACAGGTCTTGAGATAGTAGTACATCAAGAAAACTTTCTATAGACATCCTTTCTCTATTCTCTTTCGGTGTTAAACCTTTTTGGTAAGAATGAAATCAAAGTCATAGATTGGCTTCCTAGCAAACATGCATTGCACATTGCTCTTGTCCTAGTATATTGTATATATGTATGCAATTGACTCTAATTCCATACTGACCCAACTCAACACATAAATTCTTTGTTTGTCTCACAACGGCATGCTTGGACGCCATGTAGCTGTGTGAGGCCAATCCATGTGACTGTGTTGCACAACTTGCGGTGAATAGAATGGTGCCCCTTTTCGCCGATACAGCCCCCGCCAAGGGAGTAAGGTGGGCCTCCATAGCCAAACCCTAGCAAACCAACGTTTGTTTACCAAATTTGGAAATTCCATGAATCATGCGATAACCAAAAACGTGTCCAAAACAGGATTCGAAAATGGCCAAAATCGCCTCTCTCAAAATCGTCTCCAAAACATGTGGAAAAGAACTTGTAAATGAGTTGGTACTAAAACATGCTTGGCTACATATATGTTAGTGATAATATGATGGTTACATACACTTTTTATATGATTGTATGTGATCAAATGTATAGAAATGTATTTATCAAAAATAATATATATTATAATTTATTATGCTATAAAATGTATTTATCCTTAATATATATATAGTTTATATTAATAACATATGATCAAATGTTCATGTTTAAGGTTAAAATTTTATATTATAAAATTAAATTTTTAATGATAATGTTATATTAATTAGCAATTTAGCATATAATATAAAAACTCATAAAAAATTAATAAATATATATATATGAATCGTTCTAGTCTAGTTTGTCTAGTGTTAGAAAAAGGAAGACCGAAAGTGGACCAATTTTGGGAAAAGTGGAATCGGTACTGGACAAAACCGGTTTTGAACGTTTTTTTTTTTTTTTTGCCCTTGGTTAAGGCAACATCAAGACTAACAAGAAAAGAGAGTTAAGGATCATCAGGAAGCATTGGACTCGAAGATGGATTTATTGCTAGAAGCTGTGAATGGGGGAAGAATTGGGTCTCATAATGGTAATGGTAGAAATGAAGAAGGGATCAATGTTGAGCATTCTGGGGTATCGGCAGGCATGCAATTTCATTCTATAAAGTTAGACTTTTCAAGATTTGATGGGAAAATCCAATTGCATGGATTTATAAGGCAAACCATTATTTTGTTGTACATCCTATGCCGAATGGATAAAAGATCTTGATGTCTTCATTTTATATGGAAGATAGTGTATTAATTTGGTTTCAAGATGTTGAGGAGACTGGAAATTGTTGCACTTGGGATTCCTTTGTAGTAACTTTGCAACTGAGGTTTTGTAATTCTTACTATGGTGATCCCATGGAAGAAATTACAAGGTTGAGGCAAACCACATTTGTATTAGCATATAAATCTTAGTTTGAGGTAATTTTGAATCGATTAAAGGGCCTATCTGAGAATTACAAGCTAGGCTATTTTTTAAGTGGATTAAAGATGAATTCGACTTCCAATTAGAATGTTACACCCTCTAAACTTGAATTTTGCCTTTGGATTGACCAAGATCCAAGAGGAGTACGTTATAGTACTCAAGGCAGTAGTGGAACTGTACTAGGATACCATGCTCCTTATGTGTCAATGCCTATGGGAGGAAATGTAGCAGTACCTGTGGGAGGTGGTGTGGCAGCCAATAATACTATAAGAAGTGATTTTAGTTTTGGGGGTAACGGATGTAGTTTCAAGACTCTAGTTTCCATTCCAAAAGTAACCCAATCAGAGCTGAAGGAAAGAGGAGAAAAGGGTTATGTTACTTTTGTGATGAAAAGTGGAAAACAACCCAAAGGTGTAAGAAATAAATATTTATGTGATGGAAGGCATGATGCTATTTCAAGAAGAGTGTATGGCGAATGATGAAGAATTAGAAGGGACTGATAATTTTTGTAATTTCAAGTTGGAGTGTGAAATGCAAGAAATTTCATTACACGCTATTGTTGGTTCTTTTGAGTCTTTAGAAACATGAGGATCAATTGTCGAGTTTAGGGTTTCTCAGTAATGATTCTTATGGATACAAGGAGCACGCATAATTTTACTTGACCCGTTGGTGGCTCAAAAAGTGGGACTGAAAATCAATAACAAGGTGCAAATTGAAGTGAGGGTGGGTAAAGGAGAAAGGATCATAAGTAAAGTCATGGTGCAAGGGTTCAATTCCAGATGCAAGGTAATAAGTTTGTGAATGATTTCTTTTTGCTGTCATTAGGGGGATGTGATATTGTAGTGGGGATACAGTGGCTAAGAACCATGGGCCTTGTATTGTGGCATTTTACTAGTCTCACCATGTCATTTGAGAACAATAAGAAGTCTATGTTTTGAAAGGTTTAAGCCCTAGTAAATCATAATTGGTGGAGGATGTTCATATTTGTCAGCTAACTATAATAGAGAGAAAAGGGATGCTTCTGCATATTGTGCCACAAGAACCAAAGCAAAATGTGGAAATGGTTGATCCAAGTATAGAGGTTGTGCTGCTTGAATATGGGAGGGTATTTGAGAAGCCTAAAGGGCTGCTGTCCAAGAGAAGTAAGGGCCATCAACTCAGTCTCAAGGAAGGAACACTACCCATATTTGTAAGGCTTTTTCTTCACCTATGCTATTGGTGAGAAAGATTGTACTCGGCGCATGTGTATTGACTATAGGGCTCTCAACAAGAAAATTGTGAAGGTTAAGTTTCCAATACCTATTATAGATGAGTTGCTAGATGAGTTAT
Organism: Cyclocarya paliurus; assembly: GCA_029856935.1. Taxonomy (NCBI): domain Eukaryota; kingdom Viridiplantae; phylum Streptophyta; class Magnoliopsida; order Fagales; family Juglandaceae; genus Cyclocarya; species Cyclocarya paliurus. The sequence goes on from CM056958.1 coordinate 13,697,428, forward strand.
TTGGTGCCACCATTTTCTCGAAATTGGACTTGAGATCAGATTATCATCAAATAAAAGTAAGGGAGGGAGACATTGAGAACACATTAAGGGAACTATGAGTTTTTGTTTATTCCTTTTGGCTTAACCAATGCTCTAGCAACTTTTCAAGGCTTAATGAATTAGGTATTCTAGCCTTTCCTTTGTAAGTTTGTTATAGTCTTTTTTGATGACATATTAGTCTATAGCAAAACCGAGGAGGGTCACTTACAACACTTCATAAATGGTATTAGATGCCTCAACAAAAAACATTATGTTTGCTAAAAGGAGTAAGTATAGATTTGGCTATGTGCAAATAGAATAATTGGGGCATTTAGTTTTTGAAGATGGAGTAAAAGCAGATCCATCTAAAATGAAAGCCATGGTTGATTGGCCCCTGCCTAAATCCATTAAAGCCTTGAGGGGATTTCTTGGGTTAACTAGATATTATAAGAAATTTGTGAGAAGTTATGGGCCGATTGTTGAAGAAAGATTCATTTGTATGGAGCCTTGAAGCTTCCAAAGCATTTGAGGCTTTGAAACAGACAGTCACCAGTCCACTTGTGTTAGCTTTTCCTAACCTCTCAAGACCCTTCTTGGTAGAGTGTGATGCATCTGGAAGGGGTGTTGGTGCAGTGTTGATATAGGATGGGAAACCCTTGGCTCTTTTGAGTGAAGCTTTGAAAGGCAATGCACTAGATTTATCTAGCTATGAGAAGGACTTGCTCGCTTTGGTGCTTGTTGTGAAGAAGTGGAGGCCTTACTTATTAGGGCCTGCCTTTGTGATAAGAACAAACCAACAAAGTTAGAAGGTTCTGTTGGAACAAAAGATAGGCATACCATCACAATAGAAATGGATAAGTAAGCTTTTTGGATTTGACTTCACTATTGAATATAAAGAAGGCAAAGAAAATGGAGTTGCAGATGCACTCTTGAGAAGGTGTGAAGAGTCTGGAACAAAAGCTACTCTCCCGCCATCACATTGCTTGATCCAGTTTGGTTGGAAGAATTAAAAGCCTCTTACTTCCTGGACAGAGAAATTTTTGGATCTGTGGGAAGTTACGACAAGGATCTTTAGCTAATTAGACATTTGAGGTTAAAAATTAGTTGTTGTTTAAGTAAGGCAAATTATTTTTATTAGCAACATCTCCCTTAAAGCAACATATTCTACAGACAAACTTTATTTGGGTTAGTATGAGGAAGGATATAAAGAACTTTATTAGAGAATGCTCAATGTGTCAAAAATGCAAATTTGAAAATTTACAGCCAACTAGACTATTGTAGGCCTTGCTAGTTCCAATAAGATCATGGAGTGATATCTCCACAAATTTTATTGAAGCATTGCTTATGTCACAAGGGTTATTTGTAATTTTTGTAATAGTTGACAGATTCATTAAATATGCTTAGTACTTATTGCCATTGTCCAACCCCTACACTGTAGAAATAGTAGCTAAGTTGTTCATTTCTTAGATTCTCAAGTTACAAGCAACCATTGTCACAGATTGAGATGTGGTTTTCACAAGCACTTTTTGGAAGGAAATGCTTAGACTACATGGAACACAGTTGAACTTCACTTCAGATTACTATCCTCAATCATATGGTCAAACTAAAATAGTTAACAAGTGTGTTCAACAATATTTGAGGTGCTTTGCTAGTGAGAGGCCAAAGTAATGGGTTCATTGGCTACCAAAGGCAAAATGGTGGCATAATATTCCCATACGTTCCTCAACAAGAATTGCACCTTTTGAGGCTTTATATGGCATTGTACCTCCTTCTTTCATGCAATATGTGATAGGTACTACACAGAATCATGTTGTTGATTCTGAGTTAAGATCTAGGGAGGAGACTTTAGAATTGTTGAAGAAGAATCTCTTGGCTACATAGTTAGGAATGAAAAAAAATTATAGTAAGAGGTACATTGTAAGATAGTTTGAGGTGTGCGATTTTGTTTACTTGAAGTTACAGAAGTACAAGCAGAAGAGTATCTCCACTAGTTCTAATCCTAAATTGGTAGCAAGATATTGTGGTCCATTTAAGGTATTGGAGTGTATTGGAGAAGTGGCCTATAGATTGGAGTTGCCACTTAATTCTTCTATGCACCCAGTTTTTCATTCATTGAAGTTCAAGAAACTTGTGGAGTTAGATCCTATGATCTCATCGTCAGTACCTTTGACAAATTCTCATGGTTGTATGAGAATTGAACCCGAGTCCATTTTGCAAAGAATAATGACAACTTGTAACAATCAATCATTCATTGAATTACTAGTTAAATGTTATGGAGCTCTTGAGGAAGACTCATCTTGGGTCCCTGTAGAACTGCTATGATTTTAGTACCCTGACCTTGTGAGCAAGGTCTTCTAAAGAGGGAGAAATTTGTTATGGTTGTGAGTGGAGGTACAATGGAGCTGCATTGGTGCAAGGGACAAGAAGAAATGAGAATTTATCAAGATGAATTGAGTTGGGGACTAAAGGAATAAGAAGGACATGGGAAGCACGTGATTCATTAATAGGATGTAATGACAGAGTCCTCAATTAATATAGTTAGATTATAATTTTTTCCTTACCACTGTAACGAGAATAATTGTAATTCAAAGGTATAAGAACTAGAACGTGTGTAAGGAATATTCATTCAGAAAGTTTAACACACTTCATGTCTTGGAGGCTTTGATCCCTCAAATATCATATTGTTCATTTGTTTTTGATTTTTCTTGAACTTCTGGAAGGCTGCAACACCTTCCTTTGGAAAAACATGGTTTAATATTAATTTAATTTTAGTTCATACAATTTTTAAAATTTATATAAAATCACATGAACTTCTTGGGCTACTTCTACTAAAAATATATATATTCATCCTTAAAGTTATAGATCCCAATTCATTAAATAATTTTGTTTTGACAATTATATATATTGGATTATTAGATAGTATTAGTTTCGCTTGTCTTCAACTAGTTTATATAAACTTCCTCCACTTACCGATCCACTAACAATATTTATAGAAGACAATGATGATTACAATGATAATTAAGAAAGTATTTTTAATGATTTTGTGATTTCTTTTGAAATTTTTAAAAGGTTTAAAAACTGTTTGAATAAAAAGTAAAAATAAAAAATAAAAAATTACATGTTTCGGTGAGGATTGAGAATTCTCAGTGGACATACCAATCCCCTACAAACACTTAAAACAACCAATAAAAAAAGAGTAGATCTATATACAATTGTGAAGTACGTAAACACCATGTAATCGCTTTGAAAAAAAGTGGAGTCCAATATTAAAAAATTAATTTGTTTCATGTGGGTCCCATGCTTTATTCACTTCTTTAAAGCGATTACGTGGCAGTTAAACAATTCATTGTTGCAAATATTTTTTCTCATAAGAAAAGTAGGAAAATATATGTTTGTTTATACTTAATAATTAAGGAAGTATTTCTTAATGAACTTTTATTTAAAAAAAAAATATTTGAGAGGGTTTAAAAAATGTTTAAAAATAAAAAAGAAAACAAAATTACACACAGATCTATGGCTCATCCTCCAATGTCAATTTACAAGAGTCGATCACGATCTGTTGCAAATAATGTTGGTTTGAGGGAAAATTTGTTGTGAATAATTACTAGTAATTAAGTAGCGAGTAATGCTACTTATTATCTCAATTTTCTTCATGATGTGACATTAGATGATAGGATACTATTTATTTTATTTCACTTGTAAACTTATCATCTAATATCACATCATTGGATGATGAGAAAATGGATGATGAATAGATTTTTCTGTCAGATTTGGCGTGCATACCTCTCTATGGTGCTTCCTTCTCATTATATAATAAATAGTTCCAGAAATAATTACAAAGATGTACATATGTACATCTAAACTAACCTGACTTTATCCTATCTAAATATGTACAAGTTTAATTTAAATACAAGATAAGATTAGTAAATAAATCCTAATCTATTTGAAATTCAGTTTTGTTGTATCCTAGTAAAATAGGAGATTTAGTTGCCATCTAACCCTAGCTGCAACCCATTAAAATAGAAGATTAGCTGTCGTATCCTAAAGAAAACCTAGTTTTCCTTTGATACCCTCCCTCAAATTGATGCTAGTGAGTTGACTAGCATCAGTTTAGTAGCAGTTTGCTAACTAGGTATTGATGCTGTTCTCAAGTCAAAATTTTGGTGAAGATATCAGCTACTTGGTGTTTAGTGGACACATGAGGGAGAATGATTGCTTTAGACTCATAAGCATCTCGGATATAGTGACAATCAAGCTCAATGTGCTTAATACGTTCAAGAAAAACTGGATTGACTACAATTTGAATGGCACTTGTATTATCACCATGAGAAGGCATGGGATGTGCCTGTGCAAAGTTGAGTTTTGAAAGAATACCATGCAACTACATAATTTCTGAACATGCAACAAACATTGCTTGATATTCATCCTCTATAGATGACTTAGATACACAATTTTGCTTCTTACACTTCCAAAATATAAGAGAATCCTATGGAAAACACACCATCCAGGAGTAGAACATTGAGAGTCCGGACATCCAACCTAATCTGCATCACTATAGGCAACTAATTGAATAGAAGAACCCTTAGGAAAAAACAGTCCACGATTAGGGGTCCCAAGTAAATAATGAATAATCCGACGAATAGCTACAAAATGAAGATGTCAAGGTGTAACACCCCCTTCCCGTAGGCTAGGAGTGTCATGTGTTTTTTATAAAATAAACCCGGCAAGAGATCTCATATTAAATAAAAACAATTTAGGATTTATTTCATAAAACTTTGTCTGATATAAAAGTCTTCAAAAAACTTAAAAGAATAAACTGAATGAAAGTTATGCCATAAAAGCAATTTTTCAATCTAAGAGGGTCAGAAACTAAAACAACTGCTCCTTCTAATCCTAGCCTGCCTGCTCGTAATCGTCATCCTCACCTGGGTGGTTAAAAACATGAAAACAAACTAAAATGAGTCGAATACTCAGTAAGAAATCCATCACAACGTTAGCATACTAAACGTAAGGTTTTCATAAAAGTTTTCATGCTGAGAACTTAAAATTCATGACTGTTCATACTGATGTTTATGCTATGCATGACTGATTTATCTGAATTAATTGACTGATCTGACTGAACTGACTGAACTGATTTAACTGACTGGCCAACACAGTTAACCCTGTGTGCGAGGTTGTGCACCGGCCCCACATCCCATGGCCACGAGGGGAGCCGCTGATAGTATTCTGGCATACTATGGTGGATCACGCTTGAGTCCATGGCTTGCACATCTACCCTGATCTGAACTGCATTGGTACCATGCATATGAATGGTCATCTGATTAACTGAATTGATTTTATCTTACACTTGAACTTAAGATAACTTATGTATCTTATGACCATGAGATGCATGACATAATACATACATAATTATAATTTCTGAATCTAAACATGATGCAGAATGACATGATCGTATGCTATATTGAATGACATGTTTGCATATGACATGAGTGGTGCATAAAAATGGCTGTCAAATAACTGGCTTGAATAATACTTCTATATAAACTAAACTGTGATGATCCTAATTTTGTGATCAAATAACTTACCTTGCTATGCTTCTTCTTGAATCTCACTTCGTAGCTCATCACCTAAACGCAATATTTTAAACGTCACTAAATCTATTTAGAATAACATGTACTAATTTTCTACTTAATTAAATTCATAATCTAGAAGATAGTCAAATAAATTGTCTGTTTAACACTATATTCAATAAATCTTGATATTTTAAAATTACTTAAATACTAATAATATATTATACTTTAGTAAAGCACTTAGGCTATTTTAAATCAGTCATAAACTTAAATTCTTAAAAATAGATTTACTTTCCATGATTAACATAGTTATTAAAAAAGAAATCTAATAAATACTAATATCACTTAAATAAATAAATACTTTATTTTAAAGAAATACAAAATAAAGGAATTGACTGAATTCCTTTAAACACTTTCTTATAACAAAAAAACTTATGATTAATATATTTATTTAATAAAATATAACTCAACATTGAATTATTAAGCACAATACTACTGCAAATAATCGAGCCCACATGAGTCCAAGTCCAGTTAAAACTATATACCAGTTTATAATATAATCTCTTTCAAAAATGAGAAGCCTAAAGCCCATGTGAGGAAACTCACTTAAGAGTTAGAAGCCCTTGGCCGGATGGGCTTAAGGCCCATAGGCCCATCGTGCAAATAAAGAGAAATAAGTGTAGTTTACACTTTCATCAAACACGGAAACAGAACAAGGGAAGAAAAGAAAAGCCGAGGGAGAGAAACAAAGGCTCGGGGGTGGCGTGCGATACAGGGCCGAAAACTCACCGAGGGAGGGAGGCTGAGGCGACTCTGGGTGGCCGGGAGTGAGGTGACCTGGCTGGGTTCCTGGGCTGGGTGGTGCGGCGCCGAGAGGGAGAACGAGAGTCGAAGAGGGGCTGCTGAGTTCACCGAGTGTGCAGAGAGAGGTGAAGGTGGCGGATGGCAGCGGCTTACCGGAACGAGTGGGTACGCTGAGGTTGGGTTGGTCGGCGGTTTCTGGCTTCGTGGGTGGTGTCCGGTGACCTAGGGTGGTTGGCGGTGGCTGGGCCGAGAAAAGGCTTACAGTGGGGAAGAATCTTCCTCTGTTTCGGTGTAGTGAAATAGAGTATTTCGGTGTGGTTTTTTTTTTTTTTTTGACGGCTGGATGACTGTTTCAGCAAGGTGGTGGTCATGGCTTGTTGGGCGGCTATTCTGGTGGCTCAAGGCTGGAGAGCTTGGGGCTGGTTAGAGAGACCTAAAGCTTGAGAGAGGGAGAGAGCCGAGATGAACGAAAGAGGTGGGTTCTCAGTTTGCTATGGCTTGCTTCGATGGCTATGGTTTCTTGTGTTTTTTTCTTCAGGATGTCTCGGCCAGGGGTGGTTTATAGGCAATGTGAAGGGTAACATGGTTCATAAGGAGTTTGGATAGAGTTTGGAGTTGGAAGTTGGCTGCACCTAGAAGACTTAATCCTACGAGGATTGATTGAGCTGCATTATTGCATAATTTATATAGTTAAAATCAATATATTTTTAATTGTTTTATCATATTATCATTGATGTTAGATGGAAAAATAATCAAGAGGCAATAAATCCAAGTTGTGATTTAAATTGATTAAAAAGCATAGTTTATGTTTATTTTTATAACTTGTGATTTAATTTGATTTTATTGTCTCACATGCACAACACATTTTTTATAATTTAGTTTAGTTTTCCTAATTTTTAATTAATTAATTATTTTCTTTTTCTAATTTTATTTTATTATTCTATTTGTTCCAGTTTGTTTTATTTTATTTTATTTTTATTTTTATTTTTTTATTTATTTACTGCGTAAGCCAAACGACATGTCGTTTGGCCTGTAAGCCAAACGACATGTCGTTTGACTCAAGGAATCGGCTGTCGTCTGAGCTGAACGACGTGCCGTTTCTTCCACGCCTCCAAACGACGCCGTTTTCACTCATCTTCAACCTTCGGCCAGCTGCTACAGTGCACGAAACGCAGCTCTTCCACGCCTCCGTTCGACGCCACCAGCTCCTCCTCCTACTGCAGAGCTTCATCCACCTCCGGCAGCACAACCATCTCCACGGAGTTCGGCAGCAGCTCTCCCCGGAAACCGCACGGTTTCCTCTGTTTTCATACGTCCGAAACAGAGCAATCCAAGCTCACGGCAATCTCCTACACAGCACGGTTTCACCTTCGCTCAGCACAAACACATGCACGTGATGAACCGACCAAGAAAAAAAAAAGAAAATAAAAAGGAAAGAAGAAGAACCACTCGGTGCAGTGCATGTGATGAGTGCAGTACATGTGTTCAGTGCAGTCGGCTGGAGCTCGGTGCAGCTCAGTGGAAGAAAAAGAAATGAAATAAAACTCAAGCACTCGGTGGGCTTCGGCTGGAAAGCCAAGGAAGAAAGAAAAAGAAAGAAAGAAGAAGTGGAAGAAAATAAACATGCATGTTCGGTGCATGTGGTTTCGGCTCAAGCAAAAGAAAACTGCATATGTTCGGTACAGCAAAGAAAAATAAAGAGAAAGAAAAGAATCATTCGGTGCATTCGGTCGGCTGGAAAGGAAAAGAAATAAAGAAAAGGAAATTAAGGGATGGCTGGCCGAATAATGCAGTAGGTGGATGAGTTGTTTAAACCCAACCTGGGCCAGACTAAATTAAAGAAACCTCAGTGGACTACACGGCAACCACGCCCTGTGAATTCTGAAGCCTATAAAAAGGCTTGAAGTGAACAAGCAAACCATGATGGAACAGGAGGGAGTTCGGCTCTCTTTCTGTTTTCGAAGCTCATTTTAGTCTTATTTGTGTTCATTCGGCAACTTGTGTTTTTATCTGCTAGTGTTTCGGCAACTTCCATTTTATTTCCTGTTTTTTTTATTCGGCAGCTCTCAATTCGTTTTCAGCTTCGAGCATCAGTTTATATAGTTTTCGGAAACCATCATCAGTTCGGGTTCTATATTCGGCCATCTGGGTTTGAGTTTTTACAGTGTTTTATGGTAACTGCAGCTTGGGTTTTATTAGTGTTATTATCGATCAGCACTCAAGTTTTATTTATCAAGTTATTTTCGGTTCTCATTGTTTTTTCAGCAACCTGTGTTATTTTACAGTGTTTTATTCCATTTTCGGCAACCCACGTTTCTCAGCTCATTTGTGTTTCGTTCGGCAACTGGAGATCACTTTACAGTGTTTTATTCGGCAACTGCAAATTTTATTTCTTTAGTTTATTCGTTCGGCAGCTCACTCTATTTCAGCAACCTCAAGTTATTTATATTGTTTTCTATTATTCAGCTTATTGTGTATTACTATTGTTCTCATCCCATTTTCGGCAACTGTAATTTTATTGGTTCACTTGTGTTATTTTTGGCAGCTTGTTTATTTCTTGTGTTTTATTTTCTTGACAATTCATTTATACCATTTTCGGCAACTCTCTTATTTTATGCATTTTTATTATTCAGCTCATTTATTTACAGTATTTTATTGTTCAGTTCATATTTTGTTATTTTAAAATCCTCATCCCGGTAATCTTCTCTTTTTGATTGTACGTTGTTTTTAATAATCTATTTTTATTTTATTCACTTTATCACATTAGTCAATCCCTGTGGATTCGATCCTGTAAGATACTACAACACCTGTATACTTGCAGGTAAAACTGATCTAGATTTTTACTCATTATTTTGAGTGAAAGTTTAGACTCAACAAGGATACAAACACTAAGAGTATCGATATACATACTAAGAGGAAGATAGGCATACGTGCATGTGCATGTGCATGTGCATGTGAATGTGAGTGGAACCGGGAGTAAGTTTAGGAATCTTAATCTTGATAGAACTCTAATTTAATAATCCTATAAAAGATGATAATAATAATAACAATAATAATAATAATAATAATAATAATAATAATAATAATAATAATAATAATAATAATAATAATAATAATAAATATTTATAGCTATAAGAAAATACATAAAATGTATCTATAGCCTAATATTAGGGTTGGGTTGTTACACAAGGAGAATCCATGGACTTACTAACATTGTGGACAACATAGGAAATTTCAGGGCGTGTGATGGTGAGATAAATCAAGCTCCCAACCAACTTATGGTATAAGATAGGATCCGAGAGAAGTTCCTCTTCATCTTTCCTATACTTAACATTCACCTCCTAAGGAGTATCAACTAGAGTAGTAACTTCCAATCTCCCAAACTGAATTAGGTCTTGAATATACTTGTGTTGAGTGATAAATAAACCATGTTGCTAAGACCTAACTTCCAACCCTAGAAAGTAGGTAAGATCCCCAAGCTCCTTCATGTCAAACACATTATGAAGATGTTATTGAAGTTTTTGAATCAAAAGTCCAACTAGAGATGATAATATCATCTACATATACCAATAAAAATACTACTCCAGCATCGCCCTTGTGTAAAAATAACAAAGCATTATACTTACTTTGCTTAAAAGAAAACCCTAGCAAATTATTGTGAAATTTCTCAAACCAAGCTCGAGGAGCTTATTTAAGACCATACAAAGACCTCTTCAATTTACAAATAACCGTAGGGAAGGAAATAGGCATACCAGATGGAAGTTTCATGTAGATATGTTCCTTTAGATCGCCATGCAAGAAAGCATTCTTGACATCCATCTAACATAATTGCTAAGATTTAGAAGCAACAAGAACAAGTAACAAGCGAACAGTAGTCATCTTGGCAACCAGAGTAAAAATCTCATCATAATTTATGCCATACTCTTAGCGATTACCCAAAGCAACCAATCTAGCTTTGTATCATTCCAATGAGCCATTAGAATGAAGCTTTAAGGAGTATACTCATTTACTAACAATTGGTTTGATAGGAGGAAGACATTGTACCACATCCCAGGTCTGATTAGCTGCAACTGCATCAAGTTCTGTCTGCATTGCTTGTTTCCAGCACTCATGTTCCATAGCCTGTTTGTAACAAGAAAGGATAGCAATGGAAGATAATATAGCAATCATAGAAGTGGGGAAGAAAAATCATACCGATCTGGTGGGTGAGAGACGTGGGTAGATTTCTGAGGAACAGAAGTAGGAGGAACTATGGTGGATGTTGGATGAGAATCTTGAGAAGCCATAGGAGACTCGGCTACAGGGGTGCAATGATGTCGAGTGTAGAAAAAACCAGGTTTAAACGGAGCCACTAGAGTAGAAGAGGTATCAGGAATGGGCATAGGGAAGGGCTCAGTATCATCATGAAGAATTGAAAAACTAGGTGAGATAGGATCGACACGAGAGAGAAAAAGTTGTTGATTTTCAAAAAAGAAAACATTCCTTGAAATTCAAATTCTTCGTGCATTAGGATCATAATAAAGAAATCCTTTTTGAGGGGAACTATATCCAAGAAAAGCACACTTAATAGATTGAGTAGTCAATTTATGTCTTTCATGTGGAGGAAGATGAACGAAACACACACAACCAAAGATATACAAATCAGAATAATTAACAGTGTGACCAAACAATATGGAATAGGGAGAAACATTATGTAAAACTGGTGTGGAGAATCTATTAATTAAATGGATAGCAGTAGCTAATGCTTCACACCAAAAATGAGATGGAACATATGAGTCAATAAGAAGAACCCCAACCATATCAAGTAGATGACGATTCTTACGCTCAGCTACCCCATTTTGTTGTGGTGTAGATACACGAGAACATTGAGAAAGAATACATTTTTCTTGAAGAAAATTATGAAATTCATGAGACATATATTCACCCCCAAAATCAGATCGTAAGATCTTGATAGAGGAAGCAAATGGTGTGTGAATGAGTGCAAGAAATGCTTTGAAAACATAAAATACTTCACTTTTAGTATGAACAAATAGATCCAAGTGAATCTATTGCAATCGTCAATAAAAGTAACAAAATACTTATAGTGAGCATCTGATATAATAGGAGATATACCCCAAACATCGCTATGAATTATATCAAATACCCGAGAAGAATGAGAACCAGTTTGTAGGAATGGTAGCACTTTGCTTTCGGCAAGTTTGCAAGAGGTACAATCAAAAGAAATTGTTTCCATTGAAATATAATTTTTATTGTCAATAGTACCATATTTAAACAAAGTTTGGAGTACATTAGGATTGAGATGTCCTAAACGTTGATGCCAATCCTTAGTACTTATTTTGACAACATTACAAGAAATAAAGGAACTAGATACAATAGAAGCTGAATTAGGATTTATTGGAAATAGCTGACCCTCCTTAGGACCCCTCGTGATCATCCTTCCGGACACTTGATCTTGTATAACAAAACCAGAAGATGAAAAAGAGATATTACAATTATTTTCAACAAGTTGTCCAATGGAAAGTAAACTTGTGGAGAGAGTAGGAGAAACTAAAACATTTTGAATGACAGGGGACATATCTCCCACGGCAGAAATTGGTAATGAACTACCATTTGCTATGTGGATTTTGAGAGGACCATTATGGAACTGAAGATTGAGTAACAATGTGGAATTATTAGTCATATGATTTGAGGCACCAAAATCTATTAGCCATGAATTAGGGGAGGACTTTGGTTTACCTGAGATGCCTAAAGTAGAAAAGGCAGAAATTATCATTTGTTGTACCATATCAGGAGAAAGAGTAGAAGAACTGGGACGGGTAGGTGCTGGAGCATGAGTGGTAGAAGTAGGTTCAGAAGAAGAGGATGCACCCGAGACTTCAACAGAGGTGGAATAGGCACTATCTTGCTTCTGAGGAGGTCGGATTGGGCAGTCCTTGATAATATGTCCATATTTTTTGCAATAGTTACAAAATTTCTTTAGACAGAGGGTGGCAATGTGACCAAATCCTTCGCAACTATAGCGTTGTGTAGTATTTTAGTCTCGGCCCTTAATTTTCCTTGTGCTATAAATGCCACTTAAGTAGGAGATCCAAGCTACTGTTCCATTGTATACCGAGCAAGTAACCTTTGCTCCTCCCAAAGCAAATCTCCCAAACAATCATCAAGAGAAGGAACTGGATCTCTATTCATTAACTAAGAATGAATTGATTCAAAATCTTAACGTAGTTTCATAAGAAATTGATCTCTCCTACTAGTTTCATGCACACTTTGCATGTAACAGCCTGCTAGAAATTCAACGGTAGAATTTCTATTGACTTTAGGAACCTTGTGAAAACTACATAAGTTTTCATGAATCGATCAATCGCATAGGTTTTAATCTATCAATATAGTTTGTGTTATCACTCATTATGGTGCTAGAAGTACGATTCTAATTATTTGAGATAATTATAAGTGTAAAAATGTATTATGGTCTATGCCATTAGACTCAGTTGATTATTTAGGATTTTATGGCGTAATAAGTTTATTTTCATATTTTTGGACGAAACGCCTGTTCAAAACTATGAATTCTTTTTTTTGGGCACTTCGGGAGTGAATTTTGATAAATGATTTTCACTGTAGGTTTATTTGAATATTTATAATTTTTCAGTACTAAGTTTATTATTCACTTTTCGGAGTGAATAGTAACTTCAATAAACACACCAAGTGTAGTGTTTTCAAAATCACAGTGTGGAATGCCCAAACTAGATTAGAGAAGTTTTAATTGGACACTTGGCAAGATCTTAGCCGCACATAGTGAATAGTATTAGACACTTGGCACCATGAGGAATGTTTGATGGATTTGAAGGAATCAAGGTGTGAGATCATGCCATCAAAGCAAAACCCTATTACGTCCTACCAATCGAATTGTACCAAACCAAAGAGGATTTCCACCTTAGTGAAATCCTGTATAGTTGGAATCCAACTAAGAACCCAAAAGTATGATTGAAATCGTAATCCTAAACAGTTTTATCCAAACCATATAGTTGACCTCCAAAATCTAAATGAATCAGTTTCTAGCACTGTATTTAATCGCTTGATTAAATTACTTCCACATGCTATTAATCCTTCAAATTTAAGTTAGATCATCATTATCTAACCTTGTTAACTTTGAAAAATTTATTGGGCCAAGAGATATTGGATTTGGGCGTGATAGCAACCTAAACTCTTTTAAAATCCCAAAATGTAGGCCCATTCGGTTTAGGCCCATTAAGGCCCACGAATTTTGGTCTCATTAGCTTTGCTTCTTGGGTAAGTTTGTACCCCCACTTGGCTGAACAGATCTTTCCAAAAGAGATTCTAGAAGGTTTTGAAGAAAAAATCTAAAAGGCCACCTCACTCTTCCACTTTCACACTCCATCTTGAGAAAATATCTTGGGCTGATTTTTTGGGAAAGAAAAGGCCAACACTCAAGCTCTCTTTCAGTCCTATCACTTTCCATAATCTGTGTGAGAGTCTCTCTAGTCCACTTCCCACGAAAAAGCTACCCTCTTTACACTTTTCTTTGACAAAACACAAAATACACTCTTAGGCAGTTTTTCTGGTCTCTGTTGCACGCCTTAGTCAAAGCTATTTTAAGTGTTTTATCACAAATATTCCTGCATTAAAGTTGTTCCTTTTTTAGTCTAGTTTACTTGGATATCTTATTTCTTCCATTTGGAGATCATTTAATTGACAAAAAGTTGTTTAAACCCCACAAAGGTTAATCTGGGTGATAAACTGGAGAGTGTGTTGAAGTTTAGAGTGACCAAGCTAATGAATAGATCTTGGTCCGAAAATTTTATGGAGTATTTTTAACATATATATATAGGATTATTTATTAAGAATTTGTCACATGATTAAAAGTTTTGGTGAAATATTTTCTTAGATCAAGAAACTTAGAAACTGGAAGAGGAAGAACAGTTTCTGTTTTGGGATAGTTTAAATAGTTTATGGTTTAATCCTAATCCAATGGCTTTGATATTTTTATTTGAGGATCCTAAGTTTCTTATATATGTGTTAGAATATTTTTTAGATTATATTTGGTGTTAGTTTCAAAGATATGAAATTTTATGTAACGAGATATTTGGTTAGGCCAAAGTGATGATGTTCTTGACTAAATTTATGTTTTGATTGATTTTTAACCATGTGATCTTGAGTTTGGAGCTTGAATATGTTTTAGGACACCTTATTAAACCATGTGATGTTTTTATTTGAAGATCACATCTTTATAAGTCTGGATCAAGAGGTTTATCAAAATAAGTTAGAAACAAAAATCTGTTTTGAACTTAGAAGAAAAATCACAATTTCGGCCCTATAGAATTTTAATAGTTATGTTTAGTTTTAAATTTTTCTGAATAGATATTTGAGTTTAGGACAAAATATACATGAAGTATGTAAATTTTGATATTTTTGGAGTAAGGATTAAGGATGTAAAATCCTTAAGTTAGGGATAAAATGGTAATTTTTCCACATATAGAGGGAAAATAGTAATTTTACTCTAAGTTAATATTTTTCCATATTTATAATTATTAGTGACTAGATTCTAACTTTTAGAAATCACCACTTTCAGTTTCTCGCGATCGCATTAGAGTTTTTGCCTAGAAAATGCAAAGATCAAGGTAAGTTAACTCTTAACTTACTATGAGTTTATTGTGTATGTATGATGGGTAAGAGAACTAAAATTATGTTTGTATGTTGTTATATATTTCATGTCATGCCATTTCATCATATGTTTATCTATTACATGATTTATTCTGTCATGTTACATAATATATTATGTCACATGTTACTATCTGTTGCAAGTATGTCACATTACATGTGCCATCTATTATATTTATGCCATGTCACATAATATTCACTGTCACATGTTATGCCATGTTACAAAATATTGTCTGTTATATGTTATGCCATGTTACAAAATATTGTTTGTTATATGTATGCCATGTTATGAAGTATTGTCTGTTACATTTATGTCTCAAAGTACGTCATGTATGTTATCTTACGTTCACGTCCGTTACGCTACGTCAAGACTTTTGTCATATCGTATTTATGTCGTCTTGTCACAACAGTCTTGTTAAGTATTCATATCAATCACGACCCTAAGCGCTAGGATGGGGTAATATCTTAGTGGAACTCCTTTGTTCATGTTGGAGTGTTTAAATAGGGGTAAAATTCTCTGGGTTGATGAAGTACAGTTAACAGGTTGTGAATGTCGCCTTATTAACTAGTCACCGGAGTGCGCCAGGCTCTAATGCCGATGGAGCCATACTTTATTTTATAGGTGTTCACAACAAGTGTGGCACAAACAATTCATGGGGTTACAACAACTATGAAGCATAAAGTATGGGGCCACAACAACTGTGGAACATACACTACGTGAGACATAACAATTGTGACACGTAGAATACATGGGGCCATATGGTCAAGGGGACCCGTGTAGCACCCATATGGTCATGTTAATGATTAAGTCTATTGAATAAGATTCCAAGTTAATGTATTTCACGTTCAAGTTATGTTTCACATTATGTTATGTTCAAGTTACGTTCATGTCAAGTTTTAAGTTTATGTCACGTCAAGCTAAGTCTCAGTTTCAGTTCAAGTTATCTCAGCTCATTCCATATTATGCTAAGTCATATTATGCTTATTATTTTATGCCATGTTATGTCAAGCTATACTATGTTTGTTTATAACTTTGATTATGCATTCATGCTTTTACTGCCATGCACGTATTATTAACCTGTGTTTCCTATTAACTTGTTGAGATTTGTAATCAAATCTCACCATGGTAGTCCCAACTACCATTCCTCCCAAATGGTAGACGATCTGACAGGATCGGAGCAGGGAGCGGACACTGATAGACTGGAAGAGGTCGACTAAGGTCCACAGACACGATGCGAAGCATATAGCTTCCATAGTTAGTTTTTTTGGACAGTATTCTGGCCTCGTCGTCAAGTTACTCGATGAACTCACCAAATAGTGTATTTTGGTAATGTAACTATGGAATCTAGTTTCCCATGTTTTGAGATTACAGTCTTTTGAGACCCGTACTGTAATCGTGGATGTTATTTTGTTAAGTATGAATGGATTACGTTTTAATTACTTGGGATATTACAAGTTTGGAGCATAGTATTACAAAAAAAGAAATTATCCACTGCAAATATTGCATAATACTAGACGCATGTTAGGAACATTGCATCTTTTCTGTCATGAACGGGGGCAGGTAACCTTATGTTGCATGTCTCGACGCTTCAAATGTCCGTTTGATCCCAAGCGAAATTTGGGGGCATCACATTGCACATGAGGGAGACCATCGGTAGATATATAAGAATACAAAATGTCAATGTATTCAGCCCACATATATGCCACCTTGAGAAAAATTAGCCATTTCAAATTCCAACTAAAATCTTCTAGTGGAATTATTTTGAGTATAGATTCTCTTCAAATACTCTTACATAGCCTTGGAGGTTT
The DNA here is from genome assembly GCA_029856935.1 of Cyclocarya paliurus. NCBI lineage: Eukaryota > Viridiplantae > Streptophyta > Magnoliopsida > Fagales > Juglandaceae > Cyclocarya > Cyclocarya paliurus. The sequence continues at coordinate 13,714,305 of CM056958.1, forward strand.
TGTAGGGTTGTAGATTGAGGATGATGTGAGGCTCAATAGAACCTAGGATCCAAGACATCATCTTGTCATCATGACTCTCCCATGTAGACAGTTCCTTTGCACTATTAGGGGCTGGAATAGTCCCATCAACATGACCCCAGAGTTCTTCACCTTTGACAAGAAGCTGAAAGTGAAATGCCCAAGCAAAATAATTTTTTCCATTGAACCGAATGCAGAAGGAATCAAATTTTTTAGATGCCATGAAAACAGACCAAGTGCAAGAAAAGAGAGTTGCTACCGTGAAATAAAGAACCCCAGGAAATCAAGAAACTAGAAGCAGCCTCTGGAATAAATAGAAAAATAGAAAAAAAGAAACCCTAAAGATTTTAGGTTTGGCCGAGGAAGTGCAAAAAAATAGTAAATCAGAATAGCTCTGATACCATATCAGATTTGGCCGAATACCTCTCTAAGGTGCTTCCTTCTCTTTATATAATAAATAGTTCTAGAAATAATTACAAAGATAAGATTGAGAATTCAACTTGAATCTCAACAAACTAAATCTTTATCTTTATCTAAACTAACCGTACTTTATCCTATCTAAATATGTACGAGTTTAATTTAAATACAAGATAAGGTTAATAAATAAATCCTAATCTTTGTGAAATTCAGTACTGCTGTATCCCTGTAAAATAGGAGATTAGTTGCTGTGTTATCCCAGCCGCAACCCATTAAAATAGGAGATTAGTTGTCTAAATACAGTATCTTAAAGAAAATCCTAGTTTTCCTTTGATATTTTCTAGCAATAATCATGTTCAATTTGGCCAAGAGTCCTGAGTGCAATAAAGCAACAAGTTTGCAAATTGAAGTTGGAATGATTAATGTTTGAAGAGTTTAGAAGTCTTATCCGAATTAGATCAAAGTATGTGATATTTGAATCACCTATAATATAATCATGTGGAACAAGAACAACAATATAACTGATTTTAGGAAATTTCAAAGTTTTTAATTCTATGTTATCTGACCAAGCCATTTTACACATATACCTAAAACAAGCATATATGTTTGGAGACAACACTGCAATAATGCTTTGGGTCTTAGCTGAAGAACTTTTGACTTATCTCTGTAAAAGCTATATTGGTGGTGCTATAACCACCATCCACGACTAGGTTGAGCCCACTCACGTACTTGGACTCCTCACTCGCCAAGAACAATGCTGCCTCTGCTACATCTCCAACTTCCAAAACCTCCCCTTTCAAATTTGCAGCTTCGCATACCATTTCTTCTACTTTTTTCTTGTCTATTCCTGGCCCTTTGAGCACCATAGGGGTGGCCACACCAAATAGTGATATGCAATTGACTCTGATTCCTTATTGTCCCAATTCAATGCACAAGTTCTTGGTTAGTCCAACTATGGCAAACTTTGGCGCCCTGTATTGGTGTGAGGTCAGCCCATGTGTCACTGATGTAGAGCTTAAGGTGAACAAAATGGTTCCCTTTTTCCCAGGTATCATTACTTTGGCCACATGTTTTGCCCCCAAGACATTCATGCCAAAGATTTTCTTGTACTCTTCCTTGTTGAGAGTAAAGAGTTTTGGCTTTGGTAGATTAGAATAACCTGCATTGTTGAACATTATGTCAAGTTTTCTATGACTCAACACTGAAATGTCGACAGCATTCTTGACATCAAACTCGCTAGTGAAATCACAGTGGACATAGGAAATGGCACCATTGGTGCTTTTATCGTCTCAAACAAAGAGACCAAGCTCGTCCTGGATGTCGGCAGTGATTACCTTAGTACCATGTTGAGCAAATAAACCTGCCATACTCTCGCTAGTTCCACTCGCACCTCTGATTATCAAAGCAACCTTCCCTGTTAATCTACATAATCCAAAGTTTATTGGGTGAAACTTTAAAATATGATTACAAATGAATATAAAGATAGATGGAGAAATGAAGAACCAAAGAACATATGAAAGTCTAAATTATCTAAAAAGACTCCAAGGGTTGTTTCCATTTCTTACCTCTTAGTAATGGGTGCTAGCAAGGAAGAGTTGTGCATATTCAAGTTATTGTATATAATATTGTTTTGGGAAAGTGTTTGATAAATGTGAAGATAAGCTCCTGCGTAGAGGCAGATGGTTGTGTAGATGCAGATGGCTGGTAAGATGGATGATTTAGAACCTGATAAATGTATTGAGGAGGAAGCAACTTCTGTCTTTAGGAAGGCACTGGGTCATAGAGTAGGGTATGCTAGAGGTGTAGTAGAGATGGTCATACCGAAGTATAAAAAACAACATGAGAGTGAACGCGATAAAGAATACATTGCTATAGTGGAAAGACATAAGAAAGATGCTGAATTACAAGAGTCAACTAGAGGAATTGAGGGGAGATGTGGGAGTACTTTTGGAGAGACAACTTGAGTATGACCAGTTATTGAATAGCTATATGTTAGAAAGGCAGTCCCATGGAGAGTCTCATAGGGAGACTCAGAGAGCTGCTTAGGACCGAAATTTAGAATCACATATTTTGTTTTTTGATAGTGAAAATGCTAGCAGCATTTTGTTAACAGTAATAGTTACCATTTATGTTGTGGGAGGTAACTAGATGTGGGATGCACTGCCTTTGTTAGGTCTTGTATAGATGGTTATTTTAATATATGTTGTTTGGATTGTTTAGCTCATCTTGGGGAACATGATATGGGCCAATTTGGTTCAGGGAATTATCTAGGATTTACACCTTATCATGTAAGTACACAGAAACTATTTTTTGTACATACTACAATGGATTGGCACCCTAACTGGATTGTGCTACAGGTAGAGCTTGGCCCTCTAGTTCTTGGTTATTGAGCATTGCTGGATAACTAGTGACATGGATGCTAACTCATATAATCGGTAGATCAAGCCAAGTTGTGACGACAAGGTGATGGTCTTAAGTTGGTAATGTGCAAAGCATGGCCATCTAGGAGAGTGTTTTTGGCTGTTTAAGTTTCTTTATTATATAACTTTGGGTTTTTATGTTCATTATAGTAGTACTTAGACATCACGCATTTGTGTACTTGTAAATGCTGGATTTATCATGCATGTTATTCAAATATGTATGTTAATCAATACTAGGAAATAGTAGTTGGGCAATATAAATAATTTTTTTGCCTTGCTTTTCTAGGAACTTTCTTTTTTTCACTTTAATGGATCAATCATGTTAACTAAATAGGTTACTAAAATTGTTCTGGAATGATAATATTGATTTTGATGGCTTCCACCATATTCATATTGGTGCTGCATCCTTTTATGGGTAGGAAGTTATGGTCTATTTTCAAAAAAATTTGGTTCTTGTGTGAGATGGGTGGGTATATACACACTATTTTGGATTAACTGTAGCTTGCCAGTTTGATGTCTGATAGAATTGAGATTTATTCTGAAGGCTAGTTTCAACAGACAAGTCACAACAAAGGATGACAAGTGAATCGCCCAAGAACTCAGAGAATACGACTCTAATATTCAATAGAAAATAATAAATCTCTAGAATGACCAAATCTCCCACAAGCAGGGATGAAAATAGTTGTAAATCTAAAATATCATCAATTTTTCCAAAAATAGAAAAACTCCAAAAATAAACAAAAATAAAAACGCAACTAAAGAAGTAATCTGCTAAAAATCTGGCCTAGATCGGGTTTAGAATCGAAAAATGGGGGTTTGGAGGGGAAAACAATAGATTTTGGCCTAAAAAATGAGGCACACACAGCATAGTTAGATTATCATGATGTGCGCACCGAAAATAACTTTCCAAATTGAGGTCATTTGCGGGATTTTGATACCCGTAGCCAAAGTTATGACCAAAATACTGAAACAAGCTCAAAATTGCCCCAAATCAGGGAAAGATCACTATTTCCTACTATATTTTAGCTGATCTTTCAACTCAAGGTATTTTAGCACCATCAATGTACAATCTAACAACTCAGTATCATTTGATTTGGATCCTCCTGTATCAGTAGCCTCAGGTTCGAAAAAACTCACCCTCGAGTTCACAGTAACTGTGGCGCCCACGATTTCCATGTACGGACAAGCACAGAAATCGAGACACCGGGATGATGATAACACGGTTAAGCACTCCAACGACACGTGCCGAGTGTGTGAAATGCAACACGTGTACAATAAATAATACGTAGCGGAATGGTTAAGTCAAATAATTAAGTACCAGAGTTTAATACAATACAAAATAGTACCGAAATCCACAAGTCAACATAATACAATTTTCTTGTTCACAAAACAACACCAAATAAAAAATACAAATACAACATAGCTAAATGTCCCTACTCCTCAGGTGGAGCCGCATCCTCGGGCTCAGCCTCCTCAAAAGCTGCATCAAAATCTACAATACAAAAAATAGTACCGCAGGTAAGTAAAACCCAAAATACTCAAATACATAAATATATTAACACAACAACCACTATGCATGCACATGATGACCCAAGCGCAAAATCCCGAGAAAACACCATTTCTCAAAAATCAAAATTTTTCCACGCACGCCAAAAATAACCATTTGGCACAAAAAAAAAATACAGGAATAAGTACATTAATTCTAATTTTAACCGTATGCACCATGGCCTTCCCTAGGGACCATCCACATACTCTGGCTCCCTTCGTCACACCAAGGGTAACGACCGTGCGAGTGATGCATAACGAGTGATGTCCAGTTCTGCACCTACAGCGTACATAGCCAAGCATCCTCTAACCCCCGCCAGCACGAGGAGTAGCGGAGTCTGATCGAGAGCGCTACCATCTCGTCCAAATCTCAGGCAACAGTCCAGGGAACGACACTCAGTATATTCTACTCCCAAGTGCCCAAAGGAGCTCCATCGAGATAATACCCCATCTTGGCATAGGGTGATACACACACACCCGAAAAGCGTTTTTCACAAAATACAGTTTCCAAAAATACCCACCCATGCATGTGATTGAGCTGCATTATTACATATTTTATATATTTAAAATCAATATATTTTTAATTATTTTATTATTGATTTTAGATGAAAAAATAATCAAGAGGCAATAAATCCAAGTTGTGATTTAATTGATTAAAAGCATAGCTTATGCTTATTTTTATAACTTGTGATTTAATTTGATGCACAACACACTTTTAAAATTTTAGTTTAGTTTTTGTTTAATTTTTATTTACTTAATTATTCTCTTTTTCAAATTTTATTTTTTTATTTATTTTGTCTGTTTTAGTTATTTTATTTTATTTTTTTTTTATTTTTTTATTTTTTTTGCGCAGACTAAAAAATATGTCGTTTGGTCTGCAAACCAAATGACATGTCATTTTGTACGTGATTTAAATCAGCCGGTTGAAGAAAACGACCTGTCGTTTGACAAAAACGACACGTCGTTGAGAGTCTTCTTCAACCTCTCGCCAGCTGCATGCAAACTCCATGCATGCGTTCCGAGCATGCACAACCGCAACCTACCGCCTTTCCACCACCAGTAGCATAGCCTCTTCACCACCAGCAGCACAACCATCACCACCACGAAGCAACCGCACGGCCTCCTCTGTTTTCATACTTCCGAAACAGAGCATTCCAAGCTCCACCACACTGCATGATTTCCACGGCTCCACCTCCATCTCTCTCTCAGAGTTCTCCATTCCAAGGCCAGCTAGTTGAAGAATACAAGATAACAAACAAAGACACGACATGGGATAAAAATCAGTACACGCGAGTTGGGAGAAAAAAACACAACACTTGCACTTGAAAGTCTCAGCTAGCTGGGCATCCACACAGCAGAGAAAAAAATAAATAAAAGCAACCCGTAGTCGGCCAACTCACACGCAACAACAGTGATGTAGTGCACCGAAGTGGAGAATAATTCAAACGGACGTGAATCGGTGTATGCGAGCTGAAGAGGAGAGAAAAGAAACAAGACTCGGACGGAAACCATGTGGGGAACAAGAAGCAAACATGCATGCTGAAAGGATGGAAAAGAAAAAAAAAAGGAATAAAACAAATAAAAGTTGAAGATGATCGATGGAAGACAAGAAGGATTGGTTAGCATTCACGTATACTGATACAACTATGATGCACGACCAAGGAAAAAGAAATGAAAATAAAAATAAGCAGACCATTTCGGTGGAGTTCGGCGCAAAGGAAACAAAAAGAAAGAAAATAAAAATAAGCAGACCATTCGGTGGGTTTCAGCTGGAAAGAAGAATAAGGAATAAAAAAAGAAAAGAAAAGAAATGTACATGCACGAGGCGCCGAAAGTGAAGAAATAAGAAGTGGAAGTGGGCTACGGCTTGTTGGATTTTGAAGCCTATAAAAAGGCTTGTAAATGGACGAAGGAATCATGAAATTTGGAGGGAGAGCTCCTTATGTTTTTCGGCAGCTCATCTATTTGGAGTGTTTATTTAAAGTTCATTTCATTATTATTTGCAGTGTTTATTTAAGTTTATTTCATTTAAGAGTTAATTTATTTTCTTTAAGCTTGTCTTGTAATATTTGGTATTGTGTTTTATTTTAGTTTTCTTATGGAGAATTTATCATTGAATTCCATGGTTCTTGTGATGAACATGGTTGGCTAATTTTTCATGCTAAGGTTAAGAGGTGAAGTCTAATAATTTAAATATTGTTTTATATCAATAAGAGAGTTATATTGTGAGTTTGATTAATTGATTGGTGTTATTATTAGAAACTTTGTTTATCTATATATTTCTCTTGATTTATTGTGATTTCCAAATACAATGAATGCTTGAAAAATCCTTGTAATAATCAATTGGACTTGTGAATATTTCTACCATAAATTATTCAAACTCAGTATTTGGCGATTATTTTTCTTAGGCTTATTTGTTAAATCTTCCAGTTAGACAGGATCATTATTATAGTCTAACCGAGCTAATTTGATTGGAAACAATTTTATAAATTATTAAATGGATCCTCGAAACCTTAGTTGTTCTCCATATTGATTCATTTTATTATTTCAGTTATATTTTGTTACTTTAAAATCCTCGTCCCAATAATCTCCTCTTTTTGATTGTTCGTTCCTTTTAATAATCTGTTTTTATCTTATTCTCTTTATCACATTGATCAATCCCTGTGGATTTGATCCTGTAAAGTAATACAACACCTGTATACTTGCAGGTAAAACTACTCTGAATTTTTATTCATTATTTTGAGTGAAGGTTTAGACTCAACAAGTTTTTGGCGCCGTTGCCGGGGATTGCAGCATGTGGTAAAATATATATGTATAAATATTTTTTCTAACTTTCTCTTGTTTTCTTTTTTGTTTAATACTAATTTTGTTTAAGAAAGAGATTGTGTGGCATTGCTTTCATGTTCATATCATTTTGTAATCTCGTTCTTTTCTCTATCAATGTTTGCATGCATAGATATAAAGATGAGTTGGGTAGATTTGCAAGGAGAGCTAAAGTAGACATTGATACTCTCTTTGAAAATTTATTTGACACGCTTTCTAATTTTGATACACATTCTATTTCGTCAGTTTCTTCATCTAACATGAGTGTGCACGAAGATCAACCTAGGACTCTTCAAGAGTACCTTCACCCTACAGGCACAACAACACCATCATGCATTTTATTTCCTCCTAATATTTCTCTAGTGGATTTCAAACCTGGTATGATACAACTTCTCCCTACTTTTCATGGTTTGGAGAGTGAAAATCCATATGTGCATATAAGGGAGTTTGAAGAGGTTGTTGCTACTTTTAATAGTCAACTTGGCACTATGGATGCTTTCGACTTAAGTTTTTTCCTTTTTCACTAAAGGATAAAGCAAAGAGTTGGATATATTCATTGAGACCACGGTCGATCGGGTCATGGGCTTAGATGACCCAAATCTTTTTCAATAAATACTTTCCTCATCATAAGACTAACGCTTTGAAAAGACAAATCTCAACTTTTACACAAAAGGATAGTGAGACTTTGTATCAAGCATGGGAATGTTTTAAAGAAACACTTAACTTGTGTCCCCATCATGGTTATGAAAGCTGGCGTCTAGTTAGCTATTTTTATGAAAGTCTTACACCAAGAGAGCGTCAATTCATTGAAATGATGTGTAATGGTGAGTTTCTGCAGAAGGATCCGGATGAGGCAATAGAGTATTTAAATGAACTTGCAGAAAAGGCGCACACTTGGACAGGACCAAATGCTTTCGACAATACCAATCGAGCACGCCCAAATCAAACTCAATTTAGTGGAGGTATCTACCATCTCAGAGAAGAAGATAACTTGAAGGCAAGGATGGAAGGCCTAACTAGAGAGTTGGAGGCACTAAAGACGAAGGGAACTACGACAGCTCACATTATTCACCAAGCTGATGCACCTAAACCGTGTGTCGTTTGTCAGGAAGTAGATCACCTTGCGCAGGATCGCCCAACCCTTACTGAGATGAGAGGAGTATATAAGGAACATTGCAATTCGCTTGGTATGTATAAAAAACCCTTTTCACCCTATTCAGAGACATACAACCCTGGATGGAGGAATCACCCCAACTTTTGTTGGAGGAATGACTCCAATTCACATCAAAATACTCAAGGGCCTTCTATTTCTACCTCTTATGTACCCCCACATAAGAAAACCCTTGAAGAGACATTACAAACTTCCATGCAGGGTCAAGCTAATATTAATAGCCAGATAATGCAAGCTGTTAATGACTTGAAAGGCTCTATTGGTGAATTGACCTCCGCATTGCGCATTCAAGAAAAGGGTAAGTTTCCTACTCAAACTCAACCGAATCCCAAAGGACAATTAGAGGTAAGTAATTCAAATTCTTATGATTCAAAAATTGAACATGCCAAGTCCATCACCACTCTACGCAATAGAAAAATAATTGATAAAAGTATTTCAATGAAAGATGATAAGACCAACAATTCTTCAAATTCCAGGAGTGATGGTGAACTTGACAAAGTTGAGTTAGATATCCCTGTCAAATCCCCAATACCTGCCCCTTTTCCCCAGAAGTTGCAACCTTTTCACAAATTGGTTCAAAATGCTGACATTCTTGAAATTTTCAAACAGGTGAAAATTAATATTCCTTTGTTGGATGCCATTAAACAGATTCCATCTTATGTGAAGTTTTTGAAAGATCTATGTACAGTGAAGCATACGATGAAGGTACAAAAGAAGGCTTTCCTCACAGAACAAGTAAGTGCCATCCTCCAAAATAATTCTCCTCCAAAATATAAGGATCCAGGTTGTCCAACAATTTCTTGTGTCATTGGGAACTTTAAAATCGAGAAAGTTTTACTTGACCTTGGTGTTAGTGTCAACCTCCTACCCTACTCGGTATATGAGCAATTGGGTCTTGGTGAGCTTAAGCCTACCAAGGTAACACTCCAACTTGCAGACCGTTCAATAAAAATACCGAGAGGAATAGTTGAGGATGTATTAGTGCAGGTAGGCAAATTTTACTTCCTAGTGGACTTTATTGTTTTGGACACAGAACCTGTCTTTGATATTTGCACACAAATTCCTATAATTTTAGGAAGACCATTCCTTACAACCTCGAATGCTTTAATAAATTGCAGGAGTGGTGTGATGATAATTTCTTTTGACAACATGACTTTGGAGTTGAATATTTTTAACATTTGTAAACAACCTGGCGATGACGATGACGTGCATGAAGTAAATTTGATTCAAACTCTTGTTCAGGATCAATTTGATTTGTCATTTTTTTCTGACCCTCTAGAGGCTTGTTTGGTTCATTGTGAAAATTTTGATGATAATTCTATGCTTTCTTCTATGAACTTTTTGTTAGGATCCACTCCTATAATGGACACTAATAAGTGGAGTGCACGTTTTGAGGAGTTACCACCTCGTGATGTTGTGCCCCTCCCTTCAAGTGTCCAAACACCAAAACTCGACTTGAAACCTCTACCTACTGAACTCAAATATGCATTTTTAGGTAAAGCAGAGACATTACCAGTTGTCATCTCCTCAAAACTCGATAAAATTCTGGAGAAGAAATTAATTGATGTTCTCATTGAACACAAAGATGCAATCGGATGGACCATAGCTGATATAAAAGGAATCAGTCCTTTGATTTGTACTCACAGGATATATTTAGAGGACAATGCTAAACCCTCTAGAGAGATGCAGCGCAGACTCAACCCCAACATGAGGGAGGTTGTTAGAGCAGAGGTATTGAAACTTCTGGATGTAGGGATCATCTACCCTATTTCTGACAGCAAATGGGTTAGTCCTACACAGGTGGTACCTAAGAAATCTGGTATGACTGTAGTTAGGAATGCAGAAAATGAGTTAATCCCAACTAGAGTTACTACTGGTTGGCGTGTGTGCATTGACTACAGAAAGCTAAATTTGGTTACTAGGAAGGATCACTTTCCTCTACCATTCATGGATCAAATCCTTGAACGGGTAGCTGGCCATAAATTTTATTGCTTCCTAGATGGTTATTCTGGATATAACCAAATTGAGATTGCTCTTGAAGATCAAGAGAAGACAACTTTTACATGTCCATTTGGTACCTTTGCATATCGAAAGATGCCATTCGGACTTTGTAATGCCCCTGCTACATTTCAAAGATGCATGATGAGCATATTCAGCGACATGGTAGAGCGTTTTGTTGAAATATTCATGGATGATTTTTCTATTTTTGGTGATTCATTTGATGAATGTTTAACTCATTTAGAAAAAGTGCTGATTAGATGCAAAGAAAAGAATTTGATTTTGAACTGGGAAAAGTGTCATTTTATGGTTACTCAAGGGATTGTGCTTGGTCATATTGTCTCTTCTCAAGGTATCAAAGTTGACAAAGCCAAGGTTGAATTAATTGCTAATTTGCCCATCCCAAAGAAAATCAGGGGTATCAGATCTTTTCTAGGACATGCAGGATTTTACAGAAGATTCATTAAAGACTTCAGTACAATTTCTAAACTTTTGTGCAATTTATTGTCAAAGGAAAATTCTTTTGTGTGGACTGAAGACTGTACAATAGCTTTTACAAAACTAAAAGGTATGTTAATTTCAGTCCCAATTATGCAATCACCTAATTGGAACTTACCATTTGAAATTATGTGCGATGCTAGTGATTATGCAGTTGGAGCTGTGTTGGGCCAACGAAGGGACAAAAAGTCTTGTGTTATTTATTATGCAAGTAGAACTTTAAATAGTGCTTAAATGAACTATTCAACAACTGAAAAAGAGCTATTTGCAGTAATTTTTGCACTTGACAAATTTCGTTCTTACTTGATTGGGTCTCAAATTGTCATTTTTACTGATCATGCAGTTTTGAAATACCTTTTAGCTAAAAAAGATACAAAGCCCAGGTTGCTTAGATGGATCCTTTTGCTACAAGAATTTGATTTAACTATTAAAGACAAAAAAAGAGTTGAGAATGTTGTTGCTGATCACTTGTCTAGACTTGTTTTTTTAGATCCCAAGGAGACAGTTCCAATTAAAGACACATTTCTAGATGAGCAACTTTTTGGTATATCCCAAATGCCTTGGTATGCTGATATTGCGAATTTTCTTGTTACAGGGAAAATTTCTCACTGTTGGAATCAACAAGACAAGAAGAGATTTTTTGTAGAGGCACGAAAATTCTTCTGGGATGATCCGTATCTGTTTAAATATTGTCCAGATCAAATAATTAGAAGATGCGTGCCGGACAATGAATTCCAAGGTGTAATATCTTTCTATCACTCTGGAGCATGTGGTGGCCATTTATCTGGTAAGAAAACAGCCTTCAAAATTCTACAATGTGGTTTTTATTGGCCTACTCTTTTCAAGGACACCCATGAATTTTGTAAAATGTGTGAACGTTGTCAAAAATTGGGAGGAATTACTCGCCGAAATATGATGCCGTTAAATCCAATTTTGGTTATTGAAATATTTGATTGTTGGTGCATCGATTTTATGGGACCCTTTCCAATCTCTTTTGGCAACCTCTACATTTTGGTAGCTGTTGATTATGTGTCCAAATGGATTGAGGCCATTCCATGTAGACAAAATGATCATAAGGTTGTCCTGAAATTTTTGAAAGAAAATATTTTGTCTAGATTTGGAACACCTCGGGCCATTATCAGTGATGGGGGTAAACATTTTTGTAATAAGCCTTTTGAGGCCTTAATGCGGAAATATGGTATTACTCATAAGGTTGCTACCCCTTATCACCTACAAACAAGTGGCCAAGTTGAAATATCCAATCGGAAAATTAAAAAGATTTTAGAAAAGACAGTTAACCCAAATTGCAAAGATTGGTCTTTACGACTAACTGATGCTCTTTGGGCATACCGTACTGCTTTTAAAACCCCAATTGGTATGTCCCCATATAGACTTATTTTTTGAAAGGCTTGTCACTTGCCTGTGGAATTAGAACACAAAGCCTATTGGGCTATTAAACAGTTTAATTTTGATATGGATAAAGCTAGCTCTCTTCTTTAGTTTCAACTTAATGAGTTAGAAGAAATCAGGAATGAAGCTTATGACAACTCTCGAGTTTACAAGAAAAAAATGAAGATTTTTCATGATAAAAATATCTTTCGAAAGTCCTTTGAACCTTCCCAAAAGGTTTTGTTGTATAATTCTAGGCTCCATTTGTTTCCTGGCAAGCTTCGATCCCGATGGAGTGGTCCCTTTGTTGTAAAAACTGTTTACCCTTATGGGACTGTTGAGATAGAAAATCCAGAGAATGGTAATATTTTTAAAGTCAATGGACAGAGGTTGAATCCAGAGATTGAATCCACTGCTCTAGAAGATCCTACTTATCAAAGGTGATTTCTTTCCTTTTATTCTGCGGTGTTAATCATGTTTTAATTCATGCCTTTTTATAATATCTCATCACATTTGCTTAACACTGAGGACAATGTCACATGTAGTTGGGGGGTGGGTTTCTATTGAAAATATGCTTGTTATTTATTTTCTCCTCCAATCGTTGTTTTCTGTTTTAAAAAAAAAAAAGATTTCCTGACAAGATGAAGTGATCGCAAGTGTCCACTTTGGCAAAGTAGTTATCTTGCCTATTATCCCATTTGTTTGGCGGTATTTCTTTAGGGATATTGAGTCTTAGAAAACCCGCTTTTGAATGAGTCATTTCTTTTCTTTTTTTGTTTCATTAACTTTCTTTAAAAAAAAAAAAAATTAGTTAGCGTGTGTGCATGTGATAAACAATATTTTATATTAATGCAATATGCACTGGTATACACATAATTGACACACACTCTATTCTATCATTTTGTGAAATTTGAGCATCTTGGTGGTACAGATGAACGGAATTATTTTTATGAAGATTTATTTTCAACCTTGAGCATAGAACATAATTCCTGATGCATCATATTTTGTTTGATGTGTGACTTGAAATACCGGGATGTTATATTTATTGAGATAGACTTGGCATGACTTATTTATAATGAAGGAAAAATCTTGAATGACACTTTGCACATGCTTACACTTATAGTGTTCTTCATTACTGTTCATTGATTTAACACAGGAGAAGTAAACTGCAGGACTACCGAGCCATTTAAAAAAAAAAAAACCATCACGCATTTGCCTCAGTGGTAAGGGCGAACTTGGGAATGTGTGGGTTAGGTACACGGTCCTAGGTTTGATTCCCCACTGTTTCGAATCCGTCTTAATAAAAAAAACGTAATAAAGGATGAAGCGTATGGAGCTTTCCTAACGAAAGGGCTAGAAACAGTTACCCAAACTTTGGGGGTTGAGTGCTCAACTTTTAAACAGAGTTGGCATGAAAACTGCTAGTTCCTTTGGGTTTTGAGGTAGTTAGAATCAGCAATGGTTAAATCTTAAAGTTGAAAAATCCTGAGATAAATCCTGGCTAGTGATGAAGAACACACAATCTATATACACACATTTGTCCTCAAAGATATTTTCTCCAATTCTTTGTGAAAGATTGTTGAGACAGTCTTGATGGATATAGCTCCCGAGGGTTGATAGTCATGTGTTGCATTTGTGAGGATTCATTATTATGTTAGATTGCTTTTGTTTGAATTTCGAGCTTTATGCAATATTCATCTTAATTAATTTTCACTATTTTGCTCAGAGACTAGCAAAAGGTTAGTTGGGGGTGTGATTGAGCTGCATTATTGCATATTTTATACATTTAAAATCAATATATTTTTAATTGTTTTATTATTTTATCATTGATTTTAGATAGAGAAATGATCAAGAGGCAATAAATCCAAGTTGTGATTTAAATTGATTAAAAGCATAGCTTATGCTTATTTTTATAACTTATGATTTAATTTGATGCACAACACACTTTAAATATTTTAGTTTAGTTTTTGTTTAATTTTTATTTAATTAATTATTCTCTTTTTCTAATTTTATTTTTTTATTTATTTTGTCTGTTTTAGTTTATTTTATTTTATTTTTTTTTTATTTTTTTTATTTTTTCTGTGCAGACTAAACATGTCATTTGGTCTGAAAACCAAACGACATGTCGTTTTGTACGTGATTTAAATCAGCCGATTGAAGAAAACGACCTATCGTTTGACAAAAACGACACGTCGTTGAGAGTCTTCTTCAACCTCTCGCCAGCTACATGCAAACTCCATGCATGCGTTCTGAGCATGCACAGCCGCAGCTTACCGCCTCTCCACCACCAGTAGCACAGCCTCTTCACCACCAGCAGCACAACCATCACCACCACGAAGCAACCGCACGGCCTCCTCTGTTTTCATATGTCTGAAACAGAGCATTCCAAGCTCCACCACACTGCATGATGCCCACGGCTCCACCTCCATCTCTCTCTCAAAGTTCTCCATTCCGAGGCTAGCTAGTTGAAGAACACAAGATAAAAAACAAAGACATGGCATGGGATAAAAACCAGTACGCACGAGTTGGGAGAAAAAAACACAGCACTTGCACTTGAAAGTCTCGGCTAGGTGGGCATCCACACATCAGAGAAAAAAATAAATAAAAGCAACCTGTAGTCGGCCAACTCACACGCAACAACAGTGATGTAGTGCACCGAAGTGAAGAATAATTCAAACGGACGTGAATCGGTGTATGCGAGCTGAAGAGGAGAGAAAAGAAACAAGACTCGGACGGAAACCATGTGGGGAACAAGAAGCAAACATGCATGCCAAAAGGATAGAAAAGAAAAAAAAAAGAATAAAACAGATAAAAGCTGAAGATGATTGGTGGAAGACAGAAGGATTGGTTGGCATTCACGTATACTGGGACAACTATGATGCACGGCCAAGGAAAAAGAAATGAAAATAAAAATAAGCAGACCATTTCGGTGGAGTTCAGCTGGAAAGAAAAAGAAAGAAAATACAGACCATTTGGTGGAGTTCGGAGCAAAGGAAAGAAAAAGAAAGAAAATAAAAATAAGCAGACCATTCGGTGGGTTTCGGCTGGAAAGAAGAATAAGGAATAAAAAAAGAAAAGAAAAGAAATGTACATGCATGAGGCGCCGAAAGTGAAGAAATAAGAAGTGGAAGTGGGCTACGACTTGTTGGATTTTGAAGCCTATAAAAAGGCTTGTAAATGGACGAAGGAATTATGAGATTTGGAGGGAGAGCTCCTTATGTTTTTCGGCAGCTCATCTATTTGCAGTGTTTATTTAAAGTTCATTTCATTATTATTTGTAGTGTTTATTTAAGTTTATTTCATTTGAGAGTTAATTTATTTTCTTTAAGCTTGTTTTGTAATATTTGGTATTGTGTTTTATTTTTGTTTTCTTATGGAGAATTTATCATTGAATTCCATGGTTCTTGTGATGAACATGGTTGGCTAATTTTTCATGCTAAGGTTAATAGGTGAAGTCTAATAATTTAAATATTGTTTTATATCAATAAGAGAGTTATATTGTGAGTTTGATTAATTGATTGGTGTTATTATTAGAAATTTTGATTATCTATATCTTTCTCTTGATTCATTGTGATTTTCGAATACAGTGAATGCTTGAAAAATCTCTGTGATAATCAATAGGACTTGTGAATATTTTTACCATAAATTATTCAAATTCAATATTTAGTGATTATTTTTCTTGGGCTTATTTGTTAAATCTTTCAATTAGACAGGATCATTATTCTAGGCTAACCGAGCTAATTTGATTGAAAACAATTTTATAAATTATTAGATGGATCCTCGAAACCTTAGTCGTTCTCCATATTGATTCATTTTATTGTTTCAGTTATATTTTGTTACTTTAAAATCCTCATCCCAGTAATCTTCTCTTTTTGATTGTTCGTTCCTTTTAATAATCTATTTTTATCTTATTCTCTTTATCACATTGATCAATCCCTGTGGATTCGATCCTGTAAAATACTACGACACCTGTATACTTGCAGGTAAAACTGCTCTGAATTTTTATTCATTATCTTTAGTGAAAGTTCATACTCAACAGCATGCATGCACAATGTGATGAAATCAACCAATTACCAAAACGAGCACAATAAAAATAATTCACAAAAATACTTCGTCTTAAACCATCCACCCCCGAACTCTTCGGACTCAGTCCAGAACCAACCAGAATACAGTATATATAACAGGTTATTGCAAAATATATTTAAATCTTAAAAAGTCTTTTGGAGAAATACTTACAGCGCTTGATAATAATTTTAGGAGGATCACGGAGGAACTGGAAGTATCAAAACAGCAACTCCACGGTGTAAAAACACTGTAGCCGAAATACACAGTTTACCCAAATTTCACACGGGGTCAAACGAAGACTTGGGAACGGTATGGTAGGGCCTATTGAGGTCGGTGAAGCTAAAAGTGGTGACCTTTGGCCGTGGGTGGCAGCCGAAACAGGTGTTTTAAGGCTGGAAAGTGCAAAACGAAGTTGAGGTTAATGCAGCTTCACCGGTGACAGATCGGGGCCGGGGTTGGGTCCATTGAATTGCTAGGAGGTAGAGGAAGAAGTGGTGAAGAAATGGTGGCCGGACGGTGGCGCAGCGACGCATAGACTGCTGCAGCTTAATGTTGCGCGTGGGAGCTCTCAGCAGCACTAGCCGGCCTGAGATCGATAGGGCGTGACCGTCGGCGATTGGGGAAGGCGGTGGAAGGGGCGGTGTCAAAAAAGGGAGGCTTACGGCGGCGCTGGGTGGACAAGACGATCAGACGAAGGGAGAGAGGAGGAAGGAGCTCGTGCGCGAGAGAGAGAAAAAGAAAAAAGAAAGAAAGAAAGAAAGAAGAAAAAGAAGAGAAAAAGGAAAGATAAAAGAAAAAGAGAAGGGGAAAAAAGAGAGATCCAGTCTTTTCATCTTGAAATTTCGAAATGATCCCACCAAGAGGATTTTAAAACTGATAGCTAAATATTTTAAATTAAACACTGTGAAAGATTTAAATAAAACAATAAAAATTTTAAGGCCAAAAAAATATAAACCAATTTAAATTAAAGACCACTTTAAATACAAAACAATAATTAATAAAAAGGAAGCCCATAAAATTATAAAATATAATTTTCACCACATAAAATATTATATAATAAAATCCCAAAAATTCAAAAATGAGAGAATAAATCTTTAAATAAATTAAAATAATCATTTATTAAAATACACTAAAATACGGGGTGTTACAGTAACTTCATGGAAATCTGCAGTACATGGACTCAAGTGTTTCATATTAAATACATTAGAAGTCTTCAAATGGCTAGGGAGGCACAACTTGTAGGCATTATCATTATCTTTTTTAGAATCTCATCGGGTCCAATCTTCTACTCTCAAAGCTTATTATACTCTTTAATAGAAAAATGATCACAAACTAATACCGCCTAAACGAAATCACCAGCATAAAAAAGTACCTATTTGCGATGACTATCGGCCTAAGCCTTGTACCTAGTATTACTCTAGTGGATTGCCAACTTCACCTACTAATGGATGCCCTGAAGATGTTCTGCCATCTCCTCAGTCTTGGGACTCATATGACTAATACATGGAATATGTGCCACATCAAGCACACCAAATGGATTATGGTTGTAGACAATCTCAGAGGGGCTCAGCTACGTTGTTTTGTTCTTGGACCTATTGTAGGCGAATTCTACCTGAGGTAGGGCTAAGTCCCATTACTTAGGTTATTCCTTGCTAAACTCCTCAAAAGGTTACCCAAACAACGATTCACTACCTTGGCCTTACTATCTATTTGGGGGTGGTAGGCACTGCTGAAATTCAATTTTGTCCCTAGTTTCTCCCATACACTCCTCCAGAAATGGCTAATGAACTTGGTATCATGACCAGAAGTGATTGATCGTGGAACACCTTGTAAACGACCAATCTCTTTGAAATACATATGAGTAATTCATGCGACATCCATCGTCTTCCTGCAAGCAACAAATTGGGCCATCGGAGAACTTGTCAACTACTACCAAGATAGAATCTATGGATTGTTGGGTTTGGGGAAAGCCCAATACAAAGTCTATACTAACATCACACCAAGAGGCTTCAGGGACAGGTAAGGGAGTGTACAAGCCTTTATTTGTGAGAACCCCCTTGGATCGTTGACACACAACATCAGTCCACATAACATCATCCTTGTGCGTCAGTAGACTCTTGCCAATGACCAGGGTCCCATGGCCATCACCATACAACACATCTCCATCCTCATCATCATGATACACAGGCTTTCCAATCTCTTTAGCTTCTTCTACCATGTCTTCCTTAATCAAGAGATTCTTGAATTTTTTTTATTAGTAGACTTTCTACACTTAGTCACTCTATGCCCCTATTCATCACATCTAAAACATCTAATATTAGAGTTAGGACTCTAACCTAGTGGTGGCTGCTAAGCAGAATGAGGTTCTTAATGGCGAACGGTTCGATAGTTTTGATCTCTGGCCTACTATTCTACTACTTCTCCATGACAAGTGCACACGGGTAAGCTTCAAAAACTGTCCATAGAGAGTGAAGACTGAGGACACCATGCATGGACTACCGTAACCCCCTAAATACAGCTCCACCATCTGCTTTGGATTTCTGATAGATCATTCTAGACTATCAATTGATAGAACTCTTCCGTGTAATCATCAATCGATCTTGTGCCTTGCCTCAATGAGTGAAGTCACTAAAACAAAGTCTTGAGTGTAGCTGGAAGGAAGGAATTGACCCTTCATGTTCTTCTTCATCATCTCCCAATCAGTAATCTTGGCCTTACCCTGATTATCTCGTGATCGCTTCAACTGCTCCACCACGCAGATGCTCTACCTTTGAGTTTGATGGTGACTAATTTCACTTTAAAATGATTTGGACTTCTTTATAAAAAAAATCCTCTCCAGTTCAATCAACCAATCAATGAATCCTTCAGCCTATAATGTATAAGAAAAATTGAGTAGATCTAACAACAAACAGAGTACAAGAAAAATCAAGTTTTTTGTCACGTATCAGAAAACTTGGGCAGATCCAAAAAACATTTTAAACACCTGAAAAAGAGTACCATA
This sequence comes from Cyclocarya paliurus, assembly GCA_029856935.1. Taxonomy (NCBI): domain Eukaryota; kingdom Viridiplantae; phylum Streptophyta; class Magnoliopsida; order Fagales; family Juglandaceae; genus Cyclocarya; species Cyclocarya paliurus. Next base: position 13,733,650 of record CM056958.1, read on the forward strand.
TTCTTCAATAAATCCCCTCACCAAAAGTGGATTTGGGTTTGAGTTTGGTTACTCTTCATAATCAATCCCTTGGCCACAAGTCGAATCTTGTATCTATAAACAGTACCATTAGAGGATAGATTGACCAGATCCAAAGTATCAACTTCCCCTTTCATTACAACCTGCAAAAGGGTGTTAGTGGAAGCCTTATTGATAGGAGTGAGGTTCATACAAGCTAGTTAAGACATGAAAGCAATGAAAATCATGGAGATGTAAGGGTAGAGATCTTACTCGGGTGGAACGTCAAAGGTTTGAATGTGGATCGTCAACAAGATCCGTGGATTGGATAGAACTTAGGGACTTGATTGTAGTGGCATTAGGAGCATCATATGTGTGTAGTTTGGGTGAGCTTGATTCCAAGATGATAATATCAGGGGGTTGAGCAAAGGTGTGTGTCTCAGTAGGGATGTCAATGGAAAAAATGAAAACGATGATATCAAGAGTTTACCAACTCCATGGAAGAATGAATGTTCCAAAAAAATCACATGATGGTAATTTCAAAGACGATGTGACACAGGATCGTAACAAATATAGCCTTTTTGTTTGATCCCATATTCAAGAAATAAAAAGAATTGAGATGATGTGACACAGGCTTGAGTTTGGTGTGCTTGTGTGGTTGATGTAAAATTGAAACAAACCAAACCAAAAACTTGTTGGTGATGATATGCTGGAGTGGAGCCAAATAGTCTCTTGTAAGGAGTATCATTATTAAGAGTACGAGAAGGCAACCAATTGATGAGGTAGACCAACATGAGGGAGGCTTCACCCCAAAATGGAGTAGGCAAGGATGGTGATAGGAGAAGAGCATGAGTGGTATCTAGAATGTGTCTAAGTTTACATTTGGCCTTCCTATTTTGTTGTAAGATACCTTGACATGAAAGGTGAAGAATAATGAGATCATGCTTGAGGATATCATGAAAGGCATATTGTGTACACACTAAAGCATTATCAAAACAAAAGACTTTAATGCATTTTAAGAAACGAGTTTCAATCATTTTGGCAAAGTTGCGATAAATATCTAATAATTTGGAACCTGATTTCATTAAGAATTCCAAGTATAATGCGAGAAATCATCCACAAAGATTATAAAATATCTTGAGCCACTCGTACTAGGAATGAAAGAAGTTTTCCAAACCTAATAATGAATTAGATTGAAACAAGTAGATGCAATAGACTCACTAGTATCAAAAGGCAATGCTAGTTGTTTACCAAGATGACAAGAAATGCAATAAAAAAGACTAAAACTAGTAGATGTTGAACCTACTAAACCCTTAGATTGTACCTAAGATGTAGATGCATGACCAAGACAAGAGTGGCAAATGGGAAGTGAGGGTGAAGAAGTGGAGGAAGCAACTCCAGCGAAGTTAGTGTTAGGAAGGTGTAGGGATGAGAGATGAAATAGTCACCCAACTCTATGCCCTGTCCCATGTATCTAACTGGTCCGAGGATCCTGTACTACAATACCAAGGATATCAAACACAATTGTGTAACCAAGTTCACACAATTGGCCATAGAGAGAAGATTGAATGAAAGTTTGTAGACATGAAAATGATCGGGAACAGAAAGATTAGATGTATGGACACTCCCTATATTTGGAATGTTCATAGGAGAGCTGTGTGTATTGAAGATGAATTAGATTTGGTAATTTTAGATCGGTTAGGTTTCATGTGATTGCAACATGCAGAGTTAAAGATCTATGGAGAAGCTTTACTTGGCAAGACTAAGAGGGCAAAGGAAGATGCATTACCATCAGACAATTCAAGACAATTCATGGAGTGGTAGAATTACGAAACTATGTGAGAATCTAAGAGTGATTACTCTTTGAATCAATCAGACGTGTTCAAAGTTTAAGACCCTTGAGAAAACTACGCATAAATTATGCCCAAATGGGGTAGTTTGTACCGTCCAAAATAATAGGAAATGGATATGAAATACCATTTTGAGCTATTGCAAGAGATATTATGAAAACATAGATTGAAAATATAAAATAAGGGCAAACATTTGAGTAGAAAACATCTGATCAACTGTTAGAGTCAACAGTCAAAAGTCAATGATCAATGGTGTAGAAGGAGGTCATGTGGATGCTTACGTGGTAGAGGGACATGTGCACATGGGTGAACCAGAAGCTCTGACGGACATGGAGGTGTGGGAAGGCGTGGCAAAAACTTCTTGCAATGTGTGAAAACTTTGGCTGGAGATCTAGAGGCAGCTCTGAGTAGATCTTTGTTGGAGGAGTCCAAAGGAATGTAGAAACCTCTGAAAAGATACTAGAAAGAAGCTTAAAAGATCGCTGAAAAGGTGAACGGCACTGAAAAAAAGCTAAATAGAATAACTCCACAAGAAAAAATAAAATAGGTAGAATTTTGATTAAGTGATTTCGAAGCAATTCTTTGATACCAAGTTGGGATCAATATTAATTAATCACAAATGAATATTCTATACAAGGTGGCTTATTTATAGGAGACCAAAGGTTATACAAGAGACATTATGAAGGAATGTTAAATTCTAACATTGACACACTTACTAGTCTAACAGCATTTGGAGTCTAGGTTGTAGAAACAGAAGAATTGTTCACCCTTGCTATAACCATTATGATCATCTTCTTGCTTGCTTGATGAAAGTGCATTTCTCTAAGATGTTAACTTGTTGCAGCTAATATGTATATTGTTCTAGTCATTCAGGACACCTATATAGACCATGCTCAACTGATGATCTATTTGTTCAAAGATATAGATCACGTCGGATCTCGATTAAAAGTTTCAAGTGCTACACCTATATGGATCATGCTTAAATTCAAACATTCAAAAACAAACATCCAACCCCATCAATAAGCTTGTTACCCCTAGATTGACCAATGCGTGCAAGTAGGACAGAACAAATGAAACATGCCCCGTGACAAATTAGTTATGGTTTTGATCATGTGGGTATACAGGCTCAATGTCTATATCAATGGTATAATTAGAGTCCCATTATAATTATTCTAAAGAGTAAAAATTCACATTTTCAAGTAACGTAAGATCATATACACCACTTATTTTACTTCAATATATGACGTTGCTCTTGTTTGGCTCATTGGGTAAAACGACAATCACTAGTGCCAAAGCAGTTTTCAATTTCCTTGAGCCTCTGGCTAAGTCAACAACAAGTTTTCATGAGTTTTGCTACTTGCAACACTGGTTGGTCAATACATCACTTATTGTAGAACCATTGTACGTAGTTAGAAAAGAACTAAAATACAAATATTTTTCATCATTTTGGGATGCAATCCAATAATGTGTTTAGTGTGTCCAAAAATAGACTTTCAATCAAATATTTCCTTGACAAAATCCTTATTTTCTTGCTAAAACTATAACAAAAACTCTAGTTGAGTAATTGGCCGATTGACTGTCATGGTTATGTTGCTAGTTATAGTTACATGGGGAGCCATTTGGACTGGAATGCTAGGTAGTGATTAAGGTTAAATGAAAGTGCTTGGTTTTGATGGTTAGTAATTCTGAAGTACTCCTATAGTACTGTAATGTGGTACTTCCATCCTAATAGGATGAGAGTATAACTTCATTTGTATTCCTAGAGGACCTAATAATTTTGTTTTCATGACTCTTATACCTTCCTCACAATATGACAACAATCATAAGTTTGGGGATTAAATGGGGGTTTAAATTGGTTAAGAAATAGGAAGAGACTGGAAGAAAGGACTAGAAAATTTGAACCCAACGAATTTACATGATGTGCCCAATATGAGTGTAATTGAAGAAATTTATGTCATTCATGCTTGTTCTCCACTTTATGAGCTAACCAACTTCGAATTATAGCAATTACTGTGCTATCACACAATTATCCACCTTGCACATACCAGCCTCTACCTTAATTATAGTAATGAGAAAACCTCTTTATAAAGAATAAAATACTCGATTGAAGATTAGAAACCGAATATGCTATTAAATTTTAATTATTCATCATGGCCCTACGAATTTATTATAACTTCATGGGAAATTATTTAGATCTCAACATACATACATTATGAACAGAAATGTGCTAACCAGAGACGGAAGACTAACTTCATTAAGAACATTACTAAAAGGGATGGAAGTGTGCTGCATTCTCCTATTGAAATTAGTTCTGAGTTCAGGCTTTTTTTCAAAGAGTTATTCACTGCTTCTAATCCTGAGGGGCCTTAGCAGTGTTTGATAAATTTGAAGCCTTGTGTTGCAACAACTATGAATGCTTCTCTTACAAGAGAGATCAGTTATAAGAAAATTGAGAAAGTCATTTTTCAGATGAATGGACTTGGTTCTCTTAGACCATATGGCATCCTAGTCATTTTTTATCAACAACATTGGCATATAGTTGGTAAAGTTGTAATGCAGTGAGAGAGGCATTCAAATCCAACTCTTGGGATGACTCTATTAATAAAAATTTCATTTCATTGACTCCAAAATTTGTTAAGCCTACAAACATGACTGAATTCAGGCCTACAAGTCTTTGTAATATCCATTACAAGATTATAGCAAAGATGTTGGCCAATAGATTGAAGTGTGTTCTACTATCTATCATTTTTCCAACTCAAAGTGCATTCATTCTTGGTTGTTTGATCATATATAATTTTATTGTGGCCTATGAACTCTTGCACACAATCAAGAACAGAATCAAGGGAAAGGATAGATAATTTTATTGAAATTTGATATGAGTAAAGCCTATGATCGAGTTGAATGGTCATTTTTAAAAGCTGTTATGTCTAAGATGGGCCTTGATCGAAAATGGATTGATTGGATCATGAGGTGTGTCTTAACTGTGTCTTACTCTCTACTCATCAATGGCACTCATCAATGTCACCCTGCCAATTCATTTTATGTTATGAGGCCTTAACTTCCATTTTGAATCATCCTGAATCAGTTGGCTATATTTCTGGCATTCCATTAGCAAGGGGTCAGATACATGTAAATCATATTTTTTTGCTAATGATAGTTTTATTTTTTGCAAGGCAATCTCTATTGAATGGAGTAGGCTACAAAGGCTTTTGTCTATCTATGAATTGGCTCCAGGTCAAAGGGTTAACAAAGACAAAAACCTCAATCCTTTTTAGCAAAAATAGAAGAGCAGATGTGAAAAATATTCTAATCAGAATTGCAAGGGTTAAAGCCATTGAATCTTATGAAAAGTACCTAGGCATTGCAGGAAGATCTGGAGTTGCCTCTTTCAAAGGTATTATGGATAGAGTAGGAGCAAGGTTTCAAACTGGAAAATGAAATATCTTTCTCAAGCTGGAAAAAAATTTTTAATCAAATTTGACTTTCAAGCAATACCTACATATAGTATGGGGGTTTTCAAATTCCCTATATGCCTCTTGCATGAAATACATAGGGTTATGCTTGCTTATTGGTAGGGATAGAAATCAAATGAGAGAAGGATTCAATGGGTTCCAACTTCCAAAGCATCAACTGGGAAGAAGAAGGCTATAGGGGGTTTGGGATTTCAAGATTTGGAGCTATTTATTTTGGTCATGTTGACCAAGAAAGCATGGAGGCTAGTGTAGAATCCTTCCTCTCTGGCAGCTCTAGTTTTGGCTTCAAAGTATTATAACTCATGCAATTTCTTGAATGCACAGTTGGGGAGAAATCCTTCTTATCTATGGAGAAGTCTCCTGCTAGCAAGACCTGTTCTCAAGAAAGGTCTCTTTTGGAGGGTAGGAAATGGGAAGGATATCGGAATCTGGTCTGATAGTTGGCTGCCTCAAACTCTTAACTTTCAGGTCCAAAGTAGGTGATCTATCCTACCTGCAGATGCTTCAGTATCAGATCTTATTGATGAATCTGCGTGCCAATGGAAGTAGCAACTTGTGGGACAAATTTTCTACCAAAAAGAAGTTGAAATGATCTTGAGGATACCAGTTAGCCAATATGGAAGTCGAGATAAACAGATCTAGATTTATCCTAAGAATCGGATTTTTACTGTGAAATCAGCTTATCATGTGCAAGTTGATCTTGAGGAAAGTAAGAAAGGTTAGTGCTCTATTCATAAGTTTGAACGAGATAAGTGGAGAATTTTGTAGTCCCTTGAGCTGCCTAATGCTGAGAAAGTATTTTTGTGGAAGGCATGTCCTGAAGGTCTACCAACCAAGCAAATCTTTATAGGAAAAAGGTTGTTGACAATCCCATGAGCCCAATTTGTGATTAGTCTGAGGAAACAACTAAGCATGCCTTACGGTCTTGTGTTGCTGCAAGAGATGTTTGTATTTACTGCTCAAAAAGGTTACAAAATGTAAAAATCGCAGACTAGACTTTTAAGGAATTGTTGTTTAACTTGTTTAATACATTTGAAGAAGGGGAGCTCTTAGATTGCTGTGGTGATGAGGAAGTTGTGGAAAAGAAGGAATACAATGATTTTTGAGAATTTATTATCTTCACCTTTAGTGCTTTTTAATCAACTAGGCCAAAGATTTTCAGAAATACAAATCAGTAATATTGAAGCTCAATAGGCTAGGATTTCTATTCCTATTACTGCTTCATCAGCCTGATAGGTGCCTCCACCTCAAGGCATTGTCAAAATTAATTGGGATGCATCAGTTGATAGACATCTATGTTTGGTTGGTTTCGAAGTTGTGGCAAGGGACAGTGAGGGTCATGTCTTGGCTACCCTGAGGAGGAAACAAAATCTGTTACTTGATCCTCATCTAGCATAATCTTTTGTTGCCTTTTATGCCTAAATGTTTGCTATGGAGATTGGCTTCCAACGTATTATATTAGAAGAGGGTGCTCTAAATTTGTGGATGGTATTAAACATGGTGCACAAGGATGGGGCAGTTCCAGTATAATCATATAGATGCTAGATCTCTCTTGGTTCAACTTCAACAATGGACAGTCGCTCATATTCAAAGAACTTCTAATTCATTTGCTCATGCTTTGGCAAGAAATGCATTAAACATTGTTGATTCATTGTTTGATATAGAGGAAGTTCCTCAATGGATTGCTCATTTATTGTAAGCATGTTTGGAAATTGAATAAAATTTTGAATGTTCCTTTAAAAAAATATATATATAAACGTCACTATTGCAATGTAACAACCTGCTCCTTCCTTTCTTATGACGTAAGCAATTACGTCAGATGCGTCAGCCTGTTCACTCCCCTCTCTAGAGTCTAAGAGCCCTGTTGCGCGTGCCAGACCCCGATGGCTTGTTTTTAAAGAAACTACGTAATTTATAAAACTAGTTTTGTGTTTTAAAGTAATGTTTATTTTTACATGGAGGAATCCTATCACTATCTAAATAAAGAATATTTTAAATAACCCAATTATAATATTTTTGAAGAGCTCCAAAAATATTATAATTATAGGGAATTATTTTATTTAAATAATTCCAGTTATTTAAAATATTATGTGATTTAAATAATGATGGAATTTTTATTTTAATTTAATAGTTTTACTCTTTTAAATATTTTAAGTGAGACTTCATCATTTTATAGATGATGAAGGAATATTATTTTAAATAATATTTTATCTTAATTCCTCTCAGTGCTTTTAAATAAATTAGTTTTTACGTATTTTCAAATCAGTATTTAAGGGTCACCGTAGACCATTTTTATAGACCCCCAGTGTCGGATCTTAGGATAAAACCCCAGCCCCTCCCTTTTTCCCCTCACTTTTTCTCTCCCTTTCTCTCTCCTCTCTCCGATTCTCTCTCCCGCACGTAAGACCCTCTCTCTCTCTACCGATCACGTTTGGCCTCAGCCCGGTGCTGCCGTACGCCGGCTTGTCTCACCGCCGACCCCACCAGCACCACCTCCCTCGGCGAGTCCAACGGCACCGGTCCTGCACCCGTACGCTCGACCTTCCTCCCTCTACAGTGGTGCAAGCCCGATCGGCCTTAGTGGCCAATCCGCCGCCGTGCGCCATCCACCGGCGCCACCACTGCTAGGGTAGCCTCCCTAGCCACCGACCGGCCTACCCTAGTGAGCTCAGCCTCCATCTCCCTGCCGGTAGCCGCCATGCATGAACTCGAGCTCCTCCACGCACGGGTTCACTGTGCGAGCTCCTAGTGCCGCCGTGCGCCACCACCTCGACCACCGGCCACCACCACGAGACTCCTGAAGTCTCCCCCTTCCTCCTCCAGCAAACCCAAGGCCAATAGGCCTCTCCACCACCTCCCGGTGTCACCCGAGGTGACACACGGGTTTTGGCCGATTCGCCGCCGTCCGCCGCCACCCACGGCGCACGACCACCCTAGCCGGCTTCCTTAGGCCACCACGAGTCCAACGGTACCACCCATGGCCCCGATCTAGCACCCATGGCCCCACACTCTCTCGTACTCTCCCACGGCCTATCCTCCCTCGTAGTGCACGGTAAATCACTGTAGACCGCCGTAGCCTAACCCGAGGCTAAACCACCATTTTATGTGGTGGGTAAATCACTGCACGTGACGGACAGTCACTGCGCGTGACTGACCGCCACTGTGCACGGCATGATCCGCCATGCTACGCTCATTGTCATCGTCATCATGGTCACCTTAGACCTTTCCAAGACCACACCTAGCTATCCAAACACTCAAACAGTCACTGTACACGGTGTAGCCACCCCGTACGCTTCTTCGGCATATTCGCTGTAGCGGTCAACGAGTGACGCACGGGTTATCCCGTCGATGGTATAATTCTCTATCCCTCGCTATTTATGTTAGATGCTAGCTAGTTGACTAGGTTGTGGACTGTGCTACTAGTGTTATAGGACTGCTGTGTATGATGGTGATGTGATGGGCTGTGATGTGAAGTGTTGGGATTGTGCTGTTGGTGTTGTAGTCTGTGCTGTGGAGTATTGTGGACTGTGCTGTTGGTGTTGTGAAGTGTAATTGTAAGGCATGTGCAGTAGTAGTGATGTGGTGTAGTGCTGTGAGTGGAGTACACGTAGGGTGTACTCCATATGGTGGAGTGATGCACCATACGGCGTATGTGCCGTATCGGTGACGTAGCAGAGTTTTGTAAATGGGGTACACGTGAGGTGTACTCCATGTGGTGTGATGGTGCACCGTATGGCATGTATGCCACAACGGTGATGTAGCGTGGTGTTGTAAATGGAGTACACGTGGAGTGTATTCTATGTTGGGAAACGATGCACAGTACGGCATGTGTGCCGTATTGGTGACGTGTCGTGGTGTTGTAATGGAGTACACGAGGAGTATACTCCATGTGGTGAGACATTGCACCATATGGCGTAAGTGCCATAGCGGTGACGTGGCATGGTTCTGTGAGTAGAGTATATGAGGAGTATGCTCTATGTAGTAAGTGCGGCACCGTATGGCGTGTATGCCATGATGGTGATGTGGCATAGTTCTGTGAATGAGGTACACGAGGAGTGTACTCCATGTTGTGAGATGTTGCACCGTATGGCGTATAGGCCATAACGGTGATGTGGCATATTGTTGTGAAGGGGAGTATATTGGAATGTACTCCCAGAGGTGCAGTGATACACCGTATGGCGTGTCGCAAGAATAAGGATGATTGCGTAGTTGTTAGGAGAAGAACTTGGTGTATGGTGTCGGGAACTGTGGAACAGTGTCCCGAAGTGGCTGCAAAGTACGGCTGTAGTCCACGGCGACGGGTGTTGCCATGTGATTGGTTTATGGCCAGGAATAAGTGCGAAGTAGCTAAGAAGTATCAGAGCAGTGCAGCGGAAGCATGAATGGGCAACGTCGTGAAGTGACGTGGTCCATCATGGAGTTGCGCTGTGACGACCTGAGATGTATGAGTGACATGACAAGATCACGGTGTAGCTTGGGAATAGTCTCGAGCTATATGGCGTGACGTAAGATGTAGTTATGAACAGAGTCCCATCGTGTCAACAGTTGGGATAAACTGTTATGAGATTCAGGTAGCACGGAGAGTCGTGCTAGCCGGGTATGAGAAGGTTGGTAACGGAGTATGGCGTTCGCCATATGAGTCTGTGACCAATGTATTAAATGATGATCTTAAGAGATAAAGGGGAAAGTACGTGTGTTGTTTGGTTAGACACATGTGTCGAACAGATTTACCGTATGTAACGGGTGGTTTGTCCTATGTATGAGGACATGGTGATTAAGCCTCGGAGTGGCTTAGAGCCATGTGATGTGTACAGATGGTCATGAGAAGTGGAGCGAGCTAAGATGCATGAGGGTATGAAAGAAGGTACTGTCTAAGAATGGGATGCATGACCTAGTCAGTCTAAGTCATGCATCAGACTATGGATAGTAAGAAGAACAGGACAAAGGTCCTAGTGTCTTAATCCTAAGATGAACATGAGTTCATCCTAGTGAGTAAGCACTTGGAGTAGAATGTCAAGGTTGAAGGAAGTAAAGACCGTAATGGGTCCCTCAGGGTTTTTATCATTGTAAGAAACGGAAAGAGCACGATATAGAAGGAGAGTGTTCCCTAAGTAAAGCATAGCTCTATTTCTAGTCTGTTGCTTATGTACTAGATAGAGAATAACGTTAAGGTTATGTATGCATGTAGGTTGCCATCTGACACGCATGAATGGACTGTACGGTATGAACGGACTGTATGGTATGAAAGTAGCATGGAGTCCAGGTAAGTGTTACGTTCATACTCTTCTAGAGTTTTCTAAAGCTATGAAAAAGAAAAAGAAACGTTTTTCCTTACGAAAGCTTTAAGAAAAGAAATGGCCTCCCTTTTCAAGGGCAGACGTTTTACGAAAAGAAGAAAGAAAAGTAACGTTTTAAAGTATAAGTATGTACGGTCCCCTTTGGCAACCCCTTTTCACGCACCCAAAAGGATTAAGTGTATGCATGTGAATGGATGACTATACGTAGTATTTATTGTATGTATTTTTAAAGAAAAGATGACGAACGAAAAAGATGTTTTGGGCTTTCGCCCCTACGAACGTTTTCTATCGAAAAGAATGTTTCTCACGAAAAGACGTTTTTTCATGAAAAGCACGAATGAAATGAAAAGAAAGGAAAGGCATGCTCATGCACATGAAATGAATGGGCTCTCTAGAGCCGCCATGAATGAATGAACGTAAGAAAGAAAAGAAAGAAAGGTATGAGCGTGCGTAAATGTATGAAAATACGTAATGGCCACATGAAATGAATGAACGGGGTACCCAAATGAATGGACTGGGCAGATTGCAATGCCGGGCGGTAGTAACTGGTAGTGCACCCAGTGCTGCAACCCTGACGGAAAGGGATTCCAACTCGTGGCCACGGGCGAATCCATGCACACGGGGCGTAACAGTGCCTGTGGCCACGGGCGAATCCAAAAGGCCGCTAACCCCAGCACACGGGGCGTAACAGTGTGCACTGGCCTATGAAAGTGATAAGATAAGAATGTATGAATGAATGCATGCACGCACTCTTCAAGAAATTAAGGCAGTAACGGGGTAAGGTTTTACTAAAAGAAAAACACATTTTTAAATACGAAAACCCCAGTCTGCTGACGTTTAAGAAAAGAATAAGTAACGTAAGAATGCACGGCACTCTTTAAGAAATGTAGGCACTGACGTTTACGAAAAGAAAAACCGATTTTAAGAAGAAAAACCCCGTCAGTGACGTTTTCAAACGAAAGCACGTATGCATGCACGTATGTATGTATGGAATGATGAATGCATGAATGAAAACCTATGTTTTTATATTTTAACGGTATGAAGTAACGCTTACTGAGTATTCGACTCATTTTAGTTTTTATGTGTGCCCCTCCCCCACAGGAACTGAATGAGCAGTACGCTCAGGAGGGACACGGCCAAAAGGAGAAGGGCACGGAAGTCTAGGCATGAAGGTTTTAAATCTAAGAAAGACCTTTTTATTTTAAAGATTTATATTTTCCACTGTTTAAACCCCAAGCCTCTTTTATTGTAAAAGCAAATTTTATTTTATAACGTAGAGTCTTGCACCCTGAGAAGAACAGTGAAAGGTTTTAAATCGAACGGTAATTTCCGTCGTGTTTTCTAAAATATTTTGTAAAAATACCCACCATGAGGACGGGCGTTACATGCGACCCATAGTTACCCTCAAAACATATATATATATATATATATGCTTGGAAAAAAGATAACCATGGTAATGTTTTTGTTCTTAGGTGAAGAACTTTTTTATGCTCTCTTGAAAAGCTATATTGGTTGCGGTATAGTCCCCATCCACGACTAGGTTGAGCCCACTCATGTACTTGGACTCCTCGCTCGTCAAGAACAACGCTGCCTCTGCCAAATCTCCTACTTCCAAAACTGGCCCTTTCAAATTTGCCGCGGAGGAAATAAACTCTTCCACCATTTTCTTCTTGACGATTCCCATCCCTTTTAGGAACATGGGGGTGGCCACACTATGAGGTGATATGCAATTAACTTTAATTCCGTACTAATCCAACTCAACACATAAATTCTTTGTTAGTCCCACAACGGCATGCTTGGACGCAGTGTAGGTGTGAGAGGCCCATCCATGTGACTGTGTTATAGAGCTTGCAGTGAATAGAATGGTGCCCCGTTTCGCTAGAATCATTACTTTGGCCGCGTGTTTTGCCCTCAGAAATGACCCCAAGACATTCACATAAAAAACTCTCTTGTTATCCTTCTGCTCGACATCTAGGATGTTTGTATTGTCTTTGCCAAGACAGCCTGCATTGTTGAACATTATGTTGAGTTTTCCATGTATTGACAGTATTCTGGACATCAGACTCGCTACTGACATCACAATGGATGTAGATAATGGCACCATTGATGCTTTTGTCTTGGCAAACTAAGAAACCAAGCTCGTCTTGGATGTCAGCAATGATGACCTTAGCACCATGTTCAGCGAATAGTCTTGCCGTACTCTCGCCAATTCCACTTGGACCTCCGGTTATCAAGGCAACCTTGATAACGGTGTAGATTTGGTAAATGTAGATCAGTACTTAGGTTTCATGTGATTGCAACATGCAAAGTTGAAGATCTAAGGAGAAGCTTTACTTGGCAAGACTAAAAGGGCGAAGGAAGATGCATTTCCATCAGACAATTCATGGAGTGGTAGAATTATGAAACTATGTGAGAATTTGATAATGATTACTCTCTGAATCAATCAAATGTGTCCAAAATGTAACATCCGGGTTCAACCAAGCCAATTTACAAAATTTTTGGATATATAGTTATGAAAAATCATTTGGGATTACGAGTAAAAATTTTTGGAAGAAAGTTTGGACTTAAGATTTTTTTTTACGGAATATAATTTTTCAATAGGTTTGATATTTAGGTTTAAAATCTCTTATTGGACCAAGTAGATATTCACTCAAAAAAAAAAAAAAAAATTTATGAAACTAGCCTATTCTCTTTTAGGTTGAATTAAGATCAACTGAGAAAAAAGACCATGGGCCTTGTATTTTTTTTTGGCCGAAAAGCCCAGGCCCGTAGAAACTAGCCTAGACGCCGTCAAGCTCGGTTTCACGTACACTTTCCTTCTTCATGCACGCTCTTTCGTTCTGTTTTCTTAGGTTTTTATCTGTTTACTCAAAATATCTTATATAAATGTTTAGCATCCTCAACCCTAGTGTATGTGCCGTTCGTCCTCCTCTTCATTAAAGTGTCAAGCAGATTTCTCCTTTCCGCTGCCTCTCCACGTTCTCGGCTCAGCCCTCGTTCAACGTTGCGCCGTGCACCACCTCCACTTGATCACCACGGAAGCCCCAGATCTCCCTCTCCCCGTCATCTCTAGCCATCGCCCAGCCCTTGTAAAACCGGAAGTTTTCCTTTGTTTTTACAACCCAAAAACAGAGTGTTAATCTGTTTCCGTGACCCACTGCACCCCTCCTCTCGAACACCACCTTTCCAAGCTACAACCCAGCCACTACCTTGATCGAGATCTCCTCTGCACGCCGGAAGACACAAGCCGCCATCACACTCTGTTTTTGACCCCCCAAAACAGAGTAAGAATACCTCCCCGTTCCCTCAACTTTTCGGCCCTGTTACACGACGGGAAACCACCCAGCCAACTACAAACCACCGTCCGAACACTCTTCTTCAGCCCTGATCAGCCGCACGTTCATCATCAGCTCGGTAAGCCCGTGCCGAATCTACCCCCTGCCTCTCACGTATTTTTTCCCTCACGTTTTGCTCCCTCTCACCTTGTTTCTCTATCTCTCATCAGTGGGTCTCTCTCTCATCACTCTATCTCTTTGCACTCAGACGCCCAGCCGCCGTCCACCTCCCAGCTCTTCGCACAACTCCTTACCGCACGGTGAGCATGCTTCTGCTGCGTGGTTTAATAAGGAAGCTTGTAATGTTTAAGTTCTGTTGTGCCGTCCCTTCCTGATAGCCCATGCACTTTAAGTCAATTTACTAAAACACCCTATCATAGATGAGTGCTGTATTAAATCTAGTTTTGTTGGACTTTAGTTTTTAGATTTTCTTTTATTTTTAGAATAAACAAAGATTTTGAAGTATATTATTAAAGTATGAATTTCATATGGGAATACTAAGAACAGAATTTTATTTTATCTTTTTAAACCCCTTTAGACAAATACTAATGAAGCCTATTTTATTATTATTATTATTAAAGGATAGTTTTTGCTTGATCTATTTTAATAGTCTTGATATAATTATGTTTTCCAATTTTATATTTTATAGTTGGACCTCAATAGTGAATAAGTTGGGATTTAATGTTTTAGTCGGAGAATTTAAGTGGATATTGATGGTTTTAGAAAATGATGCTATTATGGGGTTATGGGGATCTTAGGTGTTGAGGAATTAAAATAGGTTATTTTAGAAGCTTAGGCTTTAATATTGAAATACATGTTCAATTGAAATTTACGAGAATTACGTGATCTTTATAGGTGACAAGTAATTTTTATTCGGCATTTTGAGGAAAATTTTGAAAAGCTAAGAAGTCCAAGTAAGCGGGATTCCTATACTAGATTTTGCATAAAATAAAATGATCTGAGGTCGATTTTGGAAAACATGCATGTTTTGTTATGAAAGGAAATTTTAGAAACGACCTCAGTTATTTGTTCTGCATACTCATGAAATTCTGTATAAGAAGAAAGTATTTTCTGTCATAACTGGTGTAGACATGAGCTTATTTTGACATTCTGTTTCTGAACTGTGTAAAAGAGAGTGAATATGAAATTTTGTGCATAAATTATATTTCTGTGATCTGATTCTGTTCTGTTCTGAAAATGTTCAGTACTCTGATATGATATGATATGATTTCTGAAACCTCTGGCATGACATTCTGTTCTATTCTGTTTTGTTCTGACCTTACCACGGGTGTAAAACTATGGCCTCTGTTTGGGTTGGTACCAACTTCTCTGTTTCTGGTGCACCCACTTTGGAAACAAAGTGGTTTTCTGCGTGGTCTTTCCTATGTGCTCACTCGGGGCTCCGAGAATAATGAGAAGAAGATTCACATTCTGTTTCTGCCTGGTTTGGCCACCAGGGATAGCACAACCCTACCACGGGGGTTAAATATGAAATTCTGTTCTGATATGATGTTTCAGTTATGTTGTGCCAAAGGGATTTTGATCATGGATATTTCTGAACTATCGCTCTGATATTTTTGATAACATGTTCTGATTCTGCATTCTGAAAATAAAGTATTTTGTTCTTCTGAAAATACATTTTGAGATGTGCATATGAAAATAAAATGTTTTGTTTTTGCATTCTGAACTTTCTGAAAATGCTCATGTTTACATACTAGTATATGTTCTCTGCTTACTGAGTTGTTGATAACTCACCCCTGTCTTATAATATTTTTCAGATGATTTGAATATTTCAGCTGAGTACCGAGAATATGAAGCATGGATGACATGAGTTAAGAATAATGGATTAAGCATAGAAGGTTTGATATGAGTATTGAGGATTCTTAGTTAGTAAGCTTGTTGAGCTTTGATGATGTGTTATGTTGGGAGGTTGATGTTTATATTAAGACCTTGTGTTGTCTTAGTTTAATTATATCAGAGTAATTGATGTGTGAGTATTTTGTGTTATAGAGAAAAAATTGGAGTATGTAAATTTGTGGTTGAAAAATGACTTTTAAGTAACATGAGTTAACTCTTCGGACCCCTCGGGACTGGGGCGTTACACAAAAGGTGTCATCAGACTCAGTAGAGCCCTTGGTCCACTTCAGGATATCTCTAGTTACGTAGAGCCAAAGTTTAAGACCCTTGAGAAAACTAAGCATAATTTAAGCCCAAATGGTGTAGTTTGTACTGTCCAAAATAATGGGAAATGGACATGAAATACCCTTTCGAGCCATTGCAAGAGATATTATGAAAACATAAATTGGAAATATGAAATAAGGGCAAAATTTTGAGTAGAAAACATCTAATCAACTGTCGGAGTCAATAGTCAAAAGTCAACGATCAATGGTGCTGACAGAGGTCATGTGGATGCTTATGTGGTAGAGGGAGACGTGCACATGGGTGAACCAGAAACTCTAACGGACATGGAGGTGCGATTAATCACATAACGAATATTCTATACAAGGTGGCCTATATATAAGAGACCAAAGGTTATACAAGAGATATTATGAAGGAATGTTAAATTCTATCATTGACACACTTAATTCTAACAACATTTTGAGTCTACGTTGTAGAAACTGAAGAATGGTTCTCCCTTGCTATAGCCATTATGATCATCTTGTTGCATGGTTGATGAAAGTGCATGCCCTAAAGATTTTAACTTGTTGCAACTAATATGTATACTGTTCTAGTTATTCAGGACACTTATATGGACCTTGCTCAATTGATGATCTATTTGTTCAAAGATATAAATCACATCGGATCTAGATTCAAAGTTTCAAGCACTACACCTATATGGATCATGCTTAAATTCAAACATTCAAAAACAAACATCCAACCCCATCAATAACGCTTTGACCCCTATATTGACCAATGCATGCAAGCAGGCTAGAACAAATGAAACATGCCCTGCGACAAATTAGTTATGGTTTTGATCATGTGGGTGTATAGGCTCAATGTATATATGAATGGTATAATTAGAGTCCCATTAGAATTATTCTAAAGAGTAAAATTTCACATTTTCAAGTAACGTAAGATCATATACACCACCTATTATGCTTAAATATATGATGATGCTCTTGTTTGGCTCATTGGGTACAACGACAATCACTAGTGCATAAGCAGATTTCACTTTCCTTGAGCATCTGGCTAAGTCAAGTACTACAACTTTTCATGAGTTTTGCTACTTGCTACACTAGTTTGTCAATACATCACTTATTATGGAACCATTGTACATAGTTAGAAAAGAACTAAAATACTAATATTTTTCATCATTTTGGGACTCAATCCAATAATGTGTTTGGTGTGTCCAAAAATAGACTTTCAATCAGACATTTCCTTGACAAAATCATCATTTTCTTGCTAAAACTGTAACAAAAACTCTAGTTGAGTAATTGGCCGATTGAATGTCATGGTTATATCACTAGTTATAATTACATGGGAAGCCATTTAGACTTGAATGGTGGGTAGTGATTATGGTTAAAAGAAAGTGCTTGGTTTTGATGGTTAGTAATTCTGAAGTACTCCTATAGTACTGTAATGTGGTACTCCCATCCTAATAGGATGAGAGTACAACTTCATTTGAATTCCCGGAGGACCTAATAATTTTGTTATGATGACTCTTATACCTTCCTCACAATATGACAACAATCATAAGTTTGGGGATTAAATAGGTGTTTAAACTAGTTAAGAAATAGGAAGAGACTGGAAGAAATGACTAGAAAATTTGAACCCAACGAATTTACATGATGTGCCCAATACGAGTCTAATTGAAGAAATTTATGTCATGCATGTTTGTTCTCCACTTTATGAACTAACCAACTTCAAATTATAGCAATTACTGTACTATCACACAATTATCCACCTTGCACATACTGGCCTCTACCTTAATTATAGTATTGAGAAAACCTCTTTATAAAGAATAAAATACTCAAATGAAGATTAGAAACCGAATATGCTATTAGATTTTAATTATTCAGCATGGGCCCATGAATTTATTATAAATTCATGGGAAATTATTTAGAACTCAACATACAAACATTATGAACAGAAATGTGCTAGGTAGAGAAGGAAGACTAACTTCATTAAGAACATTGCTAAAAAGGATGGAAGTGTGCTGCATTCTCGTACAGAAATTAGTTTTGAGTTCTAGGCTTTTTTCAAAGAATTATTTACTACTTCAAATCTTGAGGGGTCTCAGCAGTGTTTGATAAATTTGAAGCCTTGTGTGACAGCAACTTTGTCACCCTGCCTTTTCATTTTTTGTTCTATGGCCTTAACTTCCATTTTGAATCATGCTGAATCAGTTGGCTATATTTCCGGCATTCTATTAGCAAGGGGTCAGATACATGTAAATCATATTTTCTTTGCTGATGATAGTTTGATTTTTTGCAAGGCAAGCTCTATTGAAGGGAGTAGGCTGCAAAGGCTTTTGTCTATCTATGAATTGGCTTCAGGTCAAAGGGTTAACAAAGAGAAGACCTCAATATGTTTTAGCAAAAGTACAAGAGCAGATGTGAAAGATATTATGATCAGAATTGCAGGGGTTAGAGCCAATGAATCTTATGAAAAGTACGTAGGCCTTCTTACAAAGGTAGGAAGATCTTGTGTTGCCTCTTTCAATGGTATTATGGATAGAGCAAGAGCAAGGCTTTCAAACTGGAAAATGAAATAACTTTCTCAAGCTAGAAAGGAAATTTTAATCAAATTTGACATTCAAGCAATACCTACATATGTATGGGCGTTTTCCAAATCAATATAAGCATCTTGCATGAAGTACATAGGGTTATGCTTGCTTATTGTTAGGGACAAATCAAATGAGAGAAGGATTTAGTGGGTTCCAACTTCCAAAGTATCAATTGGGAAGAAGTAAGGCTGTGCGGGGTTTGGAATTTCCACATTTGAAATTATTAAATGTGGCCATGTTGACCAAGAAAGCATGGAGGCTAGTGTAGAATCCTTCCTCTCTTGCAGCTCAAGTTTCGGCTTCAAAGTATTATAACTCAGGCAATTTCTTGAATGCACAGTTAGGGAGAAATCCTTCTTATCTATGGAGAAGTCTCCTGCTAGCAAGACCTGTTCTCAAGAAAGGTCTCTTTTGGAGGGTAGGAAATGGGAAGGATATCGGAATCTAGTCTGATAGGTGGCTGCCTCAAACTCCTAACTTTCAGGTACAAAGCAAGTGGTCTATCCTACCTGTAGATGCTTCAGTATCTGATCTTATTGATGAATCAACATGTCAATGGAAGTACCAACTTGTGAGACAAATTTTCTACGAAAAACCTGAGATGATCTTGAGGTACCTATTAACCAATGTGGAAGTGGAGATAAATAGATCTAGATTTATACAAAGAATGGAATTTTTACTATGAAATCAACTTATCATATGCAAGTTGAGCTTGAGGAAAGTAAGAAAGGTTAGTGCTCTGTTCATAAGTTTGATCGAGATAAGTGGAGAATTTTGTGGTCCCTTAAGCTGCCTAATGTTGAGAAAGTATTTTTGTGGAAGGCATGTCCTGAAGGTTTACCAACGA
Organism: Cyclocarya paliurus; assembly: GCA_029856935.1. Lineage (NCBI taxonomy): Eukaryota > Viridiplantae > Streptophyta > Magnoliopsida > Fagales > Juglandaceae > Cyclocarya > Cyclocarya paliurus. The sequence goes on from CM056958.1 coordinate 13,753,175, forward strand.
AGCTCAATCTTTAGAGGAAAAAGGTTGTTGACAATCCCATGAGCCCAATTTGCGATCTGTTTGAGGAAACAGCTGAGCATGCCTTATGGTCCTGTGTTGTTGCTAGAGATGTTTGTTTTTACAGCTCAAAAAGGTTACAAAAAGCTAAAATTGCAGACTAGACTTTTAAGGGATTGTTGTTTAACTAGTTTGATACATATGAAGAAGGGAGCTCTTAGAGATTGCTGTGGTGATGAGGAAGTTGTGGCAAAGAAGGAATGTAGTGATTTTTGAGAATCTATTCTCTTCTCCTTTAGTGCACTTTAATCAAGTAGGCCAAAGATTGTCAGAAATACAAAGCAGTAATGAAGCTCAACAGGCTAGGATTTCTATTCCTATTACTTCTTCATCCTGCTGGGTGCCTCCACCTCAAGGCATTGTCAAAATTAATTGGGATGCATTGGTTGATAGACATCAAAGTTTGGTTGGTTTCGGAGCTATGGCCAGGGACAATGAGGGTCATGTCTTGGCTACCATGAGGATGAAACAAAATCTGTTTCCTGATCCTCATCTAGCAGAATCTTTTGCTGCTTTTTATGCCTAAAAGTTTGCTATAGAGCTTGGTTTCCAACGTATTATATTAGAAGGGGATGCTCTAAATGTTGTGGATGGTATTAAACATGGTTCTCAAGGATGGGACAGTAACAGCATTCTCATATAGATGCTAGATTTCTTTCAGTTCAACTTCAACAATGGACAGTTGCTCATGTTCAAAGAGCTTTTAATTCGGTTGGTCATGCTTTGGAAAGAAATGGATTAAGCATTGTCGATTCATTGTTTGATATAGAGGATGTTCCTCAATGCATTGCTCATTTATTGTAAGCATGTTAGGAAATTGAATAAAATTTCGAATGTTCCTTTAAAAAAAAACATACAAATGTCACGATTGCAACCCATATGTACGCTAAAGCTTGCATATCTTTATATTTATAAAGTAGCTATCAAACGGCAAATCTTGTTTTAACGATTTTTGTTGTTTTTCTATTAAAGTTAACGTCGTTCGTCTAAATCTGTGTACTGTGAATCTAACCGTCTTCTTGTATTAAAAGCGCCAATGCAAAAAGTAATAATGTTTTTTCGTCTTCCATTATGCTTCCCGATCTTACCCCTGTGCATTTGTAAATGACGGTTTACTTGCTCTTTGTTTGCCGACTAACTTCCATTATTTCAGGCATTTTACTGCATGTCTTGCACAAACTGCTATAAAGCAACCGAGTACAAATACAAACCCATGTATTGGTACCCATTTTTTAAAAATTTCTTAAACATTTTTAACATCATTTTTTATTTATTTACAAGCTCATTAAAATACATGACTTCATTCACCATTAGGTAAAAAAAACGATTTATTTTATATTTTTTCATATCTTCCAAATAAATAATATTTCATTCTAAAAATTAGTATTTTACATAGAATAAAAAATCCAAAAATATAACTTATTTTTAGGAAAATATAAATATTAGTATAATTGACTTGTAACGTGACAATTGTAAAGATATCATTCTCAGAATAAATATAACAAATAATAATACTGGCATTCTTGCTGATCCATCCATTTGAATGCTTATCGTCTTGCATCTACTGAAATCGGAGTTCAAAATTTATCCAAAAAAATGTATTCTATATAAAATCATTGTTGAAAAGAAAAAAAAATGGTTGATTATGAGATGTTTCTTACGTCCAATCATCTTTAACATTAATATTAGTTGAATGAAATAGAGCTAATTCCTTCATATTTCTTTGCAAACGTAAAACAAGATAAAAATGTCCTAACAAGGGGCATATGTGCCTTTCTTTTTTTCTTTTAATCAGGTGCTATATGCAAGGGGCATATGTGCCTTGCACATAACACCTTAACTAGTAGATATATATATATATATATATATATATATATATAAAGGATAACCATGATAATGTTTTTGTTCTTAGGTGAAGAACTTTTTTATGCTCTCTTGAAAAGCTATATTGGTTGCGCTATAACCCCCATCCACGACTAGGTTGAGCCCACTCACGTACTTGGACTCCTCGCTCGCCAAAAACAACGCTGCCTCTGCCAAATCCCCTGCTTCCAAAACAGGCCCTTTCAAATTTGCCGTAGAGGATATAAACTCTTCCACCTTTTTCTTCCTGACGTTTCCCATCCCTTTTAGGAACATAGGGGTGACCACACTATATGGTGATATGCAATTGACTCTAATTCCGTACTGACCCAACTCAACACATAAATTCTTTGTGAGTCCCACAACGGCATGCTTGGACGCCGTGTAGATGTGCGAGGTCTGTCCATGTGACTGTGTTGCACAGCTTGCGGTGAATAGAATGGAGCCCCTTTTCGCTGGAATCATTACTTTGGCCGCGTGTTTTGCGCCCAGAAATGACCCCAAGACATTCACATCAAAAACTCTCTTGTAATCCTTCTGCTCGACAGCTAAGATGTTTGGATTGACTTGGCCAGGACAGCCTGCATTGTTGAACATCATGTCGAGTTTTCCATGCTTCGACACCGCAGTATTGACAGCGTTCTGGACATCAGACTCGCTAGTGACATCGCAGTGGACGTAGGAAATGGCACCATTGTTGCTTTTGTCTTGGCAAACTGAGAAACCAAGCTCGTCTTGGATGTCAGCAATGATGACCTTAGCACCATGTTCAGCGAATAGTCTTGCCGTACTCTCGCCAATTCCACTTGCACCTCCGGTTATCAAGGCAACCTTGCCTGCTAATCTGCGTATTCCAAATTTTAATACGGGAAATCTCGAAATATCACAACAATTGATATAAACGATGGAGAGAAAGAGAATAAGATCATAAAAGGAAATTAACGCGGTTAGGTACCAAAAGCTTTGCCTTTTATTATTACCTCTTAGCAATGGGAGCTAGCAAGGACGATGCGCCGTTCATGATATTTATTATTGGTTGTGATGTCGTTGGAGGGTGTTTTGATGTGAATATAAGATCTTGTCTGGTGATGTTTTATAAGGAGGGAATTCAATTGTAGCTAGAGGTTGAGAAACGTCACCGCTATAAAAGTCTTGTTGCATGACATCAAGCGTTTGATTATAAGCGATGATAAGTTGATTTCTTCCATCTCTTGTGCGCGTAAGACCTTACACCATAGATTGTAATGTTGTATTTTTTTTATGAGCAATCATATGTAGACAACCACACTATAAGTTTTATACAACTAATTACTAAATGTTATTATTTCTTAAATTCAAATTCATTAAAATTCAATAAGTATTGTATAAATTTTATATAAATTAATATTCAAATATATGGTTAATATTCAGATTTGCTATAGTCACACTGTGAAGTGTCAAAAAAGAAAACTAGAGCAATAGCTGACAATTTTTTAATTGAACAAAGTGTCCAACAAGATACTGCACAAACACTTGAAAAATTGTCCTTTCCAATTACAAGAAGATTGACATCAAAGTTATAAAATTATTCAAAACACGTGTGTTGAGATAATAATTTCTTTCACACAATTTTTTTTTTAATAAAATACGGTACTTCAGATGTTTATCTTTATCCTACTCTAAGTCCTTTGGATAGAAATGCTAAAAGATTTGAATCCCCTAACTACTATTGCCTTGTAACCGCTTGGTCTTGCAATTCTGTCATAATAAAATAGGTCCTGCACACAAGGATGATAAAAAATGGACCCTATCTTTTTCATTTTTGGTAATCGAAGATGCATTAGAATTAAATCAAGTATACGGGAGGAGGGGATTGGGCACCCCATACAAAAATCCGATTACGGTGATTGTAGTGCTTAGAGGAAAAGGGCATAAAATAAAAATAAAACAGGCTATGATCCATGGCTTTCAGCCAATTTTCCTTGGCTTAGCCTAAAGGGGGTTCGCTTTGATCCAACGAGTGAATTTGTCAGTTGTGGTTTGACCGTAGAAAGACATTACGAGCGCGTGTTGCAAAATTTCTTAGGAGAACTGCGGTTCCACTATCTCAATGTTCTTATTCGGGGAAAACAAAAATACAGTGGGATAGCTAGTGTTAAGATTTGTTAGGATTATATTGGCTTTGATTTGGAGATAATCTTTACTGCACATATTTAGGAATTTTTAATCCCTTCATTTAAGGGAATTAGTTGAGATCTCATTTGATTCTTTTGCTGATAGGATTGTAATTTGATCTTGTGTATGTGTATATATATTGTTGTCTGTTGATTGTAAAATAGATAGGAACATATACAACTTTCTCATAAGTTGGAATTTCTAGGGGCTTGGTAACCCACTGGGTATTAGAGTACTTTGGGATTTAATTTGCAGAGAAGGACCCAATATCTTACTTTTGCAAGAAACCCGTTTACAAGATAAAGTTATGGAGAAGTTTGAATTTAGTTTTGGTTTTACCAATTGTTTGGTTGTGAGTAGTGGGGGAGAAGTGGGGGCTTGGTTTTGTTCTGGAATAATAACTGTCAGCTTGAAATCCTTAACTACTTGAAGCACCACATTCATGCTTTGGTCTCAAACATGGAGGGGGATGATCGGGAATTAGTCTCTTGGTTCATTACTGGAATCTATGGCCACCCTGAACCTTCAAGAAGACAGGATACTTGGAACTTGATTAAATCCCTAGAAGTCAATGGAGGTCTTGGTTGGTTAATGATGGGTGACTTCAATGAGATCTTAAGCAACTATGAGAAAAGTGGTGGAAGAAATAGGCTAGAAAATCAAATGAGAGATTTTCGACAGTTGCTAGATGACTGTGAAATGCTTGACATGGGGTTCAATGGTAACCAATTCACTTGGTGGAATGGTAAGGGACAGCAGCATAGCATTTGTGAGAGATTAGATCGATTCCTAGCCAATACGTAGTGGAAGTCTCAATATCCGATGCCTGAGGTTTACCATAGTCTAGCTCCTTACTCTGACCATGTTCCCATCATACTTAAGACACAAAAGGATAGAAGACAAATGGCTAGACAGAAGAGGTTCAAGTTTGAGGCCATATGGGTTGAAGAACCAAACTGTAAACTGGTTATTGAACAAGCTTGGAGAGGAGATACGGGCCAAAGAGACTTGTATTCTATCATGGCAAAAGTAAAGTATGTGGGGAGAAACTATGTGGAATAGAACCTTCTTTGGCAATGTGAAGAGGAATATTGAGCAAGCAAGATTGAAGCTAAAAAAGCTGCACCAATTGGACCCTTGCTGCCGCAGAAGTGACTCTTTTCTAGCTGTAAGAACCGAGCTTTAGAAGTAGTTGGAAAGAGATGAACTAATGTGGAAACAAAGAGCAAAAGTGAGATGGCTACAAGCAGGTGATAAGAACACTCATTTTTTCCATAGCAAAGCTTCCCAAAGAAGACAAAAAAAATGTAATTAAGGGAGTGAAAGACTCAGTTGGTGTTTTGCAGACAAGTGACTTAAAAGACCAGATTATTATAGATTACTTCAAACAGCTGTTCAGTTCTGTAGGCCAACATGGACAAATTGACTTTCTAAAGGATCTTGTAGGGAGAGTGACTAATGACATGAATTCCTCTTTAACCAAAACCTACACTGCAGCAGAGGTGACTCAGGCCTTAAAACAAATGAACCCTCTTTCAGCCCTTGGACCTGATGGGATGGCTCCCATTTTCTACCAAAAATACTAGAGTGTTGTGGGAGGGGGGGGGTTGGGGGGAAGTGACTAAAGTAGTATTGAATGCTCTTAATTCTGGGCTCTTTCCAGTAGGACATAACCACACTTTCATCACCTTGATTCCAAAGAAGAATAAATCAGTGGAGTTGGCTGATTATAGATCAATCATCCTATGCAATATACTTTACAAGATCATCTCAAAAGTCATTGCAAATAGATTGAAATCCACTTTACTTGAAGTGATCTCCTCTAAACTGGCTGCTTTTGTACCTAGCAGGTTAGTCACTGACAATGTGTTTGTAGCATATGAGATGGTTCACTTCTTGAGGCAAAAAAGGAAAGGAAAGCAAGGTTACATGTCACTAAAACTCGATATGAGCAAAGCATATGACTGAGTAGAGTGGAATTTTCTTGAGAAGGTGATGCTTAAGATGGGATTTTCTGATAAATGGGTGAAGTTCATGATGCTATGTACTACCTCAGTCTCCTTTTCACTATTAGTTAATGGAGAACTAAAAGGCCCAATTTTCCCATCCCGTGGCCTCAGACAAGGCGATCCTATCTCCCCTTACCTATTTTTGCTATGCACAGAGGGGCCGATTTCTCTCCTTAAGCAAGCTGAGAGATCAAAGCAAATTGAAGGGTTGTGTATCTGTAGAGGAGCTGCAAGACTAAATCACCTCCTATTCGCAGATGATTGTATGCTGTTCTGCAAGTCAAGTTTGGTCACTAATGTACAGATACAAATCCTGTTGGACTCCTACGAAAAGGCCTCAGGTCAAAAAGTAAACAAGGAGAAAACTTCCATGGTGTTTAGCAAGAATGTACTCTATGAACAACAGCAGGAAATTCTTAGGTTTTCGGGAGTTAACAGTCATCAAAAATATGAGAGGTACCTTGGACTCCCTTCTATTGTTGGTAGAGAGAAAAAAAAAGACTTTTTTAGATCTTAAACATAAGGTTTGGACCAAACTTCATGGGTGGAAAGAAAAAGTGGTGTCTCAAGGTGGTAAGGAAATCTTAATTAAAGCAATGGCTTTGTCTATCCCCTCATACACTCTGAGCTGTTTCAAGCTCCCCTCCACACTATGTTCCAAATTAGAAAGCATGATGGCAAGTTTCTGGTTAGGTCAAAAGAAGAATGAGAAAAAAATTCGATGGATTAGTTGGAAGACAATGTGTGAGACTAAAAGGGATGGTGGTGTGGGATTCAAGAATCTACAGGTCTCTAACATGGCCCTCATTGTGAAGCAAAGTTGGAGAATCATGATTGAACACCAGTCTTTACTACACCAGATATTCAAGGCCAAATATTTCCCAAAGCTAAGGTTCCAAGATGCAAGACTAGGAGCAAAGCCCTCCTATGTTTGGAGAGGTATTTGGGAGGCTAAAGAAATCCTGATGAAAGGCTGCCATTGGAGAGTGGGTGATGGGAAATCCATCAGTGTGTGGTCAGACTACGGGTTGCCTAAACATAAGCTCCTTCCTCAACCAGCCAGCTTTGAAGTAATTCACATGAATGCTATGGTCGACACTTTAATTGACAGAGACGCAAAATGGTGGGATATAATTAAAATTCAAAGGCATATTCCTGCACCTCATGTAGCAAATATCCTCAAGTTTATCTTAAGTGCTGCTCCCTGTGAAGATTGCTTAATCTGGGAGCATGAAAGAAATGGTGAATACAGTGTAAAAAGTGGCTATAGGTTCTTCTCATCAGTTGGGAAAAATGATCATAGAGAGGAATGCTCAGAAGCGCAAGTCCAGAGAAACTTTTGGCAAAAACTATGGAAAATGAATGTCCCAAACAGAGTGAGGATATTGGGATGGAAGGCATGCACAGATGGATTACCCACCTTATGGAAACTACAACACCGAAAAGTGCTAGAAGAACCTACTTGTAGATGGTGCAAGGAAGCTGTAGAGGGCACTACTCATGCTCTTGTAAGTTGTCCTTCTGTAAGAGATGTGTGGTCCACTCTACTCCTTCACCTACCTGTAGAGGCTATGAATAGTAGTTGGTTAATCTTTGCTATGAATGTGCAGCAAAGAGGTAACAATGGAGAAATAGAGAAGGTGTTCTTAATAGCCTAGGGATTGTGGCATAGGAGGAACCAGATGATCCATGGAGACAGAGTCATTCCTATTCTTCAAGCAGCAGAATATGCCCTATCCTCCTACAAGGCTCATTTGCAGGCCATTGATCCACGATGACCTTGGAAAGCATGTCGATGGGAGCCACCTGAACATGGCATTCTGAAGCTTAATGTGGATGGGGCTATGTTTGCAAACCAAAGAAGTGTAGGAGTGGGACTAATTCTCAGAAATGCTAAGGCTGAAGTCATATTCTCAGCTAGCAAAAAGGAACATGAAGTAAATGATCCTATTGAAATAGAGATGTCAACAATCTTGAGGGGTCTCCAGTTTTGCTTTCCCCTTGGCATTTCACACTTGGTTATTAAAAGTGACTTCTTACTCATGGTGAATGAGGTGCAAAGTGAAAATACATCAAGATCCCTCCACGACAATTTGGTGTAGCAGGCAGTAGATCAAACAGCTAATGTTGAGATTTCCTATTTGTTCTATTTAACACCGTAGCCTTTTAGGTAATGGTGCAGGCCCATGGGTTGGCTAAATTTGCATGCAATATGGATGATTTGATAACTTGGTGGGGTTCTTACCCCGAATGTATTGCTCAAGTTATTTGGTCAAATTCTATGTTGTAATCGTTTTCTTACTAATGAAAGAAGTATACTATTATAAAAAAAAATTATTATTTTTGTCATGGTTTTTGAGAAATGATTCTATTGCTTCTGTAAATTTTTGCTTGCTCTGATCAAACATGTCTACATCTATGATTGATTTTGTAGACCCCTATTTCTTCACCCTTCTGATCATCCCGACATGATTCTTGTTCCAAAAGTATTAGATGGAACAAATTATGCCATGTGGAAACGATCGATGTTGATAAGTCTTAGTGCCAAAAACAAATTGGGAGTCATCAAAGGAACCATTACCACCCCCGCTAAAAAGGATCCCAAATACCCTTTATGGCAGCATGGCAATGATATGGTGCTCTCTTGGATATTCAATTCTCCAAGTCAGGAACTTACAAACAGTGTTCTCTATACTAAAACTCCTTTAGAAATCTAGACTGATCTTCAAGAACGATTCTTTCAAGGTGATTTCTCTCATCATTATCAAACTCAACAATCCATTGCTAAACTAAAACAAAATCAAGAATCCATTTTTTCCTACTATACAAAGATAAAAATGTTGTGGGATGAGCTAACCACTTGCAGTCCTCAATCACATGCAAATGTGGAGGACAAAAGGATCTAAAAGAAAAGGAAGACAGGATTCAACTTGGACAATTTCTTATAGGACTGAATGAGACATACTCTGTTGTACAAGGACAAATCATGCTCATGCATCCATTACCAACTATCAAAAAGGCATATTCACTTTAATGTGAAGAAGAAAGAGCAGTGGTCTTATTCATGCCATGAATATCAATACTTATGGCAACTCTATGGAGTCACAACTTGCTACTTCACAACAACAGAAACAATGCTCATCTTCTCATTCAAAGTCTCTAGGCAATTGAAAACCTCTCTTCTGCTCTTATTGTGTATGCACTACTCACACTATGGATCGTTGTTATTTTCTAAATGGTTTCCTAGTTGGTCATAAGTTTCATGGCAAAGAAATCCAGCCACCCAATCGAAGTAGAAACCCTGCTGCCCACCAAGCCAGTGTAGAAGTCATTCAAGACTCACACAAGCTCTCCACCGAACCTACTCCTCAATTCACTTTTGAAGAACAAGCCCAAATCAAAGCCTTTTTTAATGGTAAACAATCTACCCGAGCAAACTATACAGGTACTTCTATGCGTTTCTACTCTTCTTTTAATGCACACAAAACAGCATTGAATCACTGGATCATTGATAGTGGTGCCACTAATCACATAGCCACATCAGTTTCCATCACCTCTCCTTTCTCTTCTCAAGTAACCTTGCCCATTGGTGATTTTTTTGCCATAACTGGTATTGGTTCCGCACAACTCTCAGATCACATGCGTGTTAAAAACATACTATGTGCTCCATCTTTCCATGTCAATTTATTGTCTGTTAGTCAACTCACTACTGCCTTGAATTGTTCCATTCATTTCTTTCCCTCTTTTTGTGTGCTGTAGGACCTAACTTTGAAGAAGATGATTGGTTTGAGGAAGCAACTTAATGGCTTGTACTACTTTGTGCCTTCAGTAAACTCTTCATCACCTCCCAACCTTGTCACTTATCATGTGGATTCCACTCCAAAAATTCCATGGCATCAGCGGTTAGGAGATCCCTCCAAGGCACCTTCCCACTTTTTGAGTCATGTTATTCCTTCGTTTGTATTTGATTCTAAGCATTTGTGTGAAACTTGTCATTTGGCTAAGCAAACACGGCTCCCTTTTCCTTCTAGTTCTATTCAAACTTTACATTCATTTGATCTTTTTCACTGTGACATTTGGAGACCTTTTCGTACTACAACTGATACAGGGGCTCATTATTTTTTAACCATTGTCGATGACTATACTCGTTTCACATGGATATTCTTAATGAAATTCAAATCCAAAACACAAGGGTTACTCAAAACCTTCATCTCTTTTGTCAACACTCAATTTAATTGCCAATTAAATGTATTCAAAGTGATAATGGCTCAAAATTTCTATCCATGAAATCATATTTTTCCAATCTTGGCATATCATTTCAAAGCTCTTGTCCATCTACACCTCAACAAAATGGTGTAGTTGAACAAAAGCATCAAAAAATCTTAAACGTTGGCAGGGCCTAGTCTCTCTATGTCTCTTTCTGAAATTTTTTGGATTGGATGATTTGATTGCGGACTCCATTTTGTTTCATTTGTTTACCAAATGTGTTGCCGCTACTTTATGTAATAACGATGGTGCTTGACATTTCAGGGGTGGTTGTGGATTTTGTTTGATTCGAGTGTGGTTTTGATTTGGATTCCAGAGAATGACCCTCTCTTACTATGTGAACTTTGAATATTGACATTTGTGGAAGTTTATGGTTTTTAGAGTGGTAGAGTTAGCCAAAGATGCTCGAAAACACGATGACGATTTTGTCTTTAACAAATAAAATAAACTTTTTGTTGTTGTTGCAAGTAATGGGGCTGGGTGCGAAATATCCTGAAACTTTTTTTTTTTCTTAACACTCTCGTTTCGTGGAAGATCTCTTCTTTTTCATTGCTAGGACCTTAAGGAGTTTATTTACTTATTTCTCAAAAAATCATGATTAAGTTCTAGTTGGGTCCTTTGAGTTCAAACGTTCACATCAAGATGCTGCATGCATAGTGAGAAACTTCAATTCAATTTGGCATACATTTTACCAATAAAGCTTATTGCATGGTGGTATTTAGAAAGAAAGAAAGAACATGGAGCACAATAAAATTATAACATTGAAATCTAAATTATCCTTGCATATGTCTGTATACTTGGGCCTTTGCCTATTTTATGCTCAATAAAATTTTGTTTATCAAGGAAAAAAAAATCTATAGCATCCATTAAATTAACCTTTTTTAAATCTACTTTTAGTGTTGTTGAGCATTAGCCTGCACAAGAGATTGGTTATATGGCGAGGAGCAAGTTAATATTATTTTTATTTTATGGAATAAATGATTGTAGTTTTTCAATACAATAATATTATTTGATATAAAACTTTACTTATGTCTATTTTTTTAATTGAAACACAAGAAGAAGTTAAATTGGACGAGTTAACCGAAAATGTAATGGAGTTATATAACAACAAGGGCAAGAAGGATGCTCCACTTACTTCTTCAAGTTCTAAATTTGTTTAGATCTGTATTTTTATCATATTTGAGATTGTAACATTAATATTATTATAATGTGTGTGGATCATATTTGTGTGTTTATCATATTGGTACTGTCGGAATTTTAGTGTTGGTATTTTTATTGTTTGGATTGTAATTTTAGACATGTAGTTATTTTTTTATTTTTTTTATAGATATTATTTATATAAAATTAATCAGATCAAATGGGTCACTAACAGGACTGTTCAACCTGTTAACATAAACAGGTTGAAACAAGTCGTATTGTGACCCGTTATATTAATGGGTCATGTTAGGGTTTGAGATTTTGATACGAAATTCTTAACGGGTCCTGTTTGTATTGACTCATTAAGTATAATGTATGTGCGTTGACACGACACGAATACGACTCGTTAACACAATTTGCCATCCCTACTTCCAAAGCATCAACTGGGAAGAAGTAAGTCTGTGGGGGGTTTGGGATTTCAAGATTTAGAATTATTTAATCTAGCCATGTTGACCAAGCAAGCATGGAGGCTAGTGCAGAATCCTTCCTCTCTGGTAGCTCTAGTTTTGGCTTCAAAGTATTATAACTCAGGCAATGTCTTGAATGCACAGATAGGGGGAAATCCTTCTTATTTGTGGAGAAGTGTCCTGCTAGCAAGACTTGTTCTCAAGAAAGGTCTCTTTTGGAGGGTAGGAAATGTGAAGGATATCAGAATCTGGTCTGATAGGTGGCTGCCTCAAACTCCTAACTTTCAGGTCCAAAGCAGGTGGTCTATCCTACCTACAGATGCTTCAGTATCAGATCTTATTGATAAATCAATATGTCAATGGAAGTACCAGCTTATGAGACAAATTTTCTACCATGAAGAAGCTGAGATGATCTTGAGGATATCAGTTAGCCAATATGGAAGTGGAGATAAACAGATCTGGATTTATACCAAGAATGGGATTTTTAATGTGAAATCAACTTATCATATGCAAGTTGAGCTTGAAGAAAGTAAGAAAGGTCAGTGCTCTATTCATAACTCTAATCAAGGTTAAGTGGAGAATTTTGTGGTCCCTTAAGCTGCCTGGTGCTGAGAAAGTATTTTTGTGGAAGGCATGTCCTGAAGTTTTACCAACCAAGTTCAATGTTTATTGGAAAGAGGTTGTTGACAATCCCGTGCCCAATTTGTGATCTGTCTGAGGAAATAGCTAAGCATGCCTTATGGTCGTGTGTTGCTGTTAGAGATGTTTGGTTTTACAGCTTAAAATGGTCAGAAAAACCTAAAACCACCATTGAAAGACTTTCGATCACCATGAATGTGAGACAACTGAAGCACCCAACACTGCCTCTACCAAAGACCACACCTTCCTTGCAAACTCGCTTGAGCTCAACACATGGTCCCGCGACTCACATTGCCCTGAAACACAGTGCTTTTGGAATATTGATTAATCTTGTGATGCACTGCTTTTGGAATATTGATTACCGAGAGAAGGTGCATGGACATACTTGAGAGAACATGTCGAAGGAGCGTAAGACGACGCCCTTGCGAAAGCAATTTATACTTCCATCCTGCCACTTTATTTCTGATTTTGGACACTAAAGGTTCCAAGTCCAGAGCCTTAAGTCGCCCCACCACCAGGGGAACACCCAGATAAACCACAAGAAACTTCCCCTCCACAAAACTTGTCAACCTTTTCAAACATACCCTCCTCCCCTGGGTAATATGTTCTGAGAAAAACAAGGCAGATTTTTCCTTGTTTATCAACTAACCCGACCACCTCTCATAGCATCCCAAAACCTCAATAATTCGTCGTAAGGATCGTTTCTCCCCATTCATAAAAATCAAAAGGTCATCGGCATAAAGTAAGAGAGATATTAAAGGCACCCCCGAAGGGTGAGAAAAGGCTTTAATCCTAACACTATCAAAATTCCGTTTTAGCAGTCGAGACAACACTTCTTCCATGATGATAAACAAATATGGAGATAATGGATCTCCTTGTCGAAGCGCCCAGGTTGACTTAAAAAAACCTTTATACGAATCATTCATCATAATCGAGAACCATTGAGACCTCACACAATTGCCCTCCAAGACTTGAAATTTATGAGAAAACCAGAAACACTCAAGAACATGTAAAATAAAATTCCAATCAACCCGATCATAGGCTTTAGACACGTCCATCTTTACCATAAGGTTACCCCCATTTTTCTTTTTATTCAAAGAATGAACCATCTCTTGTGCCAACGTAATATTCTCAAAGATACTCCTACCCAGAATAAAAGCGCCTTGCTCTTGTGAGATCATTAATGGAAGAAACCTCATCAACCTTCACACCAAAATCTTCGAAATTTTTTTATAAGTAACCGAACATAAATAATAGGCCGAAACTTATCGAAACTCTTTGGATCTTGCACCTTTGGAATAAGAACAATGTAAGACGATGTATAAAACCGGGGTAAGGGATCACCTGAGAAAAATTCCTTTGCCGCCTCGACCACATCCTCCTTCATCAACTCCCAACAACTACTAAAAAAAGGGGAACCGAAGCCATTCGGTCCGGGGCTGCTGTGCTTCGGGATGGACATTAATGCCTCCTTGGCTTCGACGATGTAAGGCACGTATGGAGGGTATACAAGAGACTGTAGAAGGCGTCTGGCTTGCTGTAAAGGTGCGGATTAGAAATATTTCAGAAGGTTTGAAGAAACGTGGAGAGATTTCCAGTATGGATATGGCTATGCTTGCTGCACTGGAGGTAAGCTATCAGCCGATCATTGCACGTAGACCACAGATAATCAAGTGGAGAAAGCCATTGGAGGGTAGAGTAAAATTAAATACAGACGGCAGTTGTAGAGGGAACCCAGGGAGTATGGGGGTGGGGGTGTCATACGAGATTGTCATGGTCAGTTCCTTGCTGCTTTTTCGAGGCATTTCGGTTACGAGACTAATAATGAAGTTGAGCTTAGGGCATTAACGGAAGGGGTTACGTTGTGTATGGAGTTGGGTTTCTCGCATATTGATATTGAATGTGATTGTAAACTTGTGGTAGATTGGGTACAGGCTAAACGTTGTACGGTTTGGTATTTGTGGGACTTTTGGGAAACATTTGTCGCTGCAATGAATGGTATTTCTTTCTCTATTTGTCATCAATTTAGAGAAGGAAACATGGTTGCCAATTTTTTGTCACGCGTTGGTGAGGAAGGGTGTAGTAGACAGTATGAGGTTTATGGAATGCTTCCTAAGGAGTTGAAGGGAATAATCCGTTTGGAGAAGTTGGGTTTGCCATATTTACGAATATAGGATGGAAGTCTCGGCATTTCTTTTTTTGTTTTGTTTTGGTTGGGCATTTTTGGAAAGAATGAGAGTAGGGGACATTATTGGAAGTAACGGGTGCTAAGACTTGATGGACAGGAACGTGCAGAACGGGACCAGCAGGGAGTGGAGCAGAAGAAATTGGCAATGTCTCACAGCAGCAATGTCTAACAGCAGCAGAAATCCACGTGGGAAACCAGACGAGCAGAAAACACTCCCACAGCAGCAAACCAGAAAATGTTGCAGCAGATTCACGCGGAAGGAGCCTTGGTTTCACTAGGTTGGATGGCATTATTCTCTGCACTTACAGGATACACGCACTCACAGCACGCAGCAACAAATCCACGCACTCACAGCAGCAGACCAGAAAACGTGGGCTAAGGCAGCAGCAGACCCACGCGATGGCAGAGAGAGGCCTCATTCATTGGCTAGCATTTTCTTTTCCTCTGTAGTGCACGTTTGGTAGGGGTAGAAGAGGATTTTATGGGTGGGTTTGGCCACCTGCCGCATGCCCTGAGGTTTACTTGTCTGGTTCTTTTTTAGGCCTGTTAGAGTGGTGGGTTTCTACAACGTGTTTTCTTGGTTTGTAGGCATGTTTACTTCTGCTTTGGTTGTGGAGTAGTTGGTTTGTATTTGGGTGCTTGTACACCCCTAGTTGCCTGGTTTGCAATTGAGGTTTTCCTCTGCCTTAAGCGAGAGTACTAATAAACTTGGGACGGGGCCTTTATAGTGAGGCTTCCGGCTCTTTGAAAAAAAAAAAAAAATGCTAAAATTGTGGACCTGACTTTTCAGGAATTGTTGTTTAAACTATTTGGCACATTTGAATAGGGGGAGCCCTTAAAGATTGCTTTGGTGAGGTGGAAGTTGTGAAAAGAAGGAATGCAGTGATTTTTGAGAATTTATTAGCTTCTCCTTTAGTGCATTTTAATCAAGTAGGCCAAAGATTGTTAGAAATACAAACCAGTAATGAAGCTCAATAGACTAGGATTTCTATTCCTACTACTGCTTCATCTTGACGGGTGCCTCCACCTCAAGGCATTGTCAAAATTAATTGGGATGCATCGGTTGATAGACATCTATGTTTGGTTGGTTTTGGAGCTGTGGCAAAGGCCAGTTAGGGTCATCTCTTGGCTACCAAGAGGATGAAACGAAATCTGTTACCTGATCCTCATCTAGCAGAATCTTTTGCTGCTTTTATGCCTAAAAGTTTGCTATGGAGCTTGGTTTCCAACGTATTATATTAGAAGGGGATGCTCTAAATGTTGTGGATAGTATTAAACATGGTGCTCAAGGATGGGACAGTTCCAGTATGCTCATATAGATGCTAGATCTGTCTTGGTTCAACTTAAAAAATGGACAGTTGCTCATATTCAAAGAGCTTCTAATTCGGTTGGTCATGCTTTGGCAAGAAATGGATTATGCATTGTTGATTCATTGTTTGATATAGTGGAAGTCCCTCAATGTATTGCTCATTTATTGTAAGCATGTTTGGAAATTGAATAAAATTTCGAATGTTCCTCAAACATCACGATTGCGACCCATAGGTACGCTCAAAACATGCATATATATAAATATATATATATATATGCTGGGAAAAAGATAACCATGATAATGTTTTTGTTCTTCGGTGAAGAACATTTTTATGCTCTCTTGAAAAGCTATATTGGTTGCGCTATAACCCCCATCTACGACTAGGTTGAGCCCACTCACGTACTTGGACTCCTCGCTCGCCAAGAACAACGCTGCCTCTGCCAAATCTCCTGCTTCCAAAACTGGCCCTTTCAAATTTGCCGCGGAGGATATAAACTCTTCCACCTTTATCTTCTTGACGATTCCCATCGCTTTTAGGAACATAGGGGTGACCACACTATATGGTGATATGCAATTGACTCTAATTCCGTACTGACCCAACTCAACACATAAATTCTTTGTGAGTCCCACAACGGCATGCTTGGACGCCGTGTAGATGTGCGAGGTCTGTCCATGTGACTGTGTTGCACAGCTTGCGGTGAATAGAATGGAGCCCCTTTTCGCTGGAATCATTACTTCGGCCGCGTGTTTTGCCCCCAGAAATGACCCCAAGACATTCACATCAAAAACTCTCTTGTAATCCTTCTGCTCCACAGCTAAGATGTTTCCATTGCCTTGGCCAGGACAGCCTGCATTGTTGAACATGATGTCGAGTTTTCCATGCTTCGACTCCGCAGTATTGACAGCATTCTGGACATCAGACTCGCTAGTGACATCGCAGTGGACGTAGGAAATGGCACCATTGATGCTTTTGTCTAGGCAAACTGAGAAACCAAGCTCGTCTTAGATGTCAGCAATGATGACCTTAGCACCATGTACAGCGAATAGTCTTGCCGTACTCTCGCCAATTCCACTTGCACCTCCGGCTATTAAGGCAACCTTGCCTGCTAATCTGCATATTCCAAATTTTAATACGGTAAATCTCGAAATATCACAACAATTGATAAAAACGATGGAGAGAAAGAGAATAAGATCATAAAAGTAAATTAACGCAGATAGGTACCAATGGCTTTGCTTTTTATTATTACCTCTCAGCAATGGGAGCAAGCAAGGACGATGCGCCGTTCATGATATTTATTATTGGTTGTGATGTCGTTGGAGGGTGTTTTGATGTGAATATATATATAAGATCTTGTCTCGTGATGTTTTATAAGGAGAGAATTCAATTGTAGCGGTTGAGAAAAGTATTGTTGCATGACATCAAGCGTTTGATTATAAGCAATGATAAGTAGATTTCTTCCATCTCTTGAGTGCGTAAGACCTTACATCATAGATTGTAATGTTGTATTTATTTTTTTATTTTTATTTTTATTTTTTATGAGCAATGATAAGTAGAAAACTGCACTATAAGTTTTATACAACTAATTACTAAATGTTATTATTTCTTAAATTCAAATTCAATAAGTAAATGAATAATTTTTATGGTTAATGTTATTGTATAAATTTTACATAAATTAATATTCAAATATATGGTTAATGCATAAAAGTTATAACGTGGTTGTCTAGATATCAATTTTGTTTTATTAATTCAATAAAGATGTTGTATACCCAAAAATAAAAGGACTGTGACTAGTCAGATTTGCTATAGTCACACTGTCAAGAGTCAAAAAAGAAAACTAGAGCAATAGCTGACAATTCTTTAAATTGAACAAAGTTTCCAATTACAACAAGATTGAGATCAAAGTTATAAAAATGATTCAAAACACGTGTGTACGTTGAGATAATAATTTCTTTCACACATTTTTTTTTTTTAAAAAAAAAAAAAAATACACTTTCGATGCTATACACAAAGACGATAAAAAATGGACCCTATTTTTTTTTTTCATTTTCGGTAATCAAAGATGCATTAAAATTAAATCAAGTATACGCGAGGAAGGGAATCGGGCACCCCATACAAAAATCCGATTACTGTGATTGTAGTGCTTAGAGGAAAAGGGGATAGAATAAAAATAAAACAGGCTATGATCCATGGCTTTCAGCCAATGTTCCTTGGCTTAGCCTAAAGGGCGTTCGCTTTGATCCAACGAGTGAATTAGTCAGTTGTGGTTTGACCGTAGAAAGACATTACGAGCGTCTGTTGTGGAAAATTTCTTAGGAGAACTCCGGTTCCACTATCTCAATGTTCTTATTCGGGGAAAACAAAAATACAATGGGATTGCTAGAGACGAAAGGACTCTATCGTTGGCAAAAACCAATGAAAACCAGCGACTATACGGGCAATTAAGCAGAGCTCACGAACAGACTGGACCCAACTTAGCAGTGTGTGGACCTAACTAGGAAGTACACGTAGCAGTGCGTGGACCTAACTTGCATGAGGCTCACTATTGTTCGGATGGCAGCGGTTGATGCTTCTTTTGTAGATTCACATTTGGAAATGCAATGAAATGACGCGTATAATCATTTGGTGGTCAGAAAGTCTTGGAAATGAATGTCCGACCTAGTAGAGGGGAAAAAAAAAGCAGAAAAAAGCAGTATCAACACTAGGCTTGGGTAAGGAGGGGAGGAAATAAGCTATTTTATTTTATTTTTTATTTTTATAAAGATATATTTTATTGCTCATAAGTGATGTTACATAATCTCACCGAGAACAATTGGAAGATAACAACTTGGAATATCTTCTAAATCATACAAGTCTTGATCAGTAAGATGAAGTGCATTTTTGGTAAGTTATGAACTGCCATGTTTGCCTCTCTCTTGGTATGGTTAACATTCCAAACTGCAAAGGAATTCAACACTTGCCTAGCTTGCATCTTCGATCAATAACCTCAGTGTCTCCAATTGGATTTTGGCTTCTTCAGAATGTTCACCACATGTAATGCATCTCCCTCTACAGTGAACTTTGCAACACGCAATTTCTTACAAAAAAGTGCAGCAAGCATCATTGCATAGGCACAGAATCGTAATGCATCTCCGTCTAAAGTGAATTTTCTCATAGATTTCTTCTATCTCTAAGTGTAAGGGTTTTTCCACCCTCTATCTTAGCGAGCCTAAAAAGGGCTGTTAAGGGAATAAGAAGTGTTCACATAAAAATAAATCTACAAGTACATAGAATCGTAATAAGTAGTAAAGTGTTTTAAAGAAAACAGATATCGAACCCACATGGAATAATTATGCGATTGAGTATTGAAATTGACTAAATTAATTGTTATTTAAAAAATCGAAATTTGAAGAATGGATTATCTAAATTAAACTGAAGACAAAAGCGTTAAAATTAAGATTTTAAAGATAATAAAAATAAATCTATAACATTTTATTTCGCCTAACAAATCTCACATAATTTATTCTTTATTGTAATAGAATTTCAATTATCTCAAGTTAATGATAAAAATTCCTTAATTATTCAATATTTTCTCTCCAACAATACTAAAAATATCTCCAACTAATAACTTTACATCTCTATGTGAATTTAACTAACTGGAGACTCTTTAAGTTTTTTTGACTTTGCTTGGAAATCACACTAGTCTTGGTAAAGTATCTCTACTTTCACTCAACTAATGGTGTGTAATCCAAGAGCTTTAATCACAAATCACCTCTCAATCTCAATGTGATTCAATAGATTGAACAATAGTTAGCTAAAAAATTGCAAGCATTAAGAACAAGGAATAAACACTCAATCATGGAAATATTGAAAATAAAATAACTTAGAATATAAACTGTGTGCTCAATGCTAGTCTACATTAAAGCTCTATAAAATAAAATTAGTTTATAATGAAATTAAAAAGAAAAACAATAAAACTAGTGTTCTTCATTGGAGTAAGTTGATAAAGCTTGTGGCTCTTGCCTTTGCTCCCCCAGATCTGTCTGCTTGAAAGAAACTCAAATAATAAACTCTGAACTATCTAAATCAACTCAGACTCTCTAAAAACTCAAAACAAAACTCTCCACCTCGATTCAGAACTCCCCTCTATTCATCCCACTCGTCGAGATTAAATAGGTATTGAAATTCAAATTTGGAAACAAGATAATTACGACTACAATCCAGCCTAAAAATCTCGAAAATAGTTTCTAAAGATAAATGTTAACATAAAAGAAATTATCCTAAGAATAACGGGATCATCTAAAATGGAAATTTAGTGATATGTGGCTTAAATTGAGGAGCTCTGAAGGATTTGGTGGTCAGCAACAGATTGATCTCGGTCGGGATGATTTATCCCACTGAGTAGATGTTGTGTGTGCTAAATATAACTAGCGTGGAGGTCACAAAGACTACACGACCCTCTCCTCGCCTACTGAGGGGAAAGACTCCCAACTGGGATGAAATACTCCTCTCCCATTTCCTAGTTGTTGCCCACAATTTCGTTTAAGTTGGTCTTTTAAATTGGTTGTTTAGATTAGTTGCCCAATCTAAAAGCCTAGAGCGTTTTCGCCAAGACTTCGCGCCTTTTGGTTACTCCTTCTAGTCGCAAGTTTCCTTGCCTACCGATAGGTAAGTATTCTCGAAAAATCTCTTTGCTACCCATGGGACAAATCTCATCGGATCTCTTTTGATTTAGCTACCTCTCATCAGTCTAGATCTGTAGTCTCTTCTTTTGTATCAAAATACTCTCCTTTTTCACTAAATTTTCTCATTCATTCAAATCCAAGAAAATAAATAAAAATATGTAGAAATAAAATAAAATCAATAGTATTGAAGGGAAAATGAAATTTTTCATAAATAAAAGAGTAATAAAAATCATATAAGAAAACACTTATCAAATACCCCTAAACTTAAGCTTTTCTTGCCCTCGAGCAAAGAAGAAAGAAAGCCAATTCAACCAAGCATTTGTTTGATTCATAAAGTTTATTGCCTCAAAGATTGTCTAAAGTCTATAATTCAAAGGAATTATTCAAGATCAATCAAGTCCAAAAGTTAATTCAAAACTCAATTCCACCACATTATCCATCCCCACATTCATGCATACCCATCATTCTCACTTCATCATTAGCTCCCCGGATAGTTTTATGTGAACAAGTAAATAAATAATGGATTTATAAACACTCCATAGGCTTGCTTTTCAAATCACTCTCCACTAATATAGAACAGAATTATCACTTGGGATCAATAGGTCTTTAGTATGCTTGTAATGTAAAACTTGAGTAAGGACTACAAAGAAAATGTAGGATTGAAACAAAGTAAGAGAACTTAAGTTTGAACAATAGTAGAATAAATAGAACAATAGTAAGTTGAGACCATATAAATTTGCAAAACTCACATAAAATTTCTCTAGGTACTTAAAACAATTAATGATAATAAAAAGCATTCATGAATGTAATAAATATCAAACTAAGTAAGATCAAGTAAAAAATTAACAACTAGACTTGAGCAATGAGAATTTTTTCTAAAAATTATAATCAATTTCAATCATAAGCTTTTTTATTCATCAAACCATACTGTTTTTATCATTATCATTATTATTATTGTTGTTGTTGTTGTTGTTGTTATTGTTATTGTTATTATTATTATTATTATTATTATTATTATTATTATTATTATTAATTTTTAAATAAAATAATATCCTTTTCCCCCCAAAGTTAAATATCACATTGTACTCAATGAGAAAAAGAAGAAAAACTAAAGTAAAGAATGAGAGAAGCTAAAAGATGCTCTCCTGATTTTTTTTTCCTGGTCTTCCAATTTAATATTTTCCTTGAAGATGCAGCCGTGTACGCCTAGGAGATCTCCCCTGCCTCTTCATTCCTTAAATTTGATGGAAGCGGGTTGAGTTCAAGCTTGGGTGGTTCCTTATGTTGTAGCTTTGGGAATTCAGCTCCATAAGCCTCGTTGGTCATGACCACATCTTGTTCGCTTATTTGAAAACAAGAATGCACCTCGAAATGAAATTTCATAGATTTAAATATGTCACAAGTGACCTGCTCCTCGCCAACCCTCAAAATGAGTTTTCCTATCTGGACATCAATTAAAGTTCTCCCTGTCACAAGGAAAGGTCGGCCTAGTATCAAAGGGATCTCCTTGTCCTCCTCCATATCTAGTACAATGAAGTCAATTGGGAAGATGAACTTATAAAATTTCATTAGTACGTCCTCAATGATTCATCTCGAGTATTTAATGAATATGTCCGCCAACTATAGAGAGATGATGATAGGCTTTGCTTCTCCAAGACCTAGTTCCTTAGGCGGTAGATTCTTTTGTACAATTGCACTGCTCTCCTCGGTTACCAACTGTGGAGAGATGGTGGTCGACTTTACTTCTCCAAGACCTAGTTCCTTAGGTGACAGCTACTTTTGTACAATTACACTGCTCTCCTCAATCGCTAACTATAGAGAGAATTGATTATCAATCTTATTTTTTCTTAATCTCTATTGAAAAGGAATTGGTGGATCATAAATTGAAGGAGAATAAGTTTCAAAAATAAACTCCCTGGATTTCTTGGGTTTTGCAGCCCTTTTATTCTCCTTAGTCTTGTAAGCTTGCTGGTCAGTCGCATCCTGAACTGCTTCTTTCACCTTGTACTCGATTTCCTACTTCTCAGACTCTACATTTTTGGTAGCTTCTACGTCTCGCTCAGTATTTACCGACTAGTCATATGTCTGCCCACTTCTCAATGTTATGGCTTTGACATGTTCCTTCGGATTGGTCACAGTGTTGCTTTGTAAAGTCCCTGTTTTTCTCTCGATGAGCATGTTTGAGAGCTGACCGATTTGTACCTTAAGATTTTGGATTGAAGCCGAGTTGTTTTGGATCACCATATCAGTCTTTTGCATGTACTGCATGATCATATCTTCAAGTGTCGGCTTCTTCTCTTGCTGTAGAAACTGTTGAGGTGGTCTAGCCTGCACTTGGTTATTATTCCATGAAAAATTAGGGTGATTTCTCCTTCCGGTATTGAACATGTTTGAATAAGGACTATTTCAACGTTGGAAATTGGACACTTAATGGGCTTGTTCATAACTCGGTTGGGCAAAATGATTCCCCACTTGGAAATCTACACTTGAATGATTTCCTGCGCAATGATCACAAACCACATTAGTTTGAATAGCATTAACATTCATCTTACCTATTTGTTATGATAGACTTGCCATCTACACCGCCAATGTAGTAATAGCATAATATCTGAGCTCTTTGTACTCCTGGTTGGCCATTTTAAATTTAGAGGCGTTGACCTCTTTCTTCTTCTTTTATTGATCCAACATAAGGTTCTTTCAATCTTGGGAGCAAAAGATGTATGCTCTAATGATTTAGATTGGGGCATGCACTTTTGATTCCAGAAAAGAAAAACCAAATTGAGATCTAATTTAAACCATTTTTTTAAAAATAAATAAAATAAAATAAAATCCAAAGTAGTAAAACTCTAGCTGGTATCAATATCAATAACAAATAACTATTCTCCAGCAATAGCGCCAAAAACTTGTTCACAAAAATATATTTTTTCAAGAGCACAAAATCGTAACAAGTAGGAAAGTGTTTTAAAGAAAACGGATATCAAACCTGCAGGGAATAATTATGTTATTGAGTATTGAAATTGACTAAATTAATTAATATTTAGAAAACAAAAATTGGAAGAATGGATTATCTAAATTAAATTGAAGTCAAAAGTATTCAAATTAAGATTTTAAAGATAATAAGAATAAATCTAGTGCATTTGACTTCACCTAGCAAATCCCACATAATTTATTCTTCCTTGTTATAGAATTCCAATTATGCTAAGTTGATGATAAAAATTCCTTAACTATTCAATATTTTCTCTTGAACAATACCAAAAATATCTCCAACTAATAATTTCATATCTCTATACGAATTTAACTAACTAGAGACTTGTTAAGTTCTTTTGATTTTTCTTGGAAATCACAATTTTCTTGGAATTTAACTAATGGTGTTTAATTCTAGAGCTTTAATCACATATCACCTCTTAGTTTCACTGTGATTCAATAGATCAAACAATAGGTAGTTAGAAAATTGCAAGTATTATGAACAAGTAATAAACACTCACTCATGAAAATATTGAAAATAAAATAACTTGGAATATAAAATATGTGTTCAATGCTAGGCTACATCAAAACTTTAGAAAATAAAATTAGTTCATAATGAAATTAAAAAGAAAAATAATAAAACTAGTGTTTTCGTTGGAGTTAGTTGATGAAGCATACAACTCTTGCCTCTACTCCCCCAGATCTGCCTCCTTGAATGAAACTCAAATAATAAACTTTGAACTATTAAAACCTAAACTCAGACTCTCTAAAACTCAAAACAAAACTCACGACCTCGATTTAGAACTCCCCTCGATTCATCTCACAAGTCGTAATTAAATAGATGCTAAAATTCAAATCTAGAAACAAGATAATTGCAGCTATAATCTAGCCTAAAGATCTAAAAAAAAGTTTCTAAAATAATGGGATTATCTAAAATGGAATATTCAGTGATATGTGGCT
Source organism: Cyclocarya paliurus (assembly GCA_029856935.1). Classification (NCBI taxonomy): domain Eukaryota; kingdom Viridiplantae; phylum Streptophyta; class Magnoliopsida; order Fagales; family Juglandaceae; genus Cyclocarya; species Cyclocarya paliurus. Next base: position 13,777,850 of record CM056958.1, read on the forward strand.
TGAATTTCAAAGCTCGAAAGGATTTGGTGGTTAGCAACAGATTGACTCCAATCTAACCCCCTAGAGTCTTGTTGCCAAGACTTCGCGCCTTCTGGTCATGAGTCTCTTTACCTACTGTGGGTAAGTCTTCTCGCTTTTGGATGAGAGAAATCTCTTTGCTGCCCACGGGACAAGGCTCCTTACCCAAATCTCATCAGCTCTCTTCAAATCTGCTGCCTCTCATCAGGTTGGATACGTAGTCTCATTTTTTGTACTGAAATGCTCTCATTTTGTACTAAATCTTCTCATTCCTTAAAATCCAAGAAAATAAATAAAATAAAATCAATAGCATTGAAGCAAAAATACACTTTTCATAAATAGAAGAGTAATAAAAATCACATAAAAATCACACTTATCAAGAAGTGAAGGCTCAGCCCAAAACAAGTAGACTTTTCGACTAGGCCCACAGGTAGACCTCCCTGGATGCAACCTCGATGAGAGAGCATACTGCAAGGGATGGGACTAGCCATCTTGGAGACCCTTTGAGTATCTGTTCATGTAAACAAGAGGGAAGTAAGGGGGACCCTTAATCCTCTGACAAGGAGACATCGATGGACCACCCAGAGCACCAAAAGGGTAAGGAAAATCGAGAAACTACGGCACATTAAAAGCACAGCTACCCAAGCTACACCCCACATCAATGAAGCAGTCGTAGAGGCAGGCTGCATTAAAAGACTCTGACAAAAGGAACAGTAAAAGGACACGGACTTTATTGTGGTAGACATAATTTGTCCCTTCCAAACTCCCGGTATAAATAGCAAGTACTTCGAGGTATGAGAAAATCTCTCTGATTCCTAAACTCTTTTATTATTTACAAACTTTCAAAAGATATTACTAACTCTCGATATAAATAGCAAGTACTTCAAGGCCACCTTTTCTTATTTGGTTTCTACTTCATTTTTGTAGGCCCAGTTCTAAAGACTTGAGTTGCTGGAACCTAGTTTAAAGGCATATGAAATACGATGTTAACATTAAGCGTACCAAGAACCTGGCCTTTACAGCGTCTTAGAATTGCACCAACACCAATTGATCCCTCTACTACATTAATGGCTACATCTCATTTCAATTTGTAGCTCCCATCTGATGGTTTTAACCATGAAGATATTGTCATTGATCCTATTTGAGCATGGGGGTTGTGTATTCCTTGTACTTCTATAAGTTTGAAAATCCGCTCTGGCTCTACTAATAGTAGAGTTAGGATGAATGAAATATTTACCATGAATGAAGTCATTCCTCCTAGACCAAATGAGTCGTGCTATCATGGCAGCCTCCTAAAGCTCATTCTGCTGTATAATATTAACAAGATGGCCCCATATACCCAGAAAATAATAGTAGTTGAAGGCCATCTTTTGAGTTTTCCTGAATTGTTGGCCCCATACATCTTTTGCAGCTACAAAACCCATTATATGTAGCCTGATGTTTCTATCTCAAGTTGACAAATAATGCAACTTCTATCCTCCACCACTTTCTTCTTTAACAAGGTGGACAAGGTTGGGAAAGCCTTTCTGCATGCTCTCCAAATAAACATTCCAATAGCATTAGGGACCTAAAGTTTTCAAATAGTCTTTCAGAATCCAACTTGCAATTTGTCATGAGAGGGACCTCCTTCATTTCTAGTCAAAATTTCTCTATGTAGATGGTAGGCCTTCCTCATTGAAAAAAATCCCATTGCTTGTGCATCTCCAAACCAATTGATCTACTCTACCACCAACACTGATAGGGATAGATTTGATGAGCTCCACTTCATGACGTGAAAAAGGTTGTCTAGCAAACTATCCTTCAACATTCTCAGGTTAGGGTCTATGAGGTCAACCACCAAGACACTAACTCCACACTCATCCCATGTAGATTGAATCCTGCAAGTATAAGGGTTTGGTATCCCCTTGTCTTCCCAAATTCTAAAAATTTAACTATTCTCAGTCCTCCAAATCAGGCCATCCTTTAGGACCTGTAAGGCTACTAAAATACTTCTCCATGTGTATGAGGGTTTGTACCCTAACTTAGCCTCCATGAAAGTCCCATTTAGAAAATATTTTTGCTTGAATATTTGTGCAAGCAGGGAATCTAGGTTTTGGATCATACGCCAGCTCTTTTTAGAAAGCATGGCAAGGCTGAAACTCCTAAAATATCTGAATCCCAAGCCACCCTTGTCCTTTGATTGACTCAACTTGTTCCACTTGATCCATTGGATTTTAGAGTGATCTCCATTGTATCCCCACCAAAACTTCTTTAGCAATTTTTGAGCCTTTGAGATATTGAGTGAGGAAGGAGGAAAATGCCCATGGTGTATGTGGGAATTGCTTGAAGGATAGCCTTAACGAGCACTTCTTTTTCAGCAGCTGAGAGACATTTAGTTTTTCAATTGGTAATCTAAGCCCACATTCTCTTAATAAGAGAACGAAATGCTGCCGTTTTGTTTTTAAAAAAAGCCTAATGATCTAGGTTTCATTTGTTTTCGTAGATGAGATGAGTTGAGATAAAAGTTGAAAGTTGAATAAAATATTGTTAGAATATATATATTTTATATTATTTTTATTTTAAAATTTGAAAAAGTTGAATTGTATGAGAATTTTGTAAAGTTGTAATGATTAGATTAGATTAGATGAGATGAGAATGTTTGTGGAAACAAACGAGGCCTAATCCTAGAGTTACTCAAGATGGTCCTCTGAATATCAATGGGGGTATTCCTGCTAAAGAAAATAGAGGTATTTTCCTTGTTAAGCACCTAACCAGAAGCTTTCTCATAGACCTCCAAAAGCTGTAATATTCTACTCCATTCCAAAGAGTTTGCTTTGCTTTACGACAACATACATTAGAAATATCTTAGTTTATTTTGAACGTGAACGTAATATCTAGTAATATAGTATTACTATAACTACTAATACTATAAACTATATTTATAATATATAGTTATTTACATATAGTGGATTACTAATAGTATATATTAGTATTATATACTATTAGTAATCCACGCCCATTATGGCCCATTATATATAATATTAGTATACTATACTATTACTATACATATACTATATAGTGATATAATGATATGTATATAGTTATCTACTAATAGTATATGTTAGTGATAATATGATAGTTACATACAGTTTTTATATGAGTGTATATGATCAAATGTTCATGTTTAAGATTAAAATTTTATATTATATTCATTTTATGTTATTAGAATATTATTATACATGAATAAAAGGAATTTAAAATTTAATGTTATATTACTTAGCAATTTAGCATATAATATAAAATTAAAAATATTTGATATAACATTATCATTAAAAACTTTTGATGATAATGTTAGGGAACATCAAGAACAATAAGAAAATAGAGTTGAGGATCATTAGGGAACATCAGACTCGAAGATGGATTTATTGTTAGAAGTTGTGAATGCGGAAAGAACTGGGTCTCAAAATGGTAATGGCAGAAATGAAGAAGTGATCAATTCTTGCCGCTATGTTTCCGGTGACAGATGAAAAATGTGGCGACATGGGTGACCAAGAGGGATGGAGGTCTTGTATGGTGGTGCAACCATAGGCAGAGGTGTTGAGCAACTTGCGAATGAGTCATTTTAAATGGGAAGGAACTGTGCTCTATTTTGTGTGTATGAAAACATGGCCTATCTTGTCTCGATGGAAGGAGCAACACGGTGGCTAACCGGTGGTTGGGTAATGAATAGAGATAGGTGTTACTGGAAGTTACTGGAATGTCCTTGGAGGGCTATGCTGAATGTGCTCCTCTCCTCGTGAGTTAGAGTCATGGTCTCCATCAACGTGGGTCTACGGTGCAGTGGCGACGGTGGTGTGAAGGAGATTTTGCAATGGGGTGGCTTTCGGTTTGGCCCCATTGTCCCAGGGTGGTCTAGTGAGGTATATGCATGTTGTGAATGTACGTGCATAAAGGGATACGACTGTTCTTGGTGCAGGGTAGCAATGGTGTGGAGAAAGAGTTGATGAACGATGGTTTGGGAATAGAAAGGGGCTACACTGTGTTCGCTTGTATGGATTGAAACGAGCAACTTGATGGGCTTCCTTAATTTTTTTTGGTGGTACATGGTACTGGGAAAAATTGAGAGACAAGAGACAACTTCACAAACTACATAATCACCCCATCACTTCACACAACACAACCACATCACAACTTTGCATTTAATCCCAACACTTCATAACATGCTGCCATATCACCAACTACATCACAATTGTACAACAACCCAATCATTTCACACTATGCACAACCAAAATAGAAACTACACAATAATGCTTATCACTTCAAACTATACAGTCACATCACTAACTACTCCACAAAGTACCATTCACAGTAATCCCACCACTTCACAATCACAACCATACCACAGACTTCATATTTAATCTCATCACTTTAGAATAACAATTCAAAGTTCACAAAGGACAAATACCAACAATAGCACACAATACACAATCCCAATTAAGCTTTACACACATAATAAATTATTGAGGGAAAGGGATAGAAATTATACCATGGTTAGGGGTTGAAATTCTTATGCCACTTGTTGTTCGATGGTCTCGTGGTGGTGGCTACTTACGTGCAAGGAGGGGCTGGTTTGAGGCTTGGTGGTCACTGTCGTGACCTTAAAAATAGGGGATGGGATTTGTGAAGGTGCACAGTGGAGAGTTTCACGTGTTTGGTGATCTAACTGTGCGTTGAGTGTAGGAGTACAGCGGATGGGCAGAGCTATCATGATTGAAGAGAGTCCAGTGGTGGGGAGGTGGCTGTTTGTGGTAGAGCTTGGCAAAAGAGTAAGGAAACTCACTCTATTTGGATTGGGGAATAAAGGGTTGCCTCAGCTTGCATCTGGTGTAGCATGGTGGCAGGGGTGCGACGGGGCTAGGCTTCAGTGGGCAGCGTTGCCATGGCTACAAAGATCATGAGGGAAAGGGAGAATATAGGTGCTATGTCGTGAAGGGTGGTGGTGTTGGGGGCCTTCATTGGGTCTCACGGTGGATGGGATATCATAGATTGGGCCTCATGGTGACTGGTTGAATGCGGCTTGGTAGGATTTTGTAGGGGCGGTATAAGGAGCCTTAATAGAGAGATGGGGAAATATAGGGAGGCGTTGGGAACCATGACAATGGGACGAGAGTGGGAAGAGGGGTGGTTGCAACGAGGCTTGACGACGTGCTCTTGGGGCTACTCATGATGGTGGCATGTGGTGTAGTTGGGTGGAGGGGAAGAGGCTGGTGACGGTGTGAGGATGGATGGTGAGGTTGGTGCAATGGCATAGGCTGGCTGCAAGGGGTGGGCATTAGGGAGTAGAGATCAAGGAGGGGGAGAGGTGACAACGCCTAGAGGGGCAGAAAGAGAAGAAAGGAAAATGTGGTAGAATGAGGCCTTTTGGAAAATTAATCCTAATCCTACATTTTGGGGTCCCTAATCTAGATACAATGTTGTAGATTAAACATAGAGAAATAAACTAACTAACTAAAACCAAAAAAAAAAAAAAAAACTAAAATCTTTTAAATAAAATGATTTTCTAAAATTATATTATTTTTAGGGTTCCAAAAATATAAAGAGGCTTACTTTAAAAGTAGGTTTGGTTCAACAAAACTAAAAACACCCCCAATTAGGTTTGGACTTTTAAAATATTTCATGGATTTTTAAATACAAGGCTTGTTTTAAAAATCATCTACTAAATTTAAAACACAAATTTGAGATTTAAAATGTAAAGGCGAGACTCATAACCAATTGGTTGGTCATGTGGTAAAAGGGTTGAATTCCATATGCAAGGTAACAAGTTTATGAATGATTTCTTTTTGCTGTCATTAGGGGGATGTGATATTGTAGCAGGGACACAATGGTGTAACACACCGCCTAAAAAGCTCCATAGGCCTTGACCTTAGTATCCTTAATCCAAATTAATTAGAAGTTGAGCTATTCTAGAATAAGAATAATTTTTGATATTTGAGATGGCAAGAGGACCATATACTTTGAGCTTAGTAGAATTATTAGAAAATTTTAGTGCAATATTGATTTTTGAGGAAAATGGAGATTTTTGGATTTTAATTGGTTTAATAATATTATTTTGGAGAATTTTTAGTGCTTAATTAATTTTGAGGAGGGTGCCAAGAGGCCAATGTCAAAATAATAAGTGGCATATTAGAGATTTCGTAAGAGTTATAGCCATTGGGCCTAACTTAGTAAGAGTAAAGGCATTAGTCCAACTTAATGGACATAAGACTTTAGGCCTCTAATTCTATAAGGATGTTGTGAGCCAATAATTTGGAAATGAGGCCCCCCTCTCATTCAAACCCAAGTGTCCATAAGCAATGAACCCACACACTTGGCCCTTTTAGACCCAAAGCCATGTTTGTGTTTATTTCACCATTCAAGACCAAAAGTCCAATACACCATACCTTGGGTTTCCTTAAACCCAAATCATACTCTAAGTACCAAAATTAAGTTTTAAAATTGGTTAAGATCATTAATCAACTTACGTAAGATTAGTGATCTTTAAATAATGTTTTGAAGCTTAATTTTCTTTCTTAATCTTTTTTAACCTTTTGATCTGAAATTCTTCTATTTTATTACTCATTTACATTAGTCTTAGATCATACTAAAACCATATATAAACCTCCACACATGTCATTAGAGAAAATGACATATCAAATCCCAAAACTACACCAATTGGCACACATGCATGCCCTTTGGGTGCATGGACTGTTTTTCCCTTAAGCCCAATCTTTTTGTGCCTTTTTCTCAAGGGCACTATGATTCTTAAATATCTCATGAGACCCATGTGAACTTAGACCAAGCCTTGGATGATTTTGGTTTCAAGAACCAAACCAAAACACCAAACCAATAGCAACTAGGAAGCTAGTTGGTTGCAAACTGATTTGGTTGAGTTTCAATCACCTATTTGCCATTGGCTGAGCCACCACCCCACGCCACCTCCTTAACCACCCAATCTTGAAGAGGGCCTCATGGTCATGATGACCATTTGACTCAGTTTTTCCAACCAAAGAAAGCACAAAACGGAAATCTACCCCAAGGATACCACCATTGAACCTATTGGCTTATGTATGATGATTTTGTGTTTTTCTTTCTTTTCTTCTCCCTAAAACTTGACCAGCCCCCATAGGAGCAATATAGCAACTGTAGTAATAAAGTTATGGTGCTATAGGGTATTTTTTTGGTCTACACGAGATGATGGACTGAAATCTGGAAAATGCAATCAACACTCCACCTCCCACCTCCACCACTCACATTCACTTCCTTGGAGCCAAAACCAACTTCTCCCACCCCTCTTAAACCGTAGAAATACCTCCCTCACTTCTATTTTCTCCAAACCTCAACTCCAAGCCTTCTCTTGAGTCTTGAGGGCATTTCTTCCCCTTAGTGAGCAATAGAGTGAAATTGAGTGAAGTTCTTGAGAGTTCTTGAGCAAGGCTATTTTGAGTGCTTGGAAGGCCATGAAATTTGTTAGTTTTCTTGCTCTTTATCTTAGTTAGCATCTCAAGCTTTGTTTTCAAGTATTGGTATGAAATTTGATTGAGGTTTGAAAATGTTATCATGCTTAGTTCAAAATTGGGTCACTAAAGGATGGTTTGAATGATTAAATGATTTTGGGTGGAAATTTAGCTATTTCATGTCTTGAGCATGATTTTTTATGATTTTTTATTCCCTTAGAATGATTATTGAATGTTTGATTTGTGATTAAAAGCATGCCATGATAGGTTTTAAATCTATCTTGTTTTGATCATCAAGTATGAATCGGTTTTGAATAAATAGGAGATTTTGGATATCTTAGCCATAATTAAATGTTGGGATGAATTTGATTATCCAAGAATTAGCCTTCATTATATCTTTAAAGATGTTAATGATCATTTTTTATTAAATAAAATCTCTTATGCATGCATTCATAGGGATCAATAGTTGAAAACATTAAGCAGCAACTAAAGTGCATGCCATTAGTTGGGACTGTTTGGAAAAATTTCACTTTCATTTTAAAAAATACAAGAGCATGTTTGGTTTTAGAATGCCAAAAATATGAAATCCATGAATTTTGGTTAAATTTGGAGTTCGTTTGCAATTAGTAAAAATTTAGGACCTTAACGATAAATTTTGAGTCTAGGGGTATTTTTGTAAATATCTAATTTTGAAGTCTTTGATTTTGAACCTCAACCATAGAAATATTAATCCTAACTTAGTACGTACTTGATTTCAGCAGTTACGACATTTTGTTTTCTTACTCAGGAAGCTTGTAAGTTGGCCTCTAACTTACACCTTGATGGATTATTTATGAATTATTGATAAATGTTTCATTCATATTTCAATTATCATTTTGAGCATAAAGTATCATGTTATATCATACACTGAGTGCATACTTACATGACATGTGATATTTTTCACCAATCTTGCATATTGCATATATAAATGTCATTTTTACATGAAAGATTACCACATATGCACATGTCATGAAAAACATTTTTCAAGCATAGCATGAAAATAATTTTTGTCATAATTATAAAGGCTAGGATGAGGAATTATCCTAGTGGAACTCCTCTATCCACTCTGGACTGTTTAATAATGGAGTTGTAACCCATAGGTTAATGAAGAACAATCAACGGGCTGCAAATGTGTTCTTTTTAAAGAATGCCGGAGCGAAGTCAAAATGTTATGAAACCTAACGCTGGTGGGTGTATCTGCTATGATATTATGTTATATTATCAATTCATTGAGAACGAGTCTATAGACAATGTAGTTCCAACGTGAGTTGTACTTTGGTCATGGGCAAGTACTCACAGTGCATATAGGGAATTGTGATGTTACCATACATTATGATGTTAATTATGAATTATTAATAACGATGAAAGTTTATGATAAAGTTTTGTTTCAAAAAATGATTGCAAAAATATTTACTAAATGAAAACCTGCATCTCCATTTTTTTAAAATGTTAAGAAATCTAGATGGGAGACATGCATATTGATTTTTCTACATCTCATGCATTGCATATTTATCATGCTTCATGTTTAATTTATCTTTGTGCAAGTTGGTTGTTTAACTTACTGAAATTTTAAGTAAATCTCATCTTTTATGAGACCACTATCATTCCACTCGGAATGGTAGAAGTTGTGTCAGGACTCAAGTAGGATGAGCTAGATGGAGCGATAGATCCGTCTGACTAATGAGGACCCGAAGCTTGAGAGGAGATTGGATTTAACCCTGATGTTATAGGCCAAGTCCTTCATGCTTTAGAACTTATGAAGCAGATGATTTGGCTTTAGATTATGCTACATTGGAATTTTGAACTTGATGATTACTAATGTAACTGAGATGTTTTTAGTTATTCTTGCATAAGTTATATTTTCACCTTTATTTCTGCTACGATTATTGCATACCATTAGTTGCATACTAAGATGCATTACATATTAACTGTCATGTAAGTGGGTATGTAACCTTATGTTGCATGTTCTGATACTCTAAGTCTCTGTTCCACCCTAAGCAGAGGTTAGGGGCATCACAAATGGCTAAGAACCAAAGGCCCTATATTGTGGCATTTTACTAGTCTCACCATGTCATTTGAGAATAATAATAAGTCTATGGTTTTGAAGGGTTTAAGCCCTAGTAAATCAGAATTGGTAGAGGATGTACAAATTTGTTGCCTACCATAATGGAGAGAAAAAGGATGCTTCTGCATATTGTACCACAAGAACCAAAGAAATATGTTAAAAGGGTGGATCCAAGTATAGAGGTTGTGCTGCTAGAATATGGGAGGATATTTGAGGAGCCTAAACAATTGTCGTCCAAGAGAAGCAAGGACCATCAAATCAATCACAAGGATGGAATATCGCCCATATCTGTAAGGTTTTTTCTTCACCTATGCTATTGGTGAGAAAATCAAATGGTACTTGGCGCATGTGCATTGACTATATATAGGGCTCTTAGAAAGGAAACTATGAAGGATAAGTTTCCAATACCTGTTATAGATGAGCTGCCGGATGAGTTATTTGGTATCACCATTTTCTCCAAGTTGGACTTGAGATCAAGTTATCATCAAATAAGAGTAAGGAAGTGAGACATTGAGAAGACTGCATTGAGAACACATCAAGAGCACTGTGGGTTTTTGGCTATGCCTTTTGGCTTAACCAATGCTCCTGCAACTTTTCAAGACTTGATGAATAGGTATTCTAACCTTTCCTTTATAAGCTTGTTATAGTTTTTTTTTTTTTTTTTTATGACATATTAGTCTAAAGCAAAATCAAGGAGGGTCACTTACAACATAAATGCTATTAGATACCTCAACAAAAAACATTTTGTTAGCTAAAAGGAGTAAGTGTAGATTTGGCTTTGTGGAAATAGAATATATGGGGCATTTAGTTTATGCAGATGGGGTAAAAGCAAATACATCTAAAATGAAGCCATGGTTGATTGGCCCTTGCCTAAATCCATTAAAGCCTTGAGGGGGTTTCTGTTTTAACTAGATATTATAAGAAATTTGTGAGAAGTTATGGGCTGATTGTTGCCCCACTCGCTGATTTGTTGAGGAAAGATTTAGTTGTATAGGGTGCTGAAGCTTCCAAAGCATTTGAGACTTTGAAACAGACAGTCACCAATCCACCTATGTTTACTTTTCCTAACTTCTCAAGACCCTTCTTGGTAGAGTGTGATGCATCTGGAAGGGGTGTTGGTGCAATATTGATGTAGGATGGGAAAGCCTTTGCTCTTTTAAGTGAAGCTTTGGAAGCCAATGCACTAGATTTACTACTTATAAGAAGAAGTTGCTTGCTTTGGTGCTTGTTGTGAAGAAGTGGAGGCCTTACTTGTTAGGGGCTGCCTTTGTGATAAGAACAAACCAACAAAGTTTGAAGTTTTTGTAGGAATAAAAGATAGCCACACCATCACAACAAAAATGGATAAGTAAGCTTCTTGGATATAACTTCACTATTGAATATAAAGAAGGCAAAGAAAATTGAGATACAGATGCACTCTTGAAGAGGTGTGAAGAGTTGGGAACAAAAGCTACTCTCACTGCCATCACAGTGCTTGATTGAGTTAAGTTGGAAGAATTGAAAGCCTCTTATTTGCTAGACAAAGAGATTTCTAGATTTGTGGGAAGTTACGGCAATGATATTCAGTTGATCAGACAATTGAGGTTAAAAATGAGTTGTTGTTTAGGTATGGCAGATTATTTTTATCAGTAGCATCTCCCTTAAAGCAATGGGATCGACAGCTTATACACAACAGTGCAATTGGGGGTCATTCAGGATATTACAAGCTATTACACAGGGCCAAGGCATACTTTATTTGGGCTGGTATGAGGAATGATATAAAAAACTTTATTAGAGAATGCCGAGTATGTTAAAAATGTAAAGTTGAGAATTTTTAGCCAACTAGGCTATTGCAGCCCTTGCTAGTTCCAATAAGATCATGGAGTGATATTTCCTTGAATTTTATTGAAGCATTGCCTATTCACAAGGGTTTTATGTAATTTTTGTAGTAGTTGACAAATTCACTAAATATGCCCAGTACTTCTTGCCATTGTCCCTCCTTACACTGTAGCAATAGTAGCTAAGTTGCTTATTTCCCAGATCTTCAAGTTATATGGCATGCCAACAACCATTGCATAGATAGAGATGTGGTTTTCATAAGCAATTTTTGGAAGGAAATGCTTAGACTATATGGAACATTGTTTAGCTTCACTTTAGGTTGCCATCCTCGATTAAATGGTCAAACTGAAATAGTCAACAAGTGTGTCCAATAATATTTGAGGTGCTTTGTTAGTGAGAGGCTAAAGCAATGGGTTCACTGGCTACCTTAGACAGAATAGTGGCATATTACTTACATACATTCCTCAACAAGAATTACACCTTTTGAGGGAGAATTTGTTGCAAATAATGACTGGTTTGAGGGAAAATCTGTTGTGAATAATTACTAGTAATTAATTAGAATCTTCCATATTAATGCTGATTAATATGTGTTGGTGAAGGATTGTTCGTGTGGCTAAAGGCTAGAGTAGTTAGCAATAATCATGTTCTATTCAACCAAGGGTCCTGAGTAAAATAAAGCAACGGGTTGTTTGCAAATTGAAGTCTTATCGGAATGATTAATGTTTGAACAGTTTAGAAATCAAATCCGAATTAGCGAGAAATGTGATTGAATCTTCTATAATATAATCAAGTGGAAATAGACCAACAATATAACCAATTTCAGGAAGCTTCAAATTTTTTAAATCTACTTTATCTGACCAAGCCATTTTACACATACATCGAAAACAAGCATATATATTTGGAGAGAACACAACAATAATGCTTTGGCATAGTTGAAGAACTTTCGACTTATCTCTACAAAAGCTATATTGGTGGTGCTATAACCCCCATCCACGACTAGGTTGAGCCCACTCATGTACTTGGACTCCTCACTCGCCATGATCAATGCTGCCTCTGCTACATCTCCAGCTTACAAAACTGCCCATTTCAAGTTTGCAGCTTAACATACCATTTCTTCCATTTTTTCTGGTCTATTCCTAGACCTTTGAGCACCATTGGGGTGGCCACACAAAATGGTGATATACAATTGACTCTGATTCTGTACTATCCCAATTCAACGTAGATGTTCTTGGTTAGTCCCACTATGGCATGCTTGGATGCCATGTATAGGTGTGAGGTTGGTCCATGTTTCACTGATAAAAAGCTTGAGGTGAACAAAATGGTTCCCTTTTTCAGAGTGTTGGAAAGTTTGCAAAATTTGCCTAGTCAACTCTACTGTATTCTAGGATATTTAGTTTCCTTATAAGTTAGCATTTAATTTATTTTTTCCTACTTTATTCTTTCCATTTTCTCTTCATCTATAATCTATATATATTGCCTTGTACCTATATTATGAATTTAATGAGAATAATTTCTACAAATTACTCTATCATTCTTGATGCTATCAGAGCAAGGTTCTTTTTCTAATTCATCTAAAAACCCTATTCCCTCTGGCGGCTCAAATCAGCCCCTAATATCTTGGGTTTTCTTACTTCTTCATCTTTGTCTTTCTCTTCTATTGTTGTCAAGCCTTTTACCATGGCTGATACTTCAAATGAGGCCAAATCCAAAAACAAACCAAAACCAAAACCTACCCATTCTGAACCCTACTCTATCCAAATCACAAACATACAACTGAATGAGGGAAACTTCCTACGCTGGTCACAATCAATCAGGATGTATATTCGAGAGAGAGGGAAGATAGGGTACTTGACTGGTGAAGCCATGGAGCCCAAGAAAATAGACCCATCCTATGTTATATGGGATGCTGAAAATTCCTTGGTGATGGCGTGGCTTGTGAATACTATTGATGAAGAAATTAGTGCTAACTACATGTGCTATTCGACTATAAAGGAGCTCTGGGACAATGTTAGTTAGATGTATTATGACTTTGGAAATTACTCTCAAATATATGAATTACAGCAGAAAATCAGCAATACTCACCAAGGAGAAGGCATTGTGACCAGATATTTCAATATTCTTAATAGACTTTGGCAGGATTTAGACTTATTCAATGATTATGAATAGAAAAATTTTGATGATTGTAATCATAATAAGAAGATGGTGGAGAATGTCAAATTTTTTAAATTCTTGGCTGGACTTAATGATTCATTTGATGAAGTTAGAGGAAGGATTCTAGGGAGACAGCCATTACCTCCACTTGGAGAGGTATTTTCTGAGGTGCGAAGAGAAGATTGTCGTCGGAATGTCATGAAGAAAAAAAGGAGGATGAAATTGTGGAGAACTCTGCATTAGTTTATGCCAGCCCTACTCCTTATTGTGCTACTAGCATAGATCTGTCCACTGCCAATATTTCTGCACAGCGGTCCTATTCTAACCAAAGGAGGTTTGAAGATAAGCTTCGGGTATGGTGTGATTATTGCAATAACCCACACCACACTAGAGAGACCTGCTGGAAACTCCATGGAAAGCCTGCAAAGTGGAAGAGCAGCAAACCTAGAACCTCTGGCAACAACTATATAGCCCCTAGAGCCAATGAAGCAAAGGCTAATTTCCAAAGTGCTAAGCAGGTGGACCATCTTCTTCAATTGCTGAAATTCACTCCAACATTTGGTGCTCCTACTGGTTCCTTGGCCCAAACTGGTGATACCCCTAGTACCTACTCTTGCGGCTTAACTCTTGCACCATGGATTATTGATTCTGGTGCATCTGACCATATGACTAGTACTTCACAATTTTTTCAATCTTATTACCCTTGTCTTGGTAAAAAAAAAGTTAGAATTGCAGATGGAAGTTTCTCATCCATTGCAAGAATAGGTTTTGTCCAAATCTCTAACAAAATTGAACTAATATCTGTCTTTCATGTTCCTAAACTTACTTGTAATTTGCTATCTATTAGTAAACTCTCACGGGATTCTAATTGCCGAGTCATATTCTTTGATTCCCATTGTGAATTTTAGGACCAACTATCGGGGAGGATGATTGGCAGTGCTAGGATTATTGATGGATTTTGATGAGACCCTATTCAACATTAAATAAGCTCAGGGTTTGAGTAGTAGTAGCACTAATTCAATGCCTCTACGAGAAGAAATTATGCATTGGCATCTTAGACTTGGACATCCTAGTTTTCTCTATCTAAAACATTTGTTTCCCAGCTTATTTAAAATTGTTGATTGCAACTCTCTTCATTGTGATACTTGTCATTTATCCCAGAGTCATCGGAACACTTATCAATCAAAATGTTATCGTGCTTCAAAACCTTTTTTATTTAATTCATGGTGATGTTTGGGGTCCCTCAAAAATCACTTATGCATCTAGAAAAAAATGGTTTGTGACATTTATTGATGATCATACACGGTTAGGTTGGGTGTATTTGACGAGTGATAAATCTGAAGTTGAAAAATTATTTAAGGATTTTTATCATATAGTTGAAAATCAGTTCTGAACACAAATTAGTATTCTTAGAAGTGATAATGGTACTGAATACTTTAAGAAATGTTTAGGAACTTTTTTGTTAGCCAAAGGTGTTCAATATCAATCTACTTGTCATGACACCCCACAACAAAATGGTATTGCATAGAGGAAAAATCGTCATTTATTAGAGGTTGCACGTGCTCTAATGTTTTCTATACATGTTCCTAAATATTTATGGGGTGATGCTATTTTGACTGCCTGTTATCTCATTAATAGGATGTCTACTTGTGTTTTAAAATGCATCACTCCTTTAGTTTGCCTAAAGGAGCTTTTCCTTTCTTGTTGAGTAACATCAGATTTAGAACTAAAAGTTTTTGGGTGCACTGTTTTCTTTCATATAGCAACCCATCTTCAGTCCAAACTTGACCCTAGGGTAGAAAAATGTGTTTTCCTCAAATATGCTCCTAATAAGAGAGGGTAAAAATGTTTTAACCCTATTATAAAGAAAACTCACATCAGTATGGATGTCTTTTTCCTTGAAAAATAGCCTTACTTTAGCCATAACTATCTTCAAGGGGAGAAAGAGAAAAGTGAAGATGAGTTCTAGAAAACTTCTAATCTTTTTCCTAATGTTCTCATTGGCATTGACATGAACATCCATACTCCTTTAAAAGGTCAAGAAACAGAAAATTTATCTAGTGAAAATAATGGAATTCCTAGTCTACCTATACAAGGGATAAGTGATTCACAACTAGGGGGAGAAATACTAACAGATATTACCTCATCTGAACTTCATGTTTATACTAGAAGAAGGAATCATCATCACCTTTACAAGTTGGTCCTTCCAATACACTAGGTAACTCTTCCACTCTTGCTCTGTTTAAAGACAATTCTACTGATCTAGACTTACCTATGCCCATAGGAAAGGAGTTAGAACTTGCACCACACATCCTATTGCCAAACATCTATCCTATCATAGACTCTCTGATACTCATAAGGCCTTTACATCCAATATTTTCCACTTGTTTATTCCAAGAACCATTCAAGAAGCCTTGGATCACCTGGAATGGAGATTGGCTATTCAAGAAGAGATGAATGCAGTAATTGCTAATGGCACTTGGGAAATTGGTGATCTACTAGAGAGGAAAAAGACTGTGAGCTGTAAATAGGTATTTACAGTCAAATTCAAGGCTGATGGTAGTGTAGAGAGGTACAAAGCAAGACTTGTGGCAAACGGGTTCACTCAAACATATGAAATTGACTACCAAGAAACTTTTGCTCCTGTAGCCAAGATGAACTCAATCCATGTTTTACTATCCCTAGCAATCCATTCAAACTGGCCCTTCTATCAATTAGATGTGAAAAATACCTTCTTAAATGGAGACCTAGAGAAGGAAGATTTTATGGATCTACCACCAAGATTTGAAGGCAAATAAGGCAAGGGGAAGGTGTGCAGATTGAGAAAATCTTTATATGGACTCAAGCAATCTCCTAGAGCTTGGTTTAAATGCTGTGGGAAGGTAATAAAGAGTCACAGCTACTACCAAGGTCAAGCTGACCATACTATGTTCTATAGACATACTGGTGGAGGCAAAGTAGCTATACTTATTGTCTATGTTGATGATATTATTCTGATAGGGGATGACAGCAATGAAATTTTTAGATTAAAGTAGATTGTTGCTAGGAGTTTGAAATCAAAGACTTAAGTAACTTGAAATATTTTCATGGCATGGAGTTTGCAAGGTCAAAGAAAGGTATATTTGTTTCCCAACGAAAATATGTTCTTGATTTACTTGGAGAAACAGGTATATTAGGGTGTAAAGTTGTAGAAACACCTATAGAGCCTAATCTAAGACTCCAACCAGCTAAACCTGAAGAAGTAATCAATAGATAACAATACCAAAGATTGGTAGGGAAACTCCTGTATCTCTCTCACCTGACATAGCCTTTGCAACAAATGTGGTAAGCCAGTTTATGCACTCACAAGGACCTAAACATTTTGATGTTGTATACAAAATCCTAAGGTACCTAAAGGGGACTCCAGGTAAAGGCTTATTGTTTGGAGGTCATGAAAGTTTATAAGTTGAAATATACACTGATGCAGATTGGGCTAGAAGTGTCACTGATAGAAGATCAACTTCTGGCTATTGCACATTTGTTGGAGGAAATTTAGTAACATGATGTAGCAAGAAATAGAATGTGGTGGCAAGGAGTAGTGCAGAGGCTAAATTTAAGGCTGTTGCTCATGGAATTTATGAAGCACTATGGATTAAAAGATTGCTGGAAGAGTTCAAAGTTACTAGTTCATTACCAATGAAACTATATTGTGATAATAAAACTGCAACAACTATTGCTCACAATCTAGTTCTTCATGATAGAACAAAACATGTGGAGGTGGACAAGCATTTTATTAGCAAAAAAATAGATAGTGGGGTAATTTGTTTACCCTATATTTCTACAGCTGAGCAAGTAGCAGACATACATACAAAGGGACTGCCTAAGAAACAATTTGAAAACTTAATCAGCAAGTTGGCTATGGAAGACATCTTCAAACCAGCAAGAGGGGGAATGTTGGAAAGTTTCCAAAATCTACCTAGTCAACTCTCCTGTATTCTATGAGATATTGGCTATAAATGTGTTTATATTCTAGGAGATTTAGTTTCCTTATAAGTTAGCATTTAATTTATTTTGTTCTACGTTATTCTTTCCTTTCTCTCTTTAGCTGTAATCTATATATACTTCCTTGTACCTATATTAAGAATTTAATGAGAAAAATTCCTACAAATTACTCTCTCATTCTAGACGTAGGTATCATTACTTTGGCTACATGTTTTGCCCCCAAGAGTGACCCCAAGACATTCTCGCCAAAGATTTTCTTGTACTCTTCCTTGTTGAGAGTACAAAGTTTTGGCTTTGGTGGATTAGAATAACCTGTGTTGTTGAACATTATGTTGAGTTTTCCATGCTTCGACAATGTCGACAGCATTCTTGACATCAAACTTGCTAGTGACATCATAGTGGACATAGGAAATGGCACTATTGGTGCTTTTATGGTCTCAAACAGAGAGACCAAGCTTGTCCGGGATGTCAGCAATGATAACCTTAGTACCATGTTGAGTGAATAGCCTTGCCATACTCTCGCCAATTCCATTCGCACCTCTAGTTATCAAAGCAGCCTTCCCTACTAATCAGCATAATCCAATGTTATTGGCGAAACTTTAAAATATGATTACAAATACATATAAAGATAGATAGAGAAATGAAGAACAAAAGAACGTCTGAAAGTCTTCATTATCTAAAAAAACTCCAAGGGTCATTTCCATTGCTTACCTTTTTAGGGAGGCACTGGGTCATAGAGTAAGGTATGCTAGGGGTGTAGTAGAGATGATCATACCTAAGTGTACAAAACAACATGAGAGTGAACGTGATAAAGAATACGTTGTTGTAGTGGAAAGACATAAGAAAGATGCTAACTTACAAGAGTCAGCAAGAGGAATTGAGGGGAGATATGGGAGTACTTTTGGAGAGACAACTTGAGTATGACAAGTTATCGAATAGCTATATGTTGGAAAGGTAGTCCCATGGCGAGTCTCATAGGGAGACTCAGGGAGCTGCTTTAGAATGAAATTTAGAATCACATATTTTGGTTTTTCATAGTAAAATGCTAGCAGCATTTTGTTAACAGTAATAGTTACCATTTATGTATTGGGAGGTAACTAGGTGTGGGATGCACTACCTTTGTTAGGTCTTGTATATCATGGTTATTTTTATATATGTTGTTTGTATTGTATGGCTCATCCTGGGGAACATGATATGGGCCAATTTGGTTCAGGGAATTATCTAGGATTTGCACCTTATCATGTAAGTACACAGAACCTATTTTTTGTACATACTACAATGGATTGGCACCCTAACTAGATTGCGTTACAAGTAGAGCTTGGCCCTTTAATTCTTGGTTTTTGAGCATTGCCAGATAACTAGTGACATGGATGCTAGCACATATAACTAGACAAGGTGATGGTCTTAAGTTGGTAATGTGCAAAGCATGACTATCTTGGAGAGCATTTTTGGCTATTTAAGTTTCCTTATTATATAACTTTGGGTTTTTAAGTTCATTATTTATTTTATTTTTTTGAAAGGAAACTATTAAATTCATTAGATCAAAATGCTGAATACATGGAGGGTAATCCTCAATAAGTACACAGTCTTCCGAGCACTTAAGAGCAAATTTTGCCAAATGATGGGCAACTACATTGGCTTCCCTAGGGACATATGAGATAGACCACTTTCAATTCTTGGATAGCATGTGCTTAATATCTCTAATGACAAGTCCAGAGGAACTCCAGCTATCTTCATGTTGTTGGACAACCTTTACCACCGATAGGGAATCACCTTCTAGGATAATTTGATGTAGCCCCAGTTCAACACAAAAGGAAGTTGCTCTTCTAGCAGCTACTGCTTCACCAGGTAAAGGATCAGGGCTCAAGTACATCGATGAACATAATGTAGCTATGATAAGGCCCTCTGAGTTCCTGATGATCACACTAATGCCCACCTTTGAATTACCTTTGTCAATAGCTGCATCCCAATTAGCTTTGAAGAAGTCTGGTGGAAGGGCAGTCTAAGTGTTATTGTGAGGCTCTTGGATTTTTTTCTGTTTTGCCCCACCATCTTGCTAGGATTTGATGTAAGCCAGCTCTGTGAGAATCTACATGGAAACTTGAGAAGAAGGAAGAAAATTTTGTTCGAAAAGCCAAGTGTTCCTCCTATGCCAAATGGCTTTTGCATAAACAACAAACTCAGTGATTTCCAAAGGTGATAGTTGGTCTAAGCTAAGTTTCATAATATCCTTAAAGGAACCATCCAGGATGCTCAGTTTTTGGGTTCTTCTTGAGTTCATAGTCCACACATCTTGAGTTGCTCTACAAGACCAAATTGCATGAGATACTGATTCAGGTTCAAGAGTACAAATGGGACAGAGAGGGGATTCTATCACTTTTCTTCGATGCAGGTTGAGATTAGTGGGTAGGGACTCACTTGTTGCTTTCCAAAGAAAGGATTTTGTGGCTTGGGATGCCTGAATGCCCCAAATTTTGTTCCAAAAGCTAGAGGTGGAAGCTTGAGTTGAAGGCTGTCCCATTCTCTCCTCCTTTAAAGTGCCTTGAAGGTGATATGCACTTCTAACTGAAAACTTACCATTGCTTGAGCATCTCCATGTCAACATATCTTGGTTTCTAAAGGGGCTTATGGGGATCTTACTAATTAAGCTTGCCTCAGATTCTGAGAAGATATCATAGATTAATGAGAGGTCCCACTGCATAATGGCTGGATTAATAAGAGCAGACACTGGGGCTTTAGCACTCAGTGTATTAATGGGAGATTGCACTCTGAAAGTTGATGGACATGGTAACCACCTATCTTGCCAAATTTTAATAGTTTTGCCATCCCCTACCCTCCATAGTAGACCTACATTAAGGACTAGCCTAACCGAAAGAAAACTTTTCTAGACATAAGAATCATTCGGTCTTGCTTTGGCTGAGAGGAACTCTGAAGTTGGGAAGTACTTGGCCTTAAGGACTTGAGTAGCAAGGGATGAAGGGCTTTGGAGGATCCTCCAACCTTGCTTAGCCAAAAAAGCTAGGTTAAAAAATTCAAAGTCCCTAAAGCCTAATCCTCCATTCTGCTTTGGTTTGCCAAGTGTTTCCCAGCTCAACCAGTGGACTTTTGATCTGCTATTACTTTGACCCCACCAGAAAGATTGCATGAGGTGATTGAGGCTTTTCAGAATGGTTTTAGGCAGTTTAAAGATACCCATACTATAAGTAGGAATTGATTGCAGCACAGATTTAAGAAGGGTTTCTTTCCCAGCTTGAGATAGCATGTTAATCTTCTAGTTCACCATCTTGGCTTTGATTTTGTCTAAGACTGAGTAGAAAGCTTTGGCTCTGTTCCTCCCCACATAAGAAGGTAGCCCCAGGTATTTATCAAAAGATCCTGAGGCTTTGATGCCTGATTACTGCAGAATAGCGTGTTGGTCCTCAGGTTTGGTGTTGCTGCTGAAAAAAATAGAGGTTTTTTCCAAATTAAGCCTTTGTCCAGATGCTTGTTCATAGAGGCTTAGTACTTGCTGCAACCTACACCACTCAGTTGGGTTAGATTTACAAAAAACCAAACTATCATCTGCAAAGAGTAAGTGGTTCACATGAAGGCCTCTTCGAGCAGCTGGGATCCCAGAGGTTAAGCCCTGAGTTTCAGCTAGATTTAGACTATGGCTGAGAAATTCAGAGCAAATAATAAATAGGCAGGAGATAGAGGATCTCCCTGCCTGATTCCTCTAGAGGGAATGAATTTTTCTTGAGGGATGCCATTTATAAGAATAGAGTAGCTGACAGTAGTAACACACTGCCTCACCAGGTCCACCCAAGCACTATCAAAACCCATTCTACTCGATCATATGCTTTGCTCATGTCGAGCTTCAGTGCCATAAAACCATTATGCTTCCCTTTAAGCCTGTTTTACATGGAATGTAGCAGTTCATATGCAACAATCACATTATCAGAAATCATTCTCCCTGGTACAAAAGCACTCTGAGTGGGGGAGATTAAATCTGGTAGGATCTGCTTGAGTCTATTAGCAACCACTTTGGAGAAAATTTTATAGAAAACATTACAGAGGCTAATTGGTCTATAGTCTGTGACGGCTTGGGGACATTTCTTCTTTGGAATTAGAGATATGAAGGTCTGGTTGATATCCTGGAAGCCCTGTCTGGTGTTCAAGACTTCAATAGCTGTTGTTGTTACCTCTTTACCAATTATGGCCCAATGTTGGTGATAAAACACTATTGGAAAGCCATCTGGACCTGGGGATCCAAGGGGGTTCATGTCTTTAATAGCAGATTCCACTTCTTGTTCAGAGAAAGGCCTCAACAAAGAGTGATTCATTTCTTCATTGACTGAGCTAGGGAGTGAATGGAGGGCCTCCTCTATGTTACTCGGGTTAACTGAAGAGAACAGGCTTAGATAGAAGGATTGAAAGGTCTTAGCAACCTCTTCTTGACTTGAGGCTACTTTACCATTTTCACTTGATTTGTTTGATGGTATTCACTTGTTTCCTCTGAGAAGCACATCTATGGAAAAATTTGGTGTTTCTATCCCCATCCTTAAGCCACTTTTGTTTGGCTCTTTGTCTCCATTTTAGCTCTTCCTCTTGGAGGTATCCATCTATCTCTTTCTGGAGTGCTTGAATCTGGGAACTAAATTGACCAATGTTGGAATCTTGCAGCAGTCTTAATTCATCCCTCTTCTATGTGAATAACCTTTTCTGGTGCCTAAAAGCCTCCTTACTCCACACTTTGAGCTTTTCTCTGCACATGTTCAGGCCTTCTCGAGTGAAATCAAGTTTTGATACCTGAGGAATTCCTTGCAACAAAATAGCTATAATGAGATCAACACATCCCTCTCTGTTGCCCCAGGCCACTTCATATCTAAAAACCTTATGTTTGGGAGCTTCTATTTGTGCAGGGTGCATGCAGTTAACTAGTAGAGAGTTATGATCTGAACATTGACCTGGCAACACAAAATTCTGATTAATCTCAAACAGGTTTAGCCACTCATCATTTACTAAGGCCCTATCCAATCTACACTTCGTGAAATCAGTACCCTCCCTTTTGTTACTCCATGTAAATTTAGAGCCTATAAAGCCAATATCCACCAAACCACAGTCCAACATAGCCAGTCTGAACTCCTCTATTATTTTTTTATGTGAAGATAATCACTCACTATTATTTGGTGGAAGATAGTAGTTTGAATGACATTATTAATAGGTTTTTCATAAATCTTGTTGTCGAGTTATACACTTTAGGCTTGGATTGTACTTCTAAAGCATGTGATTATTGATAGGAATGAATAATTGAGGTTTAAATTTCGAAATGTTAGGCCCGATTAAATGATCGAAGATCCAAAATAGAAACATGAAAAGAATGGGATGGACAAGTGTTTAGGTTGCTTGAAGAACTAGCAAATTCTGAGGACGGAATTTTTATAAGGAGGAGAGTTTGTAACAACCCGACCCTAAGATTAGGATAAGTTTTATCTATTTCTTTTATAAACTATAAATATTATTATTATTATTATTATTATTATTATTATCAGATTTTATAGTTAATAGTTTTAATAATTATTAGTATTAGTATTATTAAAATTATCAGATTTTACATTAGTAATTTTAATAAGATTATTATCATTTGCTATTTTTAGTATATTTTTATGATTCGAATTGTACATTAGCCGGTAGAGTTTTTCTACCTTATTTCTTCCTATCTCGTTAGTCCCATCTTTATCCTCTTGTTGATATCCAAATCCTAATGGGAGACCAACTCATATTAGAAAAACACTACTATATATCATCTATAAGAGCCGAGGAAGCCCTCGGAATTAATGGAACTATCTTAAGCCATCATAACAACTCCTCTGCTGCCAAACCCATAAGCTTCATTCATTGGTAGCCACCTCATGAAGTCACTCACTCTCCAGCAGCCACCGCAGCCTATCTACACCTTCACTCAGTCGTCCCCTCCACGAAAGGCCGAAGAGCCACTCCACCGCAGTCACTTCAACCGTCCAGACCATGCACAACCAGCCGAAGCATCACGTCACTACAGCAAGTAGCGTCCATGCACGATCAGTGCACTGCAAAGTCGCACGTCCAACACGTTGAGCCACAGCCTAGCCACCCCATGCACGCTGCCCTCCACTTCATGCACAGCCTCTAGGCCACGTTTAGGAAAAACAACCGAAGCCTCCCTCCCAGTAACTAGCAGCCACCCACACGGAAACCACCCCAAACTCCTCCACGTCGCCTCCCTAGCACCAACCATCACTCATCGACATCACCGCTGCCCAGCACCCGAAGCCAAGCTCCACACACGGCAGCCCTTGTTTTTCACACCGAAAAATAGAGCACCGCTCTTCCTTTCGCAAGCTGCCCAGCCGTGAACCACCCCGTGCAGAGCACCACGTAAGCCAAAGGCCAGCCACATCTCTTCCACCTCATGCCAACTTGTATGCCGAGAACCCAGCTCAACAGCGTTGTGGCCTCTTGCACTCGTAGATGAGCAACTCGATGCAGCCAGTCCAAGTGGTTTTGCCAGCCACCTCAAGGACGTCGGAGCACCACCACGGTGCCAGAAACCGTCGACCAGCACGACCTCCAGCCACCCATAGCCGCCGCACGTCAGCTTCTCCTCCACGGTGAGCCCCTGCTTCGCACGTCTCTTTCTCACTCTCCTGTTTCTCTACAGAATATATATATATACGTTTAGTTGCTTTTAGGTTTTATTTACGTAGTGCATGTGTTAAAATAGATTTACTTTTATGCCTTTTTAATCCGTGTTTTAAATATTATTACATGTATAACCTTATGTTTAAATATATGTTAATTATGAATGTTAGTACTTCATTTTAGTTGAAGTGGAGTTTAATATTTTGAGTTGAGTTTAATTTCATTAGATAAATATATGAATCTTAAGATCATTTTTATAAGATAATGTTTAAGGAATTTTGAAATATATTTTAAAATATATCTTTGAGCCAAATATTTTAGTTGATTTTCCTTTGTATATATTGTAGGATTTTAATAAAACTATTATATTATTAAGTATTAAATTAAGATTGAATTATACTAATAGCCTACAATAATTTTATATTGAATACTATTAATTTTATCCTTATGAATCAGGTGTTTCCACCAGTTGTATTTTTATTAATCTTATATATATATATATATATATAGATAAAGTTATATATTTAATAATATTGAAAGATTTGATATTATATTAGTATTTAAATTTCAATGGTTAATCATTTATTTTAAATACTTTAAATCTATGTTACGAAGTAAACCTCTAATATTTTTATAGTAGATTTTGATATATTTATGCTATTGAAGTGTACATTTTCAAAATAAAGAAATATGTTAAGAATATTTAAATGATATTAATATTTATTAGATTTCTCATAAAATTAAATAATTATGTTAATCATGAGATAGTAAATCTATTTTAAGAATTGAGGTTTTTATGACTTAGTTAAAATAGCCCAAGTATTCTACTAAGTTATAATATGTTATTAGTATTTTTAAGTAATTTAAAGATATAAGAATTTATTGATTTTATGGTGTTAAGCAAGAGGTTTATTTGACTATCTTCTAGATTAGGAATTTAATTAAGTGAGACATTAGGACATGGTTTCCTAGACAGATTAAGTGACGTTTAATATTTTATATAGGTGACGAGCTACAAAGTGAGATTCAGGAAGTAGCGTTACGAGGTAAGTTATTTGATCACAAAATTAGGATCATCACAGTTCAGCTTATATATATGTATCATTCAAGCCAGTTCATTGATAGCCAATTTTTATGTACCACTCATGTCATATGCAAACATGTCATCCAGCATAGCATACGATCATGTCATTCCGCATCATGTTCAGTTCAGAACTTATAATTATGTATGTATTATGTCATGCATCTCATGATCATAAGACACGTAAGCTATCTTAAGTTCAAGTGCAAGATAAAATCAGTTCAGTTAATCAGATGGCCATTCAGATGCATGGTACCAATGCAGTTCAGTTTTAGGGTGGATGTACAAGCCACGGACTCAAGCATGGTCCACCATAGTATGCCAGAATATTATCAGCGGCTCCCCTGGCGGCCGCGGGATGTGGGGCCGGTGCACAACCTCGCACACAGGGTTAAGTGTGTTGGCCAGTCAGTTCAGTCAGTTAAATCAGAACAGCCAGTTAAGTCAGTTAAATCAAATCAGTCAGTTAATTCAGATAAATCAGTCATGCATAGCATAAACATCAATATGAACAGTCATGAATTTTAAGTTCTCAACATGAAAACTTCTACGAAAACCTTATGTTTAGTATGTTAACGATGTGATGGATTTCTTATTGAGTATTCGACTCATTTTAGTTGTTTTCATGTTTTTAACCACTCAGGTGAGGATGATGATTACGAGCAGACAGGCCAGGATTAGAAGGAGCAGTTATTTTAATTTCAGACATTTTAGAATTAAATTTATTTTATTGCCTTTATGACATAAATTTATTCAGTTTATTCACTTAAGTTTTTGAAGACATTTTTATCAGACAAAGTTTTATGAGATAAATCCTAAATTATTTTTATTTAATATGAGATCTCTTGTCGGGTTTATTTTATGAAAAACACGTGACACTGCTAGCCTACGAGAAGGGGGTGTTACAGTATGTTAATCAATACTAGGAAAAAGCAGTTGGGCAATATAAATAATTTTTTTGCCTTGCTTTTCTAGAAACTTTCCCTTTTTCACTTTAATGGGTCAATCATGCTAACTAAATAGGTTACTGAAATTGTTTTGGAATGGTAATATTGATTTTGATGGTTTCCACCTTATTCGTATTGGTGCTGCCTCCTTTAATGTGTAGGAATTTATGGTATATTTCTAAAAATTTCTAGTTGTTGTGTGAGATGGGTGGGTATATACACACTTTTGCATTAAGTGTAGCTTGTTGGTTTGACACTTGACAAAATTGAGTTTAATTCCGAAGGCTAGATTCAATGGATAATTCACAGTGAAGGATGACCAGAGAATCGCCCAAGAACTTAGCGAATATGGCTCTGATATTCAATAGAAAACAATCAATCTCTAGAATGATCAAAATCTGCTCACAAGCCAGGTTGAAATAGCTATAAATCGAAAATATCAAAAATTTTCCAAAAATAGAAAAATCCCAAAAATAAACAAAAAATAAATACGCAACTAAAGAAGTAATTTGCTAAAATTTTGGCCAAGATTGGGTTCAAAATCAAAAAATAACAATTTTGAGGGGAAAAATAGATTTTGGCCTAAAAAGCGATGCACGCAAAGTACAGCTAGGTGACCACGATGTGCGCACCAAAAATACCTTTATGAATTGAGGTCATTTGTAGGAGTCCGATTCCTGTAGCCAAAGTTATGGCCAAAATATCAAAACGTGCTAAAAATATCCTCAAATCACGAAAAGATCACTTTTTCCTACCATATTTGAGCTGATCTACCAATTCAAGGTATTTTAGCACCATCAATGTACAATTTGACAACTCAGCATCATTTGACTTGGATTCTCCTGTATCAGCCACCCTGGGTTGGAAAGAACTTGCTCTCGAGTTCACAGTATCATCATCTGAATCCACAAAACAAGAACTCAAGTGTTTCATATTAAATACATTAGAAGTCTTCAAATGGCTAGGGAGGCGGAACTTGTAAGCGTTATCGTTGATCTTTTGTAGAATCTCATAGGGTCCAATCTTCTGCTCTCTAAGCTTATTATTCACTCCAATAGAAAAACAATTACAAACTAATACAGCCGAAACAAAATCACCAGCATCAAAAAGTACCTATCTACGATGACTATTGACCTGAGCCTTGTACTTAGTATTACTCTCATGGATAGCAAACTTCACCTACTCATGGATGCTCTGAAAATGTTCTACCATCTCCTCAGTCTTGTGACTCAGATGACTAATACATGGAACAGGTGCCAAATCAAGCACACCACATGGATTCTGGTCGTAGACAATCTCAAAGGGGCTCAACTATGTCATTTTGTTCTTGGACCTGTTGTAAGCGAATTCTGCCTGAGGTAGAGTTGAGTCCCATTACTTGGTTTATTCCATGCTAAACTCCTCGAAAGGTTACCCAAGCTCTGATTCACTACCTCGGCCTGACCATCTATCTGGGGGTAGCACTACATAAATTCAATTACGTCCCCAGTTTCTACCAATAACTCCTGCAAAAATGGTTCATGAACATGGTATCATGATCAGAAGTGATTGATCGTGGAAAGCCTTGTAAACGGCCAATCTCTTTGAAATACAAATGAGCAATTCATGCGACATCTATCGTCTTTCTGCAAGCAACAAAATGGGTCATCTTGGAGAACTTGTCAACTACAACCAAGATAGACTCTACAGCCTGTTGGGTTTGGGAAAGCCCAATATGAAGTCCATACTAACATCACACCAAGAGGCTTCAGGGATAGGCAAGGGAGTGTACAAGCCTATATTGGTGACAACCCTCTTGGATTGCTGACACACAACATCGCTCCATGTAATGAGCCACGCCACTAGTCAATTTGGACCACGGCAACTTCTCATTGACCAGGCACCCCTCCCTACTCAAAACACCACCAATAGCAACCCCAGATGCATCACAATTGACCTTGAACACCTTCTCAATATCTGGAAGCTCAAAAACTAGTGTCTTTGTCATCTTCTACTTGACCAGTTGAACACTGGCCTTTGCTTACTTAAACCACTAGAATTCATGTCCCTTGAGGCACTCTATGAAAGGAGCAATCAAAGTGCTGAAATTTCTTATGAATCGGCGGTAGAAGGATGTCAATCCTTGGAAACTCTTGACATCGTGCAAGGTCTTAGGTGTGGGCCACTCTAGGACCTCATCTACTTTTGACTGATTTGCATGAACACCACCAATAGACATAACAAAACCAAGGAAAGTTACAGAAGTAGTAAAGAAAGAACACTTATTTTGATCAATAAACAGGTGCTCAGTTTTCAACATATCAAAAGCAGCTAAGAGGAGATCAAAGTGTGATGCATTGTTGGACTATAAATGAGATATCATCAAAGTAAAATACAATGAATTTCCTCAGAAAAGGCCGTAAAGCCTTTTGCATAAACCTCATGAATGTATTGGGCACATTGGACAGCCCAAAAGTCATGACCATCCATTCATACAACCCATGTTGCGTCTTAAACGTTGTTTTTCACTCATCTCCAAGTCTTATTCTGATCTGGTAGTATCCGCTCTTAATGTCAATTTTCTTGAAGACTTTAAAACCAGACAATTGATCCAACATATCATCTAGTTGTGGAATCGTAAACCTGTACTTCACTGTGATCCTGTTGATTGCTCTGCTGTCAATGCACATATATCAGGAAACATCTTTCGTCAGCACAAGCAGGGCAGGAATTGGACATAGGCTCATGCTCTCACAGATGTAGCCTTTCTTTAGTAACTTCACCACCTCACACTGCAACTCTTCAAATTCCTTGGGATTGAGGTAATATGAAGGTCGATTTGGCAAAATCAACCCTGGAACAAGGTCAATCTGATGCTAAATATCCGTCATAGGTGGTAGTCTAGGAGGAAGCTCTTTTGGCATCAGATTAGAAAACTTTGCTAATAGTTGCTGCACCTTTGCTGGTAAATCTGGGCCTACATCTGCTGCTATTCCCATAAGGAAGCAAAGTGTAAATTACGTCTTCATGCTCAATCTCCTCTAAAAACCTAGACATAGAAAGCAGTTTAGTACTATTTGCTACCGGGGTAGGATTGGTTCTTTCTCGGCAAGGTGCCAACACAATCTTCTTCCCTTTGATCCTAAGGCAATACCTATTTTTTTGCCCGTTGTGAATAGCACTGCGATCATACTATCAAAGCTTGCCTAATAATACATGACAAGCATCCATAGATACAACATCACACTAAGCATTATCGAAATATTTTTTGCCGATCGAAAAAGATGCTAGGCCTATCTACTATTACCTTACATACTTTATTCAACCACGACAATCTATATGTCTTGGGATTATGTCTTCAATTGTAACTTCTGAACAACCTCTTGAGACACCACGTTCTCATGACTGCCACAATCAATGATTACCTTGCAAATTTTATCTGCTACTATGCAGGTCATGTGAAATATATTGGTTATCAACTAATAGTCCCCTGAATCACCCTTGTGAGTCAGTAGACTCTTGAAAATGACCAGGGTCCCATGGGTATCACCATACAACACGTCTCCATCCTCATCATCATCATACATAGGCTTTCCAATCTCCTCAGTTTCTTCTACCATGTCTTCCTTAATCAAGAGATTCTTGACTTTTTTGATTAGTCGGCTTTCTATACTTAGTCACTGTATGCCCCTGTTCACCACATCTAAAACATCTAATATTAGAGTTAAAAATTTGACCTTGCGGTGGCTGTTGAGCAGGACGAGGTTCTTAAGGGTGAACGGTTTGACTATTTTGATCACTGGCCATCTGTTCTACTACTTCTCCACGACGAGTGCACATGGGTATGCTTCAGAAACTGTCCATAGAAAGTGAAGACTGAGGACACCCTGCACGGACTGCCATAACCCTCCAAAATACAATGCAACCATCTGCTTGGGAATTTCTGATAGATCATTCTAGGCTATCAATTGATAGAACTCTTCTGTGTAGTCTTCAACTGATCTCGTGCTTTGCCTCAATGAGTGAAGCCGCTAAAACAAAGTTTAAATGTAGCCAGAAGGAAGGAATTATTCTTCTTCATTATCTCCCAATCAGTAATCTTGGCCTTGCCCTGACTATCTTGTGATCGCTTCAATTGCTCCACCACACAAATGCTCTGCCATTGAGTTTGATGGCAACTAATTTCACTTTGAAACAATTTGGACTTCCTTATAATAAAAAATCCTCTCCACTTCAATCAACCAATCAATGAACCCTTAAGCCTATAACATACCAAAAAACTAGAGTAGATCCAACAACAAACTGCCCAAGTTTTTTGTAATGTATCAGAAAACTTGGGCAGATCCAAAAAACATTTTAAACACCTAAAAAATGTACCATATTCTTGAGTAAATCCCCTCACCAAAAGTGGATTTGGGTTTGAGTTTGGTCACTCTTCATAATCAATCCCTTGGCCACAAGTTGAACCATGTATCTATAAACAGTACCATATGAGGGTAGATCGACCATATCCCAAGTATCAACTTCCCCTTTCATTGCAGCCTGCTAAAAGGTGTTAGTGGAAGCCCTATGATAGGAGTGAGGTTCATACAAGCTAGTTATGGCATGAAAGCAATGAAAATTAGGGAGATGTGAGGGTAGAGATCTTACCTGAGTGGAATGTCAAAGGTTTGAATGTGGATCATCAGCAAGATCCGCAGATTGGACAGAACTTAGGGCGTAACAAATATAGCCTTTGTGTTCGATCCCACATCCAAGAAAGCAACAAAATTTAGATGATGTGACACAGGCTCGAGTTTGGTGTGTTTGTGCGGTTGATGTAAAATGAAACAAACCAAACCAAAAACTTGTAGGTGATGATATGCTGGAGTGGAGCTAAATAGTCTCTTGTAAGGAGAATCATTATTAAGAATAGGATAAGGCAACCAATTGATGAGGTAGACCGATATGAGAGAGGCTTCACCCCAAAATAGAGTAGGCAGGGATGGTGATAGGAGAAGAGCATGAGTGGTATCTAGAATGTGTCTAAGTTTACATTTAGCCCTCCCATTTTGTTGTGGGATACCTGGCCATCAAAGGTGTAGAATAATGTGATAATGTTTGAGGATATCATGAAAGGCATGTGGTGTACACACTAAAGCATTATCAAAACAAAAGACTTTAATGCATTTGAGAATTGAGTTCCAATCATTTTGGCAAAGTTGCAGTAAATATCTAATAATTCAAAACTTGATTTCATTAAGAATTCCCAAGTATAATGAGAGACATCATCTATAAAGATCATAAAATATCTTGAGCCAATCATGCTAGGAACGAAAGAAGTTCTCCAAACATAAGAATGAATTAGATTGAAACAAGTAAATGCCATAGACTCACTAGTATTAAAAGGCAATGCTAGTTGTTTCCCAAGATGACAAGAAATGCAATAAAAAAGACTAAAACTAGTAGATGCTGAACCTACTAAACCCTTAGATTGTACCCAAGATGTAGATGCATGACCAAGACAAGAGTGTCGAAAGGAAAGTGAGGGTTAAGAAGTGGAAGAAGCAACTTCAGCAACGTTAGTTTCAGGAAGGTGGAGGGATGAGAGATGAATTAGTCACCCAACTCTATGCCATGTCCCATATATCTAATTGGTCTGAGGATTCTATACAACAATACCACGAAAGTCAAACAAAATTTTGTAACCAAGTCTACACAATTGGCCCATATAGAGAAGATTAAATGAAAGTTTAGGGACATGAAAAAGTTTGGGAACAGAAAGATTAGATTTATGGACACTCCCTATATTTGTAATGCTCATAGTAGAGCCATTAGTCATGTGTATTGAAGATGAATGTCATAACAGTGCAGATTTGGTAAATGTAGATCAGCTAGGTTTCATGTGATTGCAACATGCAAAGTTAAAGATCTAAGGAGAGCTTTACTTGGCAAGACTAAGAGGGCGAAGGAAGATGCATTACCATTAGACAATTCATGGAGTGGTAGAATTACAAAATTATGTGAGACTCTAATAATGATTACTCTTCTGAATTAATCAGATGAATCCAAAAGGTGTCATGAGACTCAGTAGAGCCCTTGGTGGACTTCAGGATATCTCTAGTTACATACAACCAAAGTTTAAGACCCTTGAGAAACCTCCACATAAATTAAGCCCAAATGGTGTAGTTTGAAAAATTAATGGGAATTGGACATGAAATACCATTTTGAGCCATTGCAAAAGATATTTTGAAAACATAGATTGGAAATATGAAATAAGGGCAAAAATTTGAGTAGAAAACATCTGATAAACTGTCGGATTCAACAGTCAAAAGTCCACAATCAATGGTCTTGACATAGGTAATATGGATGCTTACGTTGTAGAAGGACATGTGCCCATGAGTGACCCAGAAGCTCTGATGGACATGGAGGTGCGGGAAGGTGTGGCAGAAACTTCTTGCAATGTGTGAAGACTCTAGCTGGAGATTTGGAGGCAGCGCTAAGTAGATCTTTGTTGGAGGAGTCGAAAGGTATGTTGAAACTTCTAAAAAGATACGGGAAAGAAGCTTAAAAGATAGCTGGAAGGCACCAAAAAAAAGTTGAATAGAATAGCTCCACAAGAAAAAATAAAATAGGTAGAATTTTGACTAAGTGATTTAGAAGCAATTCTCTGATACCATGTTGGGATCAATATTAATTAATCACAAAACGAATATTCTATACAAGGTGGGCTACATATAAGAGACCAAAGGTTTTGCAAGGGACATTATGAAGAATGTTAAATTCTAACATTGACACACTTACTATTGTAACAACATTTGGAGTCCAGGTTGTAGAAAGAGAAGAATGGTTCCCCTTTGCTATAGCCATTATGATCAGCTTCATGCATGCTTGATGAAAGTGCATGCCCTTAAGATGTTAACTTGTTACAACTAATATGTATATTGTTCTAGTCATTCAAGAGACCTATATGGACCATACTCAAATGATGATCTATTTGTTGAAACATATAAATCACATCAGATCTAGATTCAAAGTTTCAAGCATTAAGCCTATATGAATCATGCTTAAATTCAAACATTCAAAAACAAACATCCAACCCCATCAATAACGTTGTGACCCCTATATTGACCAATGCATGCAGGCAGGACAGAACAAATGAAACATGCCCTGTGACAAATTAGTTATGGTTTTGATCATGTGGGTATATAGGGTCAATGTATCTATCAATGGTATGATTAGAGTCCCATTAGAATTATTCTAAATAGTAAAAACTTCACATTTTCAAGTAACGTATGATCATATACACCACCTATTATACTTAAATATATGCTGATGCTCTTGTTTGGCTCATTGTGTAAAATGACAATCACTAGTGCATAATCAATTTTCACTTTCCTTGAGCCTCTAGCTAAGTCAACTACAACTTTTCATGTGTTTTGCTACTTGAAACACTGGTTTGTCAATACATCACTTATTGTGGAACCATTGTACGTAGTTAGAAAAGAACTAAAATACTGATATTTTTCATCATTTTGGGACTCAATCCAATAATGTGTTTTGTGTGTCCAAAATAGACTTTCAAATCATATATTTCCTTGGCAAAATCCACATTTCCGTGCTAAAACTGTAACAAAAACTCTAGTTGAGTAATTTACTGATTGAATGTCATGGTTATGCCACTAGTTATAGTTAAAAGAAAGTGCTTGGTTTTTATGGTTAGTAATTCTGAAGTACTCCTATAGTACTGTAATGTGGTACTCCCATCATAATAGGATGAGAGTACAACTTCATTTGTTTTGATGACTCTTATAACTTCCTTACAATATGACAACAATCATAAGTTTGGGGATTAAATAGGTGTTTAAACCGGTTAAGAAATAGGAAGAGACTAGAAGAAAGGACTAGAAAATTTGAACCCAATGAATTTACATGATGCGCCCAATACAACTCTAATTTAAGAAATTTATGAAAATTTGAATGCAACGAATTTACATGATGTGCCCAATACGACTCTAATTTAAGAAATTTATGTCATGCATGTTTGTTCTCCACTTTATGAGCTAACCAACTTCAAATTATAGCAATTATTGTGCTATCACACAATTATCCACCTTTCACATACCGACCTCTACCCTAATTATAGTAATGAGAAAACCTCTTTATAAAGTATAAAATACTTGATTGAAGATTAGAAACCGAATATGCTATTAAATTTTAATTATTCATCATGGCCCCATGAATTGATTATAACTTCATGGGAAATTATTTAGATCTCAACATACAAACATTATGAACAAAAATGTGCTAATCAGAGAATGAAGACTAACTTCATTAAGAACATTACTAAAAGGGATGGAAGTGTGTTGCATTCTCCTACAGAAATTAGTTATGAGTTCCGGGCTTTCTTCAAAGAATTATTTACTACTTCTAATCCTAAGGGGCCTTAGCAGTGTTTGATAAATTTGAAGCCTTGTGTGACAACAACTATGAATGCTTCTTTGACAAGAGGGATCAGTTCTAAGGAAATTGAGAAAGTTTTTTTTCAAATGAATGGACTTGTTCTCCTTGACTAAATGGCTTCCCAACCATTTTTTATCAACAACACTGGCATATTGCCGATAAAGGAGTTTGTGATCCAGTGAGGGAGGCCTTCAAATCCAACTCCTGGGATGACTCTATTAATAAAACTTTCATTGCATTGATTCCAAAAGTTGCTAAGCCTACAAAAGTGATTGAATTCAGGCCTATAAGTCTTTGTAATGTCCATTACAAGATTATAGCAAAGATGTTGGCCAGCAGACTGAAGTGTTTTCTGTCATCTATCATTTTCCCAACTCAAAGTGCATTCATTCCTAGTCATTCGATCATAGATAATTTTATTGTGGTCTATGAACTCTTGCACACAATGAAGAACAGAATCAAAGGAAAGGATGGATACTTGAATTTGAAGTTTGGTATAAGTAAAGCCTATGATCGAGTTGAATGGTTTTTTCAGAAGCTGTTATGTCTAAGATGGGCTTTGATAGAAAATGGATTGATTGGATCATGAGGTGTGTGTCAACTGTGCCGTAGTCTCTACTCATCAATGGCACTCCTTAATAGATTTTTAATCATTCTAGGGCATTAGGTAGGGTGACAAAGTTTCCTTTTCATTTTATGTTCTGAGGCCCTAACTTCCATTTTGAATCATGCTTAATCAGTTGGCTATATTTACGGCATTCAATTAGCAAGTGGTCAGATACATGTAAATCATATTTTCTTTACTAATGATAGTTTTATTCTTTGCAAGGCAAGCTCTATTGAATGGAGTAGGCTGCAAAGACTTTTTGTCTATCTATGAATGTGCTTCAGCTCAAAGGTTTAACAAATACAAAACCTCAATCTGTTTTTGCAAAAATACAAGAGCAGATGTGAAAGATATTCTTATTAGAATTGCTAGAGTTAGAGCCATTGAATCTTATGAAAAGTACCTAGGCCTTCCTACAATGGTAGGAAGATATCAAGTTGCCTCTTTTAATGGTATTATGGATACAGTAAAAGCAAGGCTTTCAAACTGGAAAATGAAATATCTTTCTCAAGCTGGAAAAGAAATTTTAATCAAATTTGTCATTTAAGCAATACCTACATATAGTATGGGGGTTTTCAAAATTCCTATAAGCATCTTTCATGAAATACACAAGGTTATGCTTGGTTATTGGTGGGTGGGGACAAAAATCAAATGAGAGAAGGATTCAATGGGTTCCAACTTCCAAAGCAACAACTGGGAAGAAGTAAGGTTGCGGG
Organism: Cyclocarya paliurus; assembly: GCA_029856935.1. Classification (NCBI taxonomy): domain Eukaryota; kingdom Viridiplantae; phylum Streptophyta; class Magnoliopsida; order Fagales; family Juglandaceae; genus Cyclocarya; species Cyclocarya paliurus. Next base: position 13,813,826 of record CM056958.1, read on the forward strand.
GGGTTTTGGGATTTCGATATTTTGAAATATTTAATCTGGCCATGTTGACCAAGAAAGTATGAAGGCTAGAGTAGAATCCTTCCTTTCTAGCAGCTCAAGTTTTGGCTTCAAAGTATTATAACTCAGGCAATTTCTTGAATGCATAGTTTAGGAGAAATCCTTCTTATCTATGGAGAAGTCTCCTGCTAGCATGACCTGTTCTCAACAAAGGTGTCTTTTGGAAGGTAGGAAATGGGAAGGATATCGAAATCTAGTATGATAGGTGGCTGCCTCAAACTCTTAACTTTCAAGTCCAAAGCAGGTGGTCTATCCTACTTGTAGATGCTTTAGTATCAGATCATATTGATGAATCAACATGTCAATAGAAGTACCAATGTGGAAGTGAAGATAAATAGATTTAGATTTATAATAAGAATGGGATTTTTACTGTGAAATCAGCTTATCATATGCAAGTTGAGCTTGAGAAAAGTAAGAAAGGTCTGGTCTTTGTTCATAAATCTGATTGAGATAAGTGGAGAATTTTGTTGTCCCTTAAGCTGCCTAATGCTAAGAAAGTATTTTTGCGGAAGGCATGTCCTGAAGGTTTACTAACCAAGCTTAACCTTTCTAGGAAAAAGGTTGCTGACAATCCCGTGTACCCAATTTGTGATCTGTTTAAGGAAACAGCTGACCATGCCTTACGGTCCTATGTTGCTAGTAGAGATGATTGGTTTTACAACTCAAAAAGGTTAAAAAAAGCTAAAATTGCAGACCAGACTTTTAAGGAAATTTTGTTTAAACAGTTTGATACATTTGAAGAAGGGGAGCTCTTAGAGATTGCTGTGGTGATGAGGAAGTTGTGGAAAAGAAGAAATGCAGTGATTTTTGAGAATTTATTCTCTTCTCCTTTAGTGGTTTTTAATCAAGCAAGCCAAAGATTGTCAAAAATACAAATCAGTAATGAAGCTCAACAGGCTATGATTTCTATTCCTACTACTGCTTCATCCTGCTGGGTTCCTCCACCTCAAGGTATTGTCAAAATTAGTTGGGATGCATTGGTTGATAGACATCTATGTTTGGTTGGTTTTGGAGCTGTGGGAAGGGACAATGAGGGTCATGTCTTGGCTACCATGAGGATGAAACAAAATCTATTACCTGATCCTCATCTAGCAAAATCTTTTGCTACTTTTTATGCCTAAAAGTTTGCTATGGAGCTTGGTTTCCAACTATTATATTAGAAAGGGATGCTCTAAATGTTGTGGATGGTATTAAACATGGTGTTCAACCCACTCACGTACTTGGACTCCTCGCTCACCAAGAACAACACTGCCCCTGCCAAATCTCCTATTTCCAAAACTGGTCCTATCAAATTTGCCACAAAGGATATAAACTCATCCTCCTTTTTCTTCTTGATGATTCCCATCCCTTTTAGGAACATAGTGGTGGCCACACTATATGGTGATATGCAATTGACTCTAACTCTGTACTGACCCAACTCAACACGTAATTTCTTTTTTAGCCCCACAATGACATGCTTGGATGCTATGTAGATGTGCAAGGTCTATCCATGTGATTGTGTTGCATAGCTTGCGGTGAATAGAATGGTGCTCATTTTCTCTGGAATCATTACTTTGGTCGAGTGTTTTGCCCCTAGAAATGACCCTAAGACATTCACATAAAAAACACTCTTGTTATCCTTCTGCTCGACAGCAAATATGTTTGCTTTGTTTTGGCCATGACAGCCTACATTGTTGAACATTTTGTCAAGTTTTCCATGCTTCAACACTTATAGTATTGACAGCATTTTGGACATCAAACTCGCTAGTGACATTGTAGTGGACATAGGAAATGGCACCATTGATGCTTTTGTCTTGGCAAACTGAGAAACCAAGCTCGTCTTCGATGTCACGGGAACTACTGTAATTCAAAGGTATAAGAATTGAAACGCATGTAAGGAACATTCATTCAGAAAGTTTAATACAATTCATTTCTTACAGACCTTCCAGATTAGATAAATTCATTTGTTCTTGATTTTTCTTGAAATTCTGGAAGGCTGTAATTATTGACATCAAAGCAGTTCAAAATTCTAAGAATTTGTTTTTCCTTTTCTTGAGAATGGCTTGGGTGTAACTGGTTCGGTTCAGTCCAATTTTAGACCTATTTTAAAAGCAAACAGGTTTTGAGATTTGTAGAACTGATACCTCACTGATTATACTCCAAAATTGGTACTTTCGATTTTACCAGTTTCGGTTCGGTTTCCACGGTATATTATATTGTGGCACCCTCAGTCTTCGCTTAGGATTGGATGGTGGCTGAAATTCTAGAACTTGTAACACAAAGCTATATACCCTTCGTACATGATAGATAATATGCTATACACCTAAGTACACTAGCAGTATGCAATATCGTTGCAGCCGAAAAATAAATAAAGGGTCGGAAATTCTAAGCAATGCAAAAATATAAATTGCAAAGTACATGGTACCAACTAACAAAAGCATTAACACTTTGTCCATGACCATAGTAATATGACATAAGACAAAATATCCCATAGTATCAAGTATTAAAGTTTGTCTCCCAAAACATGCGGACCATATCAAAATATAATGTTTCTTCAAAAGTTGAGACCTAAAAACCATGAGTTCTTCTTTTCTCAAAATGGTTAAGATCTTTTTTCCTTCATTGTTAAAGTCCCATTAGAAGCCAAGCACCAAAAGACTCCATGAGACTTCTATCGTCTGGGTGGAGAAGACTCTAATTCTTTAGCTACTTCCTTTAGGTCAGGTCTAGGCTTTGATGATTGTTCAAGGTAAGCGAACATCCAGATTACTATACTATCGAAGCTCAAAAAGTCAGAAAGAGCTTGTACAGAGTACTTGTCCTCCTGCACAGAACCATCTACATTCATAGTTCCTGAGAATTTGGGGTACCTGTAACAACTTCTACCATTCTAGTTGGAGAATGGTGTGTAAAATACCACAATGAGATTTCGAGAAATCTCAGCAAGAAATCACACAACATACATTAATTAAAGCAAGCATACGAGAGATACTTCATGAAATGCGTGCATGAATGTGTACTTGACTTTAAATAGAAACTTAACATACGCATTTAACCATTTCAAAAGACTTGTACAGAGACTTTAACATTTCAAAAAAAACTTCTTTGACTTTCTTTTCATGTTGATCTTAATCATAAACTTTTCTTATCAGAGACATATCACAAAATTTACATTGAGTGATTCTTATCACATGAGCTCTTATTCTTATTCAGAGGGTAGACATAACATGGCTCCCCTCCTTGCACCGCGTGTTCCCGCTAGTCATTCTACCGTTATCGATCTGGAGGCGAGAATCGCAGGCGAGACTACCACCATCTCTACAGCTCATACTGTAGGTAGGAATCACAGGCTGGACTCTACCACCATCAATACAGTTTGTGATACATAGAGAATCATAATAACTGGACCTTACTTCATTGAATTACATGCTTTATGCACCTACTAGCATTAGGTGCTTCCTTGCTCCGGCATTCCTTGAAAGAATCCATTCGAGGCTCGTCGACTATTCTTCCTTAACCTAGGGGTTACCACTCCATTTTTAAGCACTCTAGAGTAGATAGAAGAGTTCCACTAGAAAAATTCCCCATCCTATCACTTGGGGTCGTGATAAAACTTCTTGACTCTTTTCTTAAAAAAAAAGAACCACTTTCTTTGAAATACATTTCTCCAAATGCATGAGACATGAAACTTAAGTACTTCATACTTATACTTGACAAGTGACATATGAAATACCATTCATGAATTAACCAAATATGACATGTTCAAATCATAGCATAATTACATGGAATACAAGAAACATCCAAACTCATTCATGGAATCATGGAATCATGGAAACATGCTTAGGCTGAAACACATTAGAGTAAAAATCATGAGATTCATCACTTAAACATGTTCCAATCTTCAAGCATATAACACAAGAATCAAAGCAAGATATAACAAAGCATTAATCATGACATTTAACTAAGATTCGAAACTTACAACACATATTATGACCGAAACATTATGGCACATAGTTCTTCAATTTTAAACATGTGAAAACTGAAACATATACAAGTATTTCATGATATTTTCATCACAAATTCCAAATATGTAATTCCTTCCATAGATTGATACAAGATCGTAGTAACATAATCAACCAATTAAACAAGAAATAATCAACAAAACAAACATGGAAATGAAAAGGGTCTACACAATCATATAAGTGTTAACCAAAAATCCATGTATAGCAAATTAACAAGCTGTAAATCTAAGCATTCCATATTATAAAAGCAACTAAAAACCTCACTTCTTGTTCTAAAGTGTATTTGTAAATTTCTAGGGTAATACTTGCCTATATCTATTTGGCCTCTAGGGTTTTTGGACTGAAAACTTCTTCACTTCATTCTTAAAGTAAAGAAAATCCTAAAATAACCAAAAATATGAGTAGTGGCCGAAAATCAAAGTAAATAAACTCTCCTCTATATTCAGCATCAAGGTTTCTCAAGAACCTTAAAACCATTTCTCAAGAAATCACAAGAAAAGTGAGAGCTCTATCTCTCACATCGTCCAAATGAGATTTGAATCTCATTTTCGGATTGAACAAGTGATGTGTGTGTGAAGCTTAGAAGGAAAAACCAATTCCTACTTTTGCTAGACTTAGTGTGCAGAAATCTCCTATTGAGATAAGAAAAATCATTTTGTTTAGTTGAGGAGAAAATATAAGAAAGTGAGAGATTTTTCAAGAAAACATGAGAGAGTTGTATAGAGAGGGCAAGAGCATGAAAATTTTGAAATTGTACAAAAGAAGAAGCCTTTGGGTGTGTGGCCCTCCTCCCCTTTTATAGAAAACTCTCCATTCTCTCATTGGTGGTTGCAATTCAATGCATGGAAGACAAGTGGCATTGTTTCTTCTTCCTCCTTTCACTTTAGCCGAAACACCCCTTGGAATTCCCTATGTAGATTGCACTGGGAAGGTACACTTTTGAGGGTTGGCATGTAGGCTCTTTTCCCTTGGCCGAATTCCTCTAGTCCTCCTTTTATGCCCTTCCTTTCCTCAAATAATTGGGTGTTTCTTCTAAGGGTAACATAGTAAAACATCATATGGCTTCCAATTTTTCCAAAGAAGCAACCTTCTGCATGGATGACAAGTGGCAAAAGACACATGCCATGGTCTTGCCATCCACTTCCTTCTTCCTTTCTCAAGATGATATTTCATCTTCCAACACTCCTTCCCCAGGTGACCTTTCATGTCCTATTGGTCCAATTTTAGCCTAGGTGACAAATGACAAAGAAACATAGTACTTAGAAGTGTGCTAGCCGAATTTTCAAGGGCATTCTTGTCCTTAGATCGAATTCTCTCTTCACATATCCTTCTAGAAACTCCATGCATGCTTGACACTTGGCATTATCTGACTAATTTCGAAATCCAAGAGCCTCCATTCGGTTTTCCCATACAAAACTCCTAGAAAAAGCCACTTTTTCACTTCCCTAAACTACTTTCCCCAAGATAACCTCCTTGGAATTCAAAATGGGGCAAGACAAAGGGTTTAGCCAAAAATCCATTGATCTCCTCTAGGTTCCTTTTGTCTCTTGGTCCATCTAGAAGGTTTCTTGCTCAATGACAAGTGGTAACTTTTCTAAGATAGGCGTGTAAGCCATCCTTTTGGCATTTTCCTACACTTCTCTCTCTCCCTTAACCCCTAATCAAGTCTAGATTCATAGTACATTTGCTCACATGCCACATGGCACTTGTGACTAAAAATCTGGGCCATGGGCCTAAGTTTAAAACAAGGCCATTCTCACTTAGCATTTTGAGGTTAGTTCTCCCTTGGGCTCAAATTACCCTTCAAGAATTCTAATGCTTTCTAAAAATGACTAAGACTCCCAAAGAAGTCACAACTACTAAGCACAAAATTTATGGGTCATACTTACGCAAAAGTTTGTGGTCATTACATATATATATAATATAGATTATAGTATATAATAATATAGTGATATATAGGGATATAGTATTAATATAACTACTAAGACTATAGACTATAGACTATAGTGATAATATATAGTTATTTATATATAGTGGATTATTAATAGTTATTTGTCCCACAAGCAAAGATCTTCATTCATAGTGATAGATCTTCTTATGGTAGGCATGTAAGCCAAATCATAGCTCCTTACCTCTGTTCCCTTATTTCCATCTATATTGATCAAATCATATATATAGCTCCATTGGATGAAAATCATATGTATAAATCTTGAGTTCGGCGTGAGCCTTAAGTCCATTGGGCTTTGAAATCCTAATTTCCTACAAGGGCCGAAACTCTCATGGGCTTATAAATAAAAAATAAAAAAATAATTTACACAAAAGCCTAGAAAGTCTTGGTCGTCAAAAACCAACTTCAGATTATAGCAATTACTGTGCTACCACACAATTATCCACCTTGCACATACTGACCTCTACCCTAATTATAGTAATGAGAAAACCTCTTTATAAAGAATAAAATACTCGATTGAAGATTAGAAACCAAATATGCTATTAAATTTTAATTAGTCATCATGGCCCCATGAATTTATTATAACTTCATGGGAAATTATTTAGATCTCAACATACAAACATTACGAATAGAAATGTGCTAGCCAGAGAAGGAAGACTAACTTTAGTAAGAACATTACAAAAAAGGATGGAAGTGTGCTGCATTCTCCTATAGAAATTAGTTCCGAGTTCCAGGCTTTTTTCAAAGAATTATTTACTACTTCTAATCCTAAGGGGTCTCAACAGTGTTTGATAAATTTGAAGCCTTGTTTGACAACAACTATGAATGCTTCTTTTACCAGAGAGATCAATCCCAAGGAAATTGAGAAAGTTGTTTTTCAAATGAATGGACTTGGTTCTTCTGACTAGATGGCTTCCCAACCATTTTTTGTTATCAACAACATTGCATATAGTTGGTAAAGGAGCTTGTGATGCAGTGAGAGGCATTCAAATCCAACTCTTGGGATGACTCTATTAATAAAAATTTCATTGCATTGATTCCAAAAATTGCTAAGCCTACAGAAGTGATTGAATTCAAGCCTATAAGTCTTTGTAATGTCCATTATAAGATTATAGCAAAGATGTTGGCCAATAGATTGAAGTGTTTTCTGCCATCTATCATTTCTCTAACTCAAAGTGCATTCGTTCCTAGTTGTTTGATCATAAATAATTTTATTGTGGCCTATGAACTCCTGCACACAATGAAGAACAGAATCAAGAAAAAGGATGGATACTTGGCTTTGAAACTTGATATGAGTACAGCCTATGATTGAGTTGAATGGTCTTTTTCAAAAGCTGTTATGTCTAAGATGGGCTTTGATAGAAAATGGATTGATCGGATCATGAGTTGTGTTAACTATGTCATACTCTCTACTCATCAATGGCATTCCTCAATAGATTTTTAATCCTTTGAGGGGAATTAGGCAAGGTGACCCTTTATCACCCTACCTTTTTATTTTATGTTCTGAGGCCTTAACTTCCATTTTAAATCATGTTGAATCAGTTGGCTATATTTTTAACATTCCATTAGCAAGGGGTTAGATACATGTAAATCATCTTTTAGTTGCTGATGATAGTTTGATTTGTTGCAATGTAAGCTCTATTGAATGGAGTAGGCTGCAAAGACTTTTATCTATCTATGAATTGGCTTCAGGTCAAAAGGTTAACAAAGTCAAAGGGTTAACAAAGACAAAACCTCAATCTATTTTAGAAAAAATACAAGAGCATATGTGAAAGATATTCTGATCAGAATTGGAGGGGTTAGAGCCATTGATTCTTATGAAAAGTGCTTAGGCCTTCCTGCAATGGTAGGAAGATCTTGACTTGCCTCTTTCAATGGTATTATGGATATAGTAAGGGCAAGGCTTTCAAACTGGAAAATGTAATATCTTTCTTAAGCTGAAAAAGAAATTTTAATCAAATTTGTCATTCAAGCAATACCTACATATAGTGTGGGGGTTTACAAAATCCCTATAAGCATTTTGCATGATATTCATAGGGTTATGCAAGCATATCGGTGAGGACATGAATCAAATGAGAGAAAGATCCAGTGGGTTCCAAATAGGAGTGGCAATATGTGACATGACTCGTTAACCCAATACAAACACATCATGATAAAAGCAGGTGAAGGTTTAGTTTTAATGGATTCGGGTCAAAACGGATTGACCTGTTAAGACATGATGCTTAACGGGTCAACCCTCTATGACCCGTTAAAAAAATGAGATTTACCTTTATACCCTTAGACCTAAAACTCAAAAAACTCTAACACTTCCTTTCCTAACCCATCCCGACCCCAATTTTTTATTCTCAAATCCTAAAACTCAAAACACTTGATGTCCTAAGTCCTAACCCATGCTACCCCCTGGCAGTTCTCTTCACGGTGACGCCCCCCTCTTGGCCTCTTCAACCAAGTAACTCGTTGCCTAGTAACCCTGTGTGTGAGATCTCAAGCATTGGCCTTGACAATGCAGAGCAGTAACCTAGACGATGGAGCTCGGAGCCTTGTTTAGCCTCTATTACCTCTTCAACATCCATTTCACTTTCTACAACAAGTAGGTTTGGGGTTCTAGTCTCTCTGTGTCTCTTTTAGAAATTTGGGGTTTTTTTTTTATTGGATTATTGGATTGTGGGCTTCATTTTGTTTCATCTGTTCACCAAATGTGTTGCCACTACTTTATGTAAAAACGATGGTGCTTGAAATTTCAAGTGGTGGTTGTGGATTTCATTTGATTCGAGTGTGGTTTTGATTTGGATTCGAGAGAATGACTTTCTCTTACTTAGTGAACTTTGAATACTGAAATTTGTGAAAATTTATTGTTCTTTGTTGTGGTAGAATTAGATTGCTTAGCCAAAGATGCCAGAAAATGCAATGACGATTTTGTCTTTAACAAAACAATTAAACGTTTTTTTTTTCTTAACTCTCCCTTTTGGTGGAAGATCTTTTCTTTTTCATTGCTAGGACCTTAAGAAGTTTATTTATTTATTTCTCAGAAAATCATGATTAAGTTCTAGTTGGGTCCTTTGAGTTTGGACGTTCACATCAAGACGCTGAATGTATAGTGAGATACTTCAATTCAATTTGGCATACATTTGACCAGTAAAGCTTTTTGCATGGTGGTATTTAGAAAGAAAGAAAGAACATGGTGCACAATAAAATTATAACATTGAAATCTATAGCATCCTTGTATATTTGTATATGTCTGTATACTCGGGCCTTTGCCTATTTTATGCTCAGTAAAATTTTGTTTATCAAGAAAAAAAAAACTGTAGCATCCATTAAATTAACCATTTTTAAATCTACTTTTAGTGTTGGTGGGCGTATCATTGATTAGTTTAGTGTGCACTAAAAGCAGCTATTATTAAAGCATTAGCCTGCACAAGAGATTGGTTATATGGCGAGGAGTAAGGTAATATTATTTTTATTTTATTCAATAAATGACTGTAATTTTCAATACAATAATATTATTTGATAGAAAAATTTACTTATGTATTTTTTTTAATAGAAACACAAGAAGAAGTTAAATTGGAATAGTTAACTGAAGATGTAATGAAGTTATATAACAACAAAGGGCAAGGAGGACGCTCCACTTCCTTCTTGAAGTTCTAAATTTGTTTAGATATGTGTTCTTATCATATTTGAGATTGTAACATTAATATATTTACAATGTGTGTTTTGTTTATTATATTTGGGATGTAACTTTAATATTATTACAATGTGTGTGGATCATATTTGTGTGTTTATCATATTGGTACTATTGGGATTTTAATTTTGGTTTTTTTATTGTTTGGATTGTAATTTTAGACTTTTAGATAGTTTTTTATTTTTTATAGACATTATTTATATTTATATATTTATATAAAATCAATCATGTCAAACAGGTCATGAGCGAGTCTGTTCAACCCATTAATGTAAACGGGTTGAAATGGGTCGTATCGTGTCAATTTATTTTATATTAACTAACGGGTTGTGTTGTTTCAATCTGTTATCTTAATGGCTCATATTAGGGTTTGAGATTTTGAAACAAAATTCTTAACGGGTCGTATTCGTGTTGACTCATTAAGCATAATGTACATGCCTTAACATGACACGAATACAACCCCTTAATAAGATTTGCCACCCATAGTTCCAAAGCATCAACTCAAAAGAAGTAAGGTTATGGGGGGTTTGGGGATTTCAAGATTTGGAATTATTTAATCTGGCCATGTTGACCAAGAAAGCATGAAGGCTAGTTTAGAATCCTTCCTCTCTAGCAGCTCAAGTTTTGGCTTCAAAGTATTATAACTCAAGCAATTACTTGAATGCACAGTTAGGGAGAAATCCTTTTTATCTGTGGAGAAGTCTCTTGCTAGCAAGACTTGTTCTCAAGAAAGGTCTATTTTGGAGGGTAGGAACTGGGAAGGATATCAGAATCTGGTCTGATAGGTGGCTGCCTCAAACTCCTAACTTTCAAGTCCAAAGCAGGTGGTCTATCCTACCTGCAGATGCTTCAGTATCAGATCTTATTGATGAATCAACATGTCAATGGAAGTACAAGCTTGTGAGAAAAAATTTCCACCAGGAAGAAGCTGAGATGATCTTTAGGACATCAGTTAGCCAATGTGGAAGTGGAGATAAATAGATTTGGATTTATACTAAGAATGGGATTTTTCAGCTTATCATATGCTACTTGAACTTAAGGAAAGTAAGAAAGGTCAGTGCTCTGTTCATAACTCTAATCAAGATAAGTGAAGAATTTTGTGGTCCTTGAAGCTACCTAATGCTGAGAAAGTGTTTTTTTGGAAGGCATGTCCTGAAGGTTTATCAACCAAGCTCAATGTTTATTGGAAAAAGGTTGTTGACAATCCCATGTGCTCAATTTGTGATCTGTCAAAGGAAATAGCTAAGCATGCCCTATGGTCTTGCGTTGCTACTAAGATGTTTGGTTTTACAGCTTAAAAAGGTCATAACATGCTAAAATTGTAGAACTGACTTTTAATGAATTGTAGCTTACACTGTTTGATACATTTGAAGAAGGGGAGCTCTTAGAGATTGTTGTGGTGATGTGGAAGTTGTGGAAAAGAAGGAATGCAGTGATTTTTGAGAATTTATTCTCTTCTCCTTTAGTGCTTTTTAATCAAGCAGGCCGAAGATTGTCAGAAATACAAACCAATAATGAAGCTTAATAGGCTAGGATTTCTATTCCTACTACTGCTTCATTCTGTTGGGTGCCTCCACCTCAAGGCATTGTCAAAATTAATTGGGATGCATCGGTTGATAGACATATATGTTTGGTTGGTTTTGGAACTATGGCAATAGACAGTGAAAATCATGTCTTGGCTACCATGAGGATGAAACAAAATTTGTTACCTAATCCTCATCTAGCAGAATCTTATGCTGCTTTAATGCCTAAAAGTTTGCTATGGAGCTTGTTTTCCAACATATTATATTAGAACGGGATGCTCTAAATGTTGTGGATGGTATTAAACATGGTGCTCAAGGATGGGACAGTTCCAGTATGCTCATATGGATGCTAGATCTCTCTTGGTTCAACTTCAACAATGGAAAATTGCTCATATTGAAAGAGCTACTAGGGCTGCACACCGAACAACACAAACCAAATTTAGGTCCAACCTGAACCAACCCGTAGGAAATCTTGGCAAATTGCGGTGTGATCCGATCCGTAAGATTCGGGTCAGGTCGAACCCGTTATTCTTCTCCTTGTTTGTTTCTTCATACTCATCTACATTTTCAAAGAGCTGGTGGATGGATAGGGTTGCGTTGTAAGGCTCAACAACGATGTCGAAGACCTTCGGGGATAGGGAGACGGAGAAGATGAGCATCATTTAGTCTGGGTATTTCTCTATAATTGTTGAGATCATTTGGCCTCGGACTTCCAAGAACTATGCACCAATCTGGTTGTCGCATTGCCCACCTTGAATGTGAAGGATCTCATGCATCTTCACTTGAATTCGGAAAAGGAGAAAACGAAAAAGAGAGCGAGAGAGGAGGAGAGCGAGGGTAGAGAGATAAATGAATGGAAATGAATATTGATGTGTGGGGAAGAAGGGAGCTCAGGAGTATTATTGATGAGTGATGTTGATTGATGAGTGATGTTGATGGGATTTTGTCTTTTGTGCAAATTTTCTAAATTGCTTTAAATTTAGGGTACAACTACACCCTTTCCAAAATTAATGGCTTTTATCCAAATTTAAGAATGGGAGCTGCCGAGTTGGTTCTTTTTCTCGGTGATCAATTTCGACGAATAGTATAACTAATAAATCCGACATTTGTTTTGATCCGATGAATCCGACTAAAGTCGGGTGGCCCCTTTTTTGCATAGCCCTAAGAGCTACTAATTCTGTTGCTCATGCTTTGGCAAGAAATGCTTAATGCATTGCTGATTCATTGTTTGATATAGAGGAAGTTGTTCTATGTATTGCTCATTTATTGTAAGCATGTTTGGAAATTGAATAAAATTTCGTATGTTCCTTTAAATATATATATATATACACACACACAAACATTACGATTGCGACCAGTAGGAACGCTCAAAACATGCAAGCAATTGTAATATCAGGAAAACAATTAAAATGAACAGGTCCTCCAAACAATGAGGATTGAATTATACCAAGAACACTAGTTTCAAAATTATTAAAACGAGCATCATGTAAACAAAGTAGAACAGAAGCGTTGATGCCTTGTTAAAGGTTTGACAGCAACTTGAACAGAACCAATATATAAAAATTTGTATCCTTTTGTCAAGAAATCTTGGATTAATTTCTTGGTAAAAAGATAACATTTTTCTTGAGATTTTGAAATAGCATAGGTTTGTTCAACTTTCTAACATTAAAAGCAGTTTTAAAAGTATTCTGAATCCAAGAGATTTCATAAATAGAACTTGAAGCAATTTTAGGGATATTCCATTGATTAAAATTACTGGGAGTAGTATCATCAAAAGAACAATCTTCCTCATTAATGATATCAGGTGGTAAGGACAACCTGGAACTCATGGTTGAATTAGATCTAAACATTCTATCCATTTTGTTATTAGACAAACTAGTTCTTCGCATTTTAATGCCTAGGTACTCTCATCTCACCCCTATACCTAATTGCCCTTACGCCCTCTCTAGCAAACGGGTCTTACAAGGTTCTAGGTCTCTTGAAGAAAGAATAACAAGACAAAGTAAGAACTCAGAGATTGAGTTGTAGAACAACAAAACAAATGAAATGAAGAGAAGTAAATTAAACCAAAAGATACCAAGAGCCAAGTGGCTCTGATACCAAAAGATGTACGGAAGCAGAGTAGTAAGAACGAAGGAAGGAAAGCAAGCAACAGGCGGCAGAGCCAACCTTATAATGTAATATATATATATATATATATATATATGCTTGGAAAAAAGATAACCATGATAATGTTTTCGTTCTTAGGCGAAGAACTTTTTTATGCTCTCTGGAAGGGCTATATTGGTTGCGCTATAACCCCCATCCACGACTAGGTTGAGCCCACTCACGTACTTGGACTCCTCGCTTGCCAAGAACAACGCTGCCTCCGCCAAATCTCCTGCTTCCAAAACTGGCCCTTTCAAATTTGCCGCGGAGGATAGAAACTCTTCCGCCATTTTCTTCTCGACTATTCCCATCACTTTTAGTAACAAAGGGGTGACCACACAATGTGGTGATATGCAATTGACTCTGATTCCGTACTGACCCAACTCAACACATAAATTCTTGGTTAGTCCCACAACGGCTTGCTTGGACGCCGTGTAGGTGTGAGAGGCCCATCCATGTGACTGTGTTACAGAACTTGCGGTGAATAGAATGGTGCCCCTTTTCGCTGGAATCATTACTTTGGCCGCGTGTTTTGCGCCCAGAAATGACCCCAAGACATTCACATCAAAAACTCTCTTGTAATCCTTCTGCTCGACAGCTAAGATGTTTGGATTGTCTTGGCCAGGACAGCCTGCATTGTTGAACATTATGTCGAGTTTTCCATGCTTCGACACCGCAGTATTGACAGCATTCTGGACATCAGACTCGCTAGTGACATCGCAGTGGACGTAGGAAATGGCACCATTGTTGCTTTTGTCTTGGCAAACTGAGAAACCAAGCTCGTCTTGGATGTCAGCAATGATGACCTTAGCACCATGTTCAGCGAATAGTCTTGCCGTACTCTCGCCAATTCCACTTGCACCTCCGGTTATCAAGGCAACCTTGCCTGCTAATCTGCATATTCCAAATTTTAATACGGGAAATCTCGAAATATCACAACAATTGATATAAACGATGGAGAGAAAGAGAATAAGATCATAAAAGGAAATTAACGCGGTTAGGTACCAAAAGCTTTGCTTTTTATTATTACCTCTTAGCAATGGGAGCTAGCAAGGACGATGCGCCGTTCATGATATTTGTTATTGGTTGTGATGTCGTTGGAGGGTGTTTTGATGTGAATATAAGATCTTGTCTGGTGATGTTTTATAAGGAGGGAATTCAATTGTAGCCAGCGGTTGAGAAACGTCACCGCTATAAAAGTCTTGCTGCATGACATCAAGCGTTTGATTATAAGCAATGATAAGTAGATTTCTTCCATCTCTTGAGTGCGTAAGACCTTACATCATAGATTGTAATGTTGTATTTATTTATTTATTTTTATTTTTATTTTTTATGAGCAATGATAAGTAGAAAACTGCACTATAAGTTTTATACAACTAATTACTAAATGTTATTATTTCTTAAATTCAAATTCATTAAAATTCAGTAAGTATTGTATAAATTTTATATAAATTAATATTTAAATATATGGTTAATGTATAAAAGTTATAACGTGGTTGTCTAGATATCAATTTTGTTTTATTAATTCAATAAAGATGTCGTATGCCCAAAAATAATAGGACTCTGACTAGTCAGATTTGCGATAGTCACACTCTAAACGCTAAGAGCAATAGTACTAGTTGACAATTCTTTAATCTTTGTAAATTTTTTAAAACTTTTCAACTTATCTTATTTAATCATTACAAACTTTTCAAATTTTCATACAAAATAAAATAAATAATTCAATTTTTTCAAATCTAAAAAACAAAAATAATATTAAAAAAATATATTCTAACAATATTTTATTCAATTTTCAACTTTAATCTCAACTCATCTTATCTCATCTATAAAAACTAACGAGACCTAAATTAAATAAAGTTTCAATTGTATTCGAGAAGGACTCATTCCAACAAGTTACTACCAAAACAAAAGAAAAATTATTCTTGCCAATTACAACAAGATTGAGATCAAAGTTAGAAAAACTATTCAAAAGATAAAAATTTCTTTCACACAATTGTTTTTAATAAAATACACTTTAGATGATTATCTTTATCCCACTCTAGGTCCTTTGTATAGAAATGCTAGAAGATTGGAATCCCCAAGCTATTATTACCTTGTAACCGATTGGTCTTGCAATTCTATCATAATAAAATAGGTCCTACACATAAGGATGATAAAAAATGGACCCTATCTTTTTCATTTTTGGTAATCGAAGATATTGCATTAAAACTAAATCAAGTATATTACGAGAGGAGGGGATCGGGCACCCCATACAAAAATCCGATTACAGTGATTGTAGTGCTTAGATGAAAAGGGGATAGAATAAAAACCACACACACAAACTTGATACAAGCAACTGCATGCTCTTCTAGCGAAGATCACTTAAAAAAGGTCATCTCATGGGTATGAATTAGAGGTTTGAACTAATATTATAATTGGAATTCGGTACAGCGATTAGTAGGTGTTCGAAGAGGCGCGCGCTGTAGATATCCCATTTACTGAAAGACGTGGAAAAAATAAAAAATAAATAAAGATCACAACTTTTCATATTACGACATAGATGGACCGTCTCAACAGCTCATTGCCTTGGATATTAATGGATGAGCCAGTTCTATCGTAATATAATATTATCAGTAATTTACTCACATATTATTCACTTTATAGCTAATTTATATAATGAATATGATTGAAAAAACTAAGTCTCATTTGGATTCAGGAAGTGTTTCATCTTATCTCATCTCATCATTATAATTTTTTTAAATTCTCATATAAAATATAATAAATAATTCAACCTTTTCAAATTTTAAAATAATAATAATATTAAAAAGTAATATTTTATTTTATTGTTTGAAGAGAGGGAAGACTTTAGATTTTCAAGTATATAGTGATCAAAATAATTATACAGTATTTAATACATAATTCTCATTTCCTTTTTGTTGACTTTCATTAGTTTTCCTTCCTTCCCGCCCAATGCAAGACTATCCATTACATTATCCGGTTTCTAGATTAGCTGAGGTGTCAAATGGACTTTTTTTTTTTTTAGAGAAATAATCAAATGGATTTGAACTATGATCTTTCAAAGCATTGAATTGTCGATCATAGCTATATAAAAGGGACTGAGGGTTTCAAACCATTTGGTACTGCTCATTGACGTTGACATTTCTCTATAAGTCTATCCGCCTCTACACATCTATAAGACTTAAAAAATTATTTAGTTCTACTGCCACCTCACCCACCTCTTACGGAAACTATCATTGGTTATATTAATATTTTTATTTTTATTTTTTTTACATGTATATTTTTAACATTTTTAAATATTTAAAAAAATTAAAAAAACACAATATTAATAAAAAATATTTTCTTAATCATTAAATAAAAAAAATAAAAATAAAAATTCAGCAGAGCTGGGTAGGGGAAGAGTACTACTTTGCCCTCCCATTTGTACCACTCTATTTGACTGCTTGTCAAATATATATATATATATATATATATATATATATATATATATATTTACTTAATGATTAAGAAAGTAATTTTAAATGTATTATGATTTTTTTTTAAAAAATCTTAAAATATATTAAAAAATATAAAAAAAAAGAAAAAAAATTTATGTTGGGCTGTATATGGGGCAATAGAGTAGCCGCACCCTTTCCTAAAAGATATTGTGACTGGCTGGTTAGGGGTTGAAATAAAGACCAAATTACTATGCCTTTGCCATTTTTTTTTCCCTCCTAGCTCAAAAAGGTCAAATATCAACACAATCGAATGATTCAAAAGAATTTTCTCTTATATAATATGGATCGAGGAGAACTTGCGCAATTTATTACAATATCTAATGCTGCTTGGATTTCTAGGTAAGTAAAAGCTTCTTGATTTATCCCATCAGCACATAGAATGAGTTGGATTGCTTGGATATGCCATTTGGATTAGAAGAAATTTGTTAAAGGTTATATACGGACGTTTACTTTGCTCAAATTTTACGTACATGAAAGTAAGCACATGCAATTTTTCTCAGTCACTACAAGAAAAACCGCTTTTTGCGGCGATTTTATGTCCGTTGAAAATAAAATCGCTGCAAAAAGGGTGTAATTGCGGCGATTTTCACATCGTTGGGATTAAAATTCATCAAGTTTCTGAATAGTCTTTTTCCGGCGATTTTTTTATTATTTGCGGCGAAAAAAAAATTGCCGCAAATAATAAAATGCCTTTTTGCAACACTTATTACTTTTTCAACGAAACTATTCGCTGCAAAAAGTCAAGTAACTTTTTGCGGCGAATAGTTGTTCGATGAAATTACAGAAGTTACTTTTTGCAGCGATTTTTTAACTTTAAAATCGCTGCAAAAAGTAAAAGGTATTTTATGGCGAACTAAAATCGCTGTGAAAGATGATTTTGAAATTAAAACTAGGGCTCGTGCGATGTAATTCATTTTTCCCTCCCGCCCGTAATCTCCCTCTCATTTCCCCTCTGTTTCGCAAACCACCCCCCGGGGGATACTGGCTTCCTCTCTCTCTCTTCCTCTCTGAGGTCTCTCTCTCTCTCACTCACGATGTCCGCATCTTTCCCTCTCTCTGTTTCTCTCTCTAAAGTCTCCGTGTGAATACACAACGCCGACGGGCTGGAGTTGTTCTGCTCCGCGACCTCTAAGCCTCCTAGGTCCTGCTCCACCATGCACTTCGTCCTCGTCGGTAGGTCATCTCTTCCCCACCGTCTCTCTCTCTCTCATCTCTCTATTTTGTGTGAATGATGTTGGTAACTGGCAGCTCTAGGGTTTTGTTTGCTTTTGGATTTTTTTTTTTTTTGGGTTTGAGAAGATTTTGCTTTGCATTTGTGTTAGAGTTCTCTTGTAACTCTCCTGTAATTTTTGTTGTGAAGATGGTGGGAATGGAAGGTTACGGCTGTAATGTGAATTACTTGTGTTGTTGTTGTACTGGAAACTAATGGGGATGAATGGCTACGGTTGCTGTATTGAAACAGAGGGCACATAAGCTAAGTATACTAAGACTGTGTGAATGTTTAATTTCCTAATAATTTTTGTCCAAACATGCATGTGTTTACTATTAATTAGTCCTCTAATTAGTATAATGGTATATATGTTTCTGTAAAAGCCCCCCAAGGAAAATAAAAGCTGATTATATAGTATTTATTAACAGTTTATGTTAAAAAATGGGTGAATGGTTGTCTAGAACTAAGCAATTTTAATTATAGTATAGTACCCCACCATTATTCCAATAATTATTGGCCTGGGATGCTACAACAAGTCTAATTCGCTGCAATGGGAGATCAGATTCCAGATCTAGAGACACCAAGCATGCATATTGCTCATATTCAGAGATAAGCAGGCCTTGTAGTGTAAAACACTCGCCTATATGACTATCTATCCAATATTTAGTATGTCTTTTAAGTTTCATTCCAAAATAGTTGCTGTTTAGTGTAAAAATATTTAGTGTAAAAATTGTTAAACCAAGTAAATTCTTTACAGTAGATAAAAGGAGAGTCACCCAAGCTTTGAGTAAGTTACATAATAAAGATCACATCTATGAATGTTCCTTCTCAGTTTTAAGGACCAAGCCAGTACTGTGGTATTTTCGTTTTTACAACAGATGACAGAAATATAAATCTCTTGTGCCAGATTTCATCTACTTTCTTTCTGCGCATGTATATCCTAGTGGCCATGGGATACAGTAATCTTTTTATTTGTGTGGAAGGGTTTTTTTCTAATAGCTAATGTGTTATCTTCCTGGAAACTTATTTATCTATATTTATATCAATTGTGTTTAAATCTAAATTTGAGAATGAGAAATTGAATTAAGATGAATTCACCTCTAAAAGAAATTCTAACTAGTGGTAGTAAATGGATGGGGTGAGCTTGGTGTTATCTTAAGTGAAAATTCTACCAATAACTAGAAATATATCATGATTGAATAAATTCCTTAAAATATCCTTGCAGCTATAATGAGAGAAAAATGAAACAATATGTAAACTGTTTCTTCTAAATTCGCTAATGCTTTCATTAAAAGCATGGATTTTGAGCTTCCTGTGCAGAATCGCAGATCAACTTGAGCTTGTGTTTGCTTGAACCCTGTATATCGGCTATAATTGTGACTTTCTAGTTCTAAAATAGCTTGTTCTAAAAAAATTTCTAATGTTGCAGTACTCTAACAAATGGGTTAATATATTACCATTTTGATTTTTAAACATTCTTTTATTATATTTTGTGGATTTTCTGTTATTATGCATTATCTTTAAAAATATGCTTACATCAATCATTGTACCTTGCGTTTAGCCTCTAGATGGCATTTTCGCCAACATTATGCTCACCCATGGGTGCATTGATATTATTTGAGTCTGTGCAGCCATATGTGTGATTTTTTTGATGAAAAGCAAACTTAACTTGAATTATTCCTATGTTGAGCATGCTCCTTAAACAAATATAGTCCTTTTTATGGTGCTTTCTCTTCCATTTGAGTGCTACTTACTAGTTTTTATGATGATCAATTTTTGTATGCGCAGAATTTGATGCATTGACAGGAAGTAAGATCTCTTCTATCGACATTGGTGCAGAATTTGATGCATTGACAGGAAAGTTATAGGTACTTATAAATTTGTGATCAAATCAAACTCTACCCTGATGCTCTTTTGGGTGAAGCCATTGCAGCTTTCAAAGCAACAATTTTCTGCTCTCATTTGGATTTGCAGCAGATTATCCTTGAAGGAGATGCACTATCTTTGGTCAATTCTATCAAAGTGTTGAGGAAAAATGGAGTTCAATTGGTCTGATTATAAGATATATTAAGACTATGTTGGGCAAGGTGCAAGTCTAGTCTCTAAGGCATGTCCAAAGGAGTGCCAATAATATTGCTCATGTTTTGGCTAAGAGTGCTATTCATCTCTCTTAGGAGAGTATTCTTTTAGAGGACTATTCCTCTTGTATTCATTCTTTAATCTAAAAATTATTAATAAAGCCAATCTTTTCTCAAGAAAAAAAAAAAAAAAAACTAATTTTTAGCGGGCAAGAAGTTTGTCGTTCCATAGAGTAGCTAGCTAAATTTGGACTGCATTTAATAATTTTGCGAGTTCACAAATTGTATCTATCTTTTCTTGAATTGTGGAAAATGTTTAAATTAGAAAATTATATATAGAGGATGTTGAGTTGACCCCAAAAATTGACCCCCGATTAATTAATCTTTAGCTGCAAGAAATGGTAATCTTTATTCATAGGATACATTTTCATATTAAGGTGAATACAATCCTTATTCTTGAAGTAACTTGAATGGTAGTTGTTAGGCTAGTAGTAGGGTGGTAAAAAAAATTTTAACAACAGAATCAATATTATTCTGATTCCTCTTTCTTTAACTATAGAAATTTAATGTCACTGGATAGTTTGGATGTATAAGCATGAGCTTATAGAGTGTTCATAAGCATGAGCTTATATTAATGTGATGCAGGATTATTTCTTCTTGAATTCTTGTTATTATTATTATCTTTAATCTTTTTTTGGTTTTATTATCACCTTATTTGGCTCTTTTGTTATCATGTTTGATGCCTTTCAGATTTTTTGCAATTTAAGGTCCCTATTGTTATCATGTTTGACCATTAAGCTCTCTTTGTGACCTCTCTTTCTGTGACAGTGAATGTTACAAGCTAGCTAGGTAGCTATATGCATGGTAAGCTCCCTTCCCTAGCTTATATATCATCATGTGACCAATGACCATTGTATCTTAATAGTGCCTTTTATTTGTTTGCACTTTTCTTTTATAAAAAGAAGATCTTCCTTGCACTCTTGAAGCTAGACTATGTTTGATTGGTTTTGAACAACAGGATGGATATTTTTACATGTTCTGTTCTAAAATCCTATGCTTTTAGGTTCCTATAATGCTCCGGTCGAGTTATTGCACAGTGTTTGAGAATTCAGAGAAGGATTTAACAGAGCTTGGGGAGTGTCCATATGATCAAGGTGGATATTTTATAATAAATGGGAGTGAACTCCAAGAGGCAGAAAGGAAGCACCAAGAAGAATTTGAGAAGCTTGAAAAAGGTTCTATATGTTCTCGTAACTTGAGTAATAATCTCCCAGATTTGCCAAAGCCGACATTGCCTTTTGTTGTTGCCCTTCTAATAATCTCTTTTATTTTTTGTTGTTGCCCTTTTCCCAAGAAATGTCCTGTTTCATGTCCAGATATTTATAAATTTCTTGGTTTTGGGTTGGACCGACCATCCTCTAGCCTTCTTCCTCATGGTACCACTCCCTTCCCTTTTTCTTTATTTTTGTTACAAGGAATGGAATCTTGCACTTGTTGAATGTGAATGTATTGCACGTGTTGGACAGATTGTGTTTAGTTTTATGGCTTATGGATTGAATGAATGGATTGGATGTTTAGTGATTAAAGTTAGTTTGAAGTTAATAAGTTATGTGTAGAGCCATGGATTGGATGTTTCCATGTTAATATATTACTTAGTATTTTTGGGCTTGAATGAATGGATGTTTCCATGTTAATATACTACTTTTAATATTGATGTTTCCATGTTAATATACTACTTTTAATTTTTGGGCTTGAATGAATGGATGTTTCCATGTTAATATTTTAGCTACTTAGTATTGATGTTTCCATGTTAATATACTACTTAGTAAAATTTTCCTTGAATGAATGGATGTTTCCATGCTAACTTGAATGAATGGAGGAAGTACTTTTTAGATTGAATTTGAATAGGATATGCGTAGTATTCTGTTTTGTGCATTTTTTTTTTATTTTCTGAAACATCATTTCCGGCGAACCTATTTCGCCGGAAATAATTTTTTAACATACAAGTTTATTTACGGCGATACAAAATCGCCGCAAATACTTATTTTCAGCGAGTAATTGTCGCTGCAAAATATAAAAACGTTGCAATTATGTTATTAGCGGCGATTTTGTGTCGTCGCTAAAAATCTACTTCCCAGCGAAAAAGAATATCGTTGCAAATATACAGACATTTGTGGCGAAAAAAATTATATTAGCGGCGATATTTATTCGCAGCAAATGGATTATACCGACGATTTTGGAAAATTGCTGAGAAAGAATTGACCTTTATCGGTGATTTAGTGTGAATCCGGGACCCCTATTTTCGACGTTTTGTAAGCCTATTGCGGCGAGTAAAAATCGCCGGAAATGCTAATTTTTCCAACGAATTTTTGGTATCACTGAAAATTCTCAGAATCGTCACTTTAAAATCGTCGAATGTGCGGCGATTTTAAAATCGCCGAGAAAGAGTAAAACCAGCGATTTTGGGGAGTATTTTCTGAAACATCATTTCTGGCGAACCTATTTCGCCGGAAATAATTTTTTAACATACAAGTTTATTTACGGCGATACAAAATCGCCGCAAATACTTATTTTCAGCGAGTAATTGTCGCTGCAAAATATAAAAACGTTGCAATTATGTTATTAGCGGCGATTGTGTCGTCGCTAAAAATCTACTTCCCAGCGAAAAAGAATATCGTTGCAAATATACAGACATTTGCGGCGAAAACAATTATATTAGCGGCGATATTTATTCGTAGCAAATGGATTATACCGACGATTTTGGAAAATCGCTGAGAAAGAATTGACCTTTATCGGTGATTTAGTGTGAATCCGGGACCCCTATTTTCGACGTTTTGTAAGCCTATTGCGGCGAGTAAAAATCGCCGGAAATGCTAATTTTTCCAACGAATTTTTGGTATCACTGAAAATTCTCAGAATCGTCACTTTAAAATCGTTGAATGTGCGGCGATTTTAAAATCGCCGAGAAAGAGTAAAACCAGCGATTTTGGGGAGTATTTTCGACGATTTTACGCACTGAAAAAGACCTGATTTCTTGTAGTGTGTAAATATATGCTCAACTGCCGGTTGTTTTTGTCTCTTGTTTTGTGTTGGCTTTTCTTGTGGTTTTTTTCTTATTATATGAGAATTTTGTATGTTGGTCTTATAGTTAAGGTTTTTTGCTGTCTAAGTTTTGGGACTTTTTGTAACCTCTAGGTGGATTGGTTGTAACCATGGTTTTCCACCAACACAAGTGAATGCTATCAATAAAATTGAGATACCGTCCTCTTCTTAAAAAAAAAAAAAACTGCAGTACTTGATAATTGTTGTCTGATGCACATGAAAGGTCATTATGATCTATAAGCTTTGCACTAACTACATTATGCAAACATTCGCTTAGAGAAGGAATCTCTGTAATTGCTAATCATGTTAAAGTGAACCAGAACCGAAATCATGAAGAGAACCTGAACCACGAGTGCAAGGCAGCTTATCTTAGCAGAATCATCAATGAAAGTAGACCAAAGTTATGATACATGCAGGTTTAATTATTCATTGTAATAACTGCAATAGTAAAGTAACATTGCCTTATTACCCTACACTCATTGATGAGATGGGATGACCATGAGTATGTAGCCCGCATACATATCTGGTCTACAAGGCATAAATTTGCACAATTATGTTACACAGTCTATCATTGTATAGCGAAGTGTCATATACAACACTGCTCATGTTTAATGCAAATTAATTAACTTACTAATAATGAACAGAAAGGCTCAAGCACACACATCATAGTATAACCCTGAGAAACAAAGCGAATCAAGGTCAATGGTTGCATAAATAGTATGTTCTTATTTCAAGTTAATAAAATCAAGGTCAGCAGTGTGAAGTTGCCTTGGGCAAAAGTGAATAAAATCAGCTTTTACATTTGTTTATTCTCATCACAATATGCGACATAGCTTGAATATTTAAGTTTCTTTCTATAACGATTCCATGACAACTAGAGTCAAAGACCAATGACCATAATGGAAATCTTATCCCTCTAAAATTCTTTAGGAAGAACTTTGTAGGCGAGTCTTGATCCATGATTCCAGGTACCGCAGCTCCTCACTACTTATTGCATGACCAAGACTAGGATATGCCTGCAAATCAAAATATTTAACTTGCGTGAGGCTCACTACTGTTCGGATGGCAGCGGTTGATGCTTCTTTTGTAGATTCACATTTGGAAATGCTATGAAATGACGCGTATAATCATTTGGTGATCAGAAAGTAATAGAATGAATATTTTCCGACCTATTAGAGGGGGAAAAATGCAGAAAAAAGCAGTATCAACACTTGGTTTTTTTTTTTTTTAATAAAGAGAGAGTGATCACATGTTAAGGAGTGATCCCCGCCCATGTTAATGAATCCTTACTTATGGCTAAGGAATACCATAGATACAATTCATCAATGCTAGCGACTTACAAATTTCATCCTAGCGGTACACTTATTTCCCCTAACATAAGCAAAGACAACCAATGAAAAAATTACAAGAATCATTATAAACAAAAACGAATTTAAGGAACACTTCCTATGTCAAGTCTAATTAATCCTCTTACTGAAGCTGGAATTCCGTCATTGCCGATCCATAACTTGTTCAAACCTTTAGCACTCATTTTTGCTACATCATTCACAATGGCATAAGATTCTCTAAAAATTTGATTAATAGAGAACTAAATCCCCTCCAATCTCTGCAGAATCTCTTCTAAAAAATCCTCCAAATACCATAAACTACAACGTTTCTTGCTCAACCATTCCACCACTAGTTTTGAGTCCATTTCTATTTTCACCTTTCTAAACCCCATCAGATCCACAGTACGAAGGTTGTGCAAGATACTTAGCACTTTTGCAGCATTATTAAGGGCATGTTTGGAGGGTGAGATTAGAATTTTGGTTTTATATGAAAGTTTAAAATATTATTTTTTAATATTATTATTTTTTTGGGATTTGAAGAAGTTGTATGGAGATTTGAAAAATGTGTAATGATAAGATGAGAGGAGAATTTTGTGTTTTGTCTCACCCCCAAACCTGCCCTTAGTCTTTTCACCCAGAAAATTAGCAAAACAACAAATTAACTGACCATTAGAACTCCGAATCACCCCACCTGCACAAGCACCACCCGGATTGCCCATAGAACATCTATCTATATTTAATTTCACAAAATCTGCCACCGGTATCCTCCATTTAACAAATTGTACTCTGTTATTAGGAGGATATTTAAATGGAATTTGCAAATTCCTGAAGAAAGTTTCACCCGAAGTACTTATTATCTTGAACTACTTAATTTTCAAAGCCACCCAAACCAACCAAAATTTAATCGAAGCACATACTAAATCAAGAGGAATTCTTCTATCATCCATTCTCTCTTGACATCTTCTCCACCACAATCTCCAAGAAATTATGGTAGGCAAACTACCAGCCAGTTGACCCCCTTAACAGACAGCTTAGCCCTTCTATGAAAGGACTCAACTCTCTCCCTCCATGACCTTCCTTGCAAAGAAGGAAGTCCTACCATTAATACAAATCTCGCCTAAACGTGTTTAGCCAGCTCTCTTTTAGCTAATATATGATCAAGATTTTCTTCTTGACCACTTAAGCAGTAATTACATTTTGATATCATGGGAATATTCAACCTGCGAACCTCCTCATCAATTGGTAAGCAGTTGTGCCAAGCTCTCCCCATTGTAACTGAAATTTTCTTTGGTAATATGCCAGATGTCAAATCCACTTTGCCCATGCAAACACTAGAACCCGATTATGAATACACTTCAGTTCACTACTAGTTGAAAATTTACCATTACTGCTTGGAAGCCAAATGAGGGTATCAACACCTGGTTTTACTTTACCAAGCCTCTCAATAATCTCAGTAGCTTGCTCATTACCCAACAATCTGGAAAAAAATTCTTTATTCCATCCTCTTTCATCCCTAGATGCCTCTAACTGCAAATCTGGCAATTCAGAAACAAATTGAGTAGAAAACAGAGGACCCAAACCCGACCATTTGTCTCTCCAAAATGAGATCTTTCCATCTCTAACCTTCCATCTTGACTTTTCAATTACCAAAGGAATACATCTCACAATCATTCTCCAAAAATTTGTTCCTTTATTCGCATCAATCTCTGTTATATGTATACCTGCTACATATTTTTTTGAGAAAAATTTACCCAAAGAGAAGATTGAGAAAGAAAATTCTAGGCCAATTTCATGTGAAGTGACTGTTGAACTTCAAATAAATTTCGGATGCCCATGCCTCCTTCAGTTATTGGTTTACACATCTCCCTCCATGCATACCATTTCCTCTTTGGCTTGCCATCAATGCTACCCCCAAAAAAGGTACTCATTAGTGAGTGTAGTTCATTAATGACCTGTTTCAGATTATTCAACACCGAAAGCAAATGAATCGGCATACTTTGGATAACATGTTTAATAAGCAACAACGTAGCCCCGCTTGATAACACTTTTGCCTTCCAACCTTCTAGCCTTGCTCGAACCTTCTTAATAATAGAGTCAAAATACTTGACCAATAGTCTCCTTGAAACTATAGGAGCTCCCAAGTAAACCAAAGGAAAATTTTCTTCCGAGAAGCCCATGATTCTAAGCAGACTTCTTCTTCGAGATGTTGATATTTGTTTAGAGAAATAGATGGAGGACTTTCTCTTACTCACAACCTGACCCGACCACTCTTCATATACTTTAAACACATTTGAAATTGCCCTCAACTCCACCTTTCCTCCATTAGAAAACAAAACAATATCAATAGCATAAAGGAGATGTGAAATAATAGGAGTACCTCTTGGTTAAGAAAAAGGAACAATCTTGCCTAATTCAACCTGGTTAGGACCTCTTCCATCACAATAAATAGATAAGGCAAAATTGGATCCCCTTGGAGCAAGCCTCTTCCTCCTTTAAAGAAACCTTTAGGGATTCTATTCAGTACAATAGAGTACCATGACGATGATCTACATTGCCGTATAATCATGCAAAAAAATTCAGAGAATCCAAAGGCCTTTAACACATTCAACAAGAAATCCCAAGACACACTATCATAGGCTTTCGTCATGTCAATTTTCAACACTATATTCCCTCCTTGACATGGCTTATGGATTCCATGAATTAATTCCTGGGTCAAGCTAATATTTTCAAAAATGCTACGACCTGGAATAAACACACCTTGTTCAGGAGATATAATCTTATGGAGAATAGACGAAAGACGATTCACCAAATTTTTTGACCAAATCTTATAGAACACTGAGCATAAACTGATCAGCCTGAATTTCTCAAAGTTTGTTGGATTGGTTACTTTAGGAATAAGCACAAAAAATGTTGCATTATAAAACCGTGGTAATGGAACCCCTTTAAAAACTCCATAACTGCCTCAATAACATCCAGACCCACAATATGCCAACATGATTTATAAAATCCTGCACCAAACCCATCAGGGCTAGGACTACTATCCATCAGAATGGAATCAAGAGCTTCAAAAATTTCCTGGGCTGAAGGGAGGTTACATAGCACCTCATTCTCAAGATCTGAAACAATAGGTTACACCAAATCATAAAAATCAGGCAACGCACAACTACTACTATTTTTAGAAAGAAAAGACTGAAAATATTGCATTGCTCTAGTTGGGGAAGGAGGAGAGGAAATAATCTATTTCATTTTATTTTTATAAAGATATATTTTATTGCTCATAAGTGATGTTACATCATCTCACTGAGAACAATTGGATGAATACAACTTGGAATATCTTCTGAATCATACAAGTCTTCAGTAAGATGAAGTGCATTTTTTGCTAAGTTATGAGCTCCCATGTTCGTCTCTCTCTTGGTATGGTTAACATTCGAAACTGCAAAGAAATTCAATGCTTGCATTTGCATCTTCAATCAATAAACCTCCATGACTCCAATTGGATTTTGGCTTCTTCAAAATGTTCCCCACTTGTAATGCATCTCCCTCTAAAGTGAACTTTGAAACACCCAATCTCTTACAAAAAAGAGAAGCAAGCATCATAGCATAAACTTCAACAACAAGACAATTTTCTTGAAGATTTCTTCTATCTCTAAGTGTAAAGGGTTCCCCCCCCCCCCCTTTTTCTATCTTAGCAAGCTTGGAAAAAGTAACTAAGGGAATAAGAAGTGAAGACTCAACCCAAAACAAGTGACTCTTCAGCTCGGTCCACAGGCAGACTCCCTTGGACGCAACCTCCATGAGAGAGCGTACTGTAGGAAATGAGACTAGCCATCCTGGAGACCCTTCGAATAGCGTCCAGCCCTTAAGTACCTATCCATGTAAACGAGCAAGAAGTAAGGGGGACCCTCAATCCTCTAACAAGGAGACATCGACAGACCACCCAGGGCACCAACAAGGTAAGGCAAATTAGGAAACCACGTCGCATTCATGGCACTGCTAGTCAAGCTACATGCCACATCAATAAAGCCGTCGTAGAGGCACGTTGCATTAAAAGACTGTGACAAAAGGAACAATAAAATGACATGGAGTCAATCAGGTCAGACACAATCTGTCCCCCCTAGACTCTCGGTATAAATAGCAAGTACTTCAAGGTAAAGAAAATCTCTCTGATTCCTACACTCTATCATTATTTACAAACTTCCAAAAGAAAATATTAATTTTGGCATCGGAGACTCCCAGGCCACCCTCCCCTAGCTGCTTTGTACTTCATTTTTGTAGGCCCAATTCTAAGATCTGAGTTGCTGGAACCTGGTTCAAAGGTATAAGAAACCCAACGTTAACACTAAGCGTAGAAAGAACCCAGCCTTTACAGTCTCTTAGAATTGCACCAACACCAATTGATCCCTCTACTACATTAATGGTTGCATCCCATTTCAATTTGAAGTTCCCCTCTAATGGTCTCAGCCATGAAATTATTGTCATTGATCCTATTTGAGCTTGGGGGTTGTGTATTCCTTGTACTTCTATAAGTCTGCAGATCCCCTCTGGTTCTACTAATGATAGAGTCAAGATGAATGAAATATTTACCATGAATAAAATCATTCCTCTTAGACCAAATGAGTGGTGCAATCATGGCAACCTCCTCAAGCTCATTCTGCTGTAGAATATTAACAAGATGGCCCCATATACCCAGAAAATAATAGTAATTGAAGGCCATCTTTTGAATTCCCCTGAACCGTTGGCCTTATACATCTTTTGCAACTACAAAACCCCATAATACATGGCCTGATGTTTCTATCTCAAGTTGATAGAAAGGGTAACTTCTGTCCTCCACCACTTTCTTCTTTAATAAGGTGGACAAGGTAGGGAGAGCTTCAGTACAAGCTATCCAAATAAACATTTCCACTGCATTAGGGGCTTGGAGTTTCCAAACAATCTTCTAGACATCAGAATTTCTCTATGTAGAAGGTAGGCACTCCTCACTAAAAAGATCCCATTGCTTGTGCATCTCCAAACCAACTGATCTACTCTACCACCAAGACTAATAGGGATAGATTTGATGAGCTCCACTTCACGACTTGAAGTTGTCCAGCAAACTATCCTTCTACATTGTCAGGTCAGGGTCTATGAGGTTAGCCACCAAGATACTAGCTCCACACTCATCCCTTGTAGATTGAATTCTTCAAGTATAAGGGTTTGGTATCCACTTATCTTCCCAAATTCTGAATTTTTTACCATTGTTAGTCCTCCAAATCAGGCCTTCCTTAGGAGTTGTAAGCCTCCTAAAATACTTCTCCATGTGTATGAGGGTTTGTACGCTAACTTAGCCTCCATGAAAATCCTCTTTAGAAAATATTTTTGCTTGAATATTTGTGTAGGCAGGGAATCTAGGTTTTGGATCATACGCCAGGCCTTTTTGAAAAGCATGGCAAGGTTGAAACTCCTAAAATATCTAAATCTCAAACCACCCTTGTCCTTTGATTTACTCAACTTTATCCATTGGTTTTTAAAGTGATCTCCATTGTATCCCCACCAAAACTTCTTCAGCAACTTTTGAGGCTTTGAGATATTGAGTGAGGAAGGAGGAAAATGCCCACGGTGTATGCGGGAATTGCTTGAAGGGCAGCCTTAAGGAGCACTTCTTTTTCAATAGCTGTGATACATTTAGTTTTTCAGTTGGTAATCTAAGCCCAAGTTCTCTCAATAAGGGAATGAAATGCAGCCGTTTTAGCTCTATCAACCATAGCAGTTAATACCAAATACTTTCAAAACAGCCTGATGATTTAGGCCTCATTTGTTTTTGCAGATGAGATGAGTTGAGATAAAAGTTGAAAGTTGAATAAAATATTAGAATATATATTTTTTAATATTACTTTTATTTTAGAATTTGAAAAAATTGAATTATTTATTTTATTTTGTATGAGAATTTGAAAAAGTTGTCATGATTAGATGAGATGAGATGAAAATATTTGTAGAAACAAACGAGGCCTTAATCCCAAAGTTACTCAGGATGGTCCTCTGAATATCAATGGGGGTATTCCGGCAAAAGAAAATAGAGGTCATTTCCTTGTTGAGCACTTGACTAGAAGCTTTCTCATAGACCTCCAAAAGCTGTAATATTCTACTGCATTCCAAAGAGTTTGCTTTGCTTTACAACAACATACATTATAAATATCTTAGTTTAATATGAACATGAATGTAATATTCTACTCCATTCCCAATGAGACAACAAGATAGGACACGAATACTATTTAATACAAGGGAAGTGGATAAATGCATAAAAACATGAAAGAATATTGTCGAGATTTTATTTTTGGAGTCTCCATCAAAATGTAAAGGTTCAAACGACCAATTCAATCTGAAATCTTGGTATATAAATCTTGGAAATAATTTGAAGTCTATTTTTCATTACAAGTTTATTGGTCCTTCTGTTATGGTTGTGAGTGGAGGGGTAGTGGTGCAAGGCACACTCAAGAAGAAATTAGAATCTATGGGCACAGATTGAGGTTGGGACTAAAGGAATAAGAAGCACCAGGGAAGCACGCGATTCATTAATAGAATGTAGTGATAGAATTGTCCTCACTTGGTGTAGTTAGATTACAATTTTATCCTTACCCCTGGAATGAGAACTACTGTAATTCAAAGGTATAAGAATTGAAACGCATGTAAGGAGCATTCATTCAGAAAGTTTAATACAATTCATTTCTTGGAGGCCTCTAAGATCATATTAATTCATTTGTTCTTGATTTTCTTGAAATTTTGGAAGGTTGTAACAATTGACATCAAGGTAGTTCAAAATTCTAAGAATTTATTTTTCCTTCTCGGTGAGAATAACTAGGGTATAACTGGTCCTGTTCGGTACAATTTTAGACATATTTTAAAACTGAATAGGCACTACAACACAATTTGTCTTTTGTGATAGAGGAAACCGTCACAAAAAATAACCAAAATGTCACTAAAGACATTTGGTGATGGTTTGAAACCATCACCACGATCGTCACCTAATGTGCGTCATAGAAAATAATTGGTGATGGTTTACTGTTGAACTGTCACTAAAAATATTTTTAGTGAAGGTTGGAGTTGTTTTGCTTGAATCAACGTTTGAACGTAATTTTTTTTATGACGGTTGAGATCTGTCACAGAAAGTACCATTCGGACGTCTAATATAATGTTCGAATGTAAAACTGACCAATTGACATTCGAATGACAAAAGTTGACGTTCGTCTAGATGTTAATTGCAATAAACGTTCAAATTTACGTTCAAACGTTAACGGACCAATGCTCGAATGTAAAGGTTATTACGTTCGGACGTTTGTTTGAATGTTAACGAAGAAGAGTTTGAACATACGTGGTACATTCGGAAGTTTAATCTAATGTTAATCGTTTTAACATTCAGATGTTTTGTTCTTTTGAGGGTGAGTATGTTCAAATTTATTTAACAAAATTAACACCGCTTACATAATTATCTGCAGCGGCAGGATCCATCCACTCACTCTGCTCATTAGTGTGAGTAGTAGCATAGACATGAATTAGGAAAAAAATTTCAGGATCAGTACGTTTCTAACAAAGTAACATTAGCAATTTTAAAAAGATAATGTTAGTACTTAAATAAAAGAATATTAGAAAAATAAATGAATTTTATAATTTATTAATTACCATTTTATCAGCAAGACGGTGGAATGACCTTGAACCGACATGATGGTAAACAGTCAGAGCGGATCTATTATGTGCATCCGTTGAACTTAAGTTCTACAAAATTAATTAAGAATGTTAATTGTAATATATATACATATCATATATAGCTCAAATATAAATGTAAATAATTATATTTTATAAATATGGAATATCTGATAATCTGGAGATGCAAAAATATCACAACACTTTCTCCAATCGTTTAACTTCATCTGCTGGAAAGGGGACTGTACAACCTTTTCTAACGTCTCAAACTTCTTGAAGTGGTCATGACATCGTCCCTTATGACGTCGAAATAGCATAACCATCAACTCATTCACAGTTCTCAAATCCTCGCTATGGCCAAAGTCAAGGTTGAATTCAACCTAATAAGTGAGTTACATAAAAAATATAGTATACAATAAATGTACTCTCACCAGCATACGACTCTGAATGTACTTCTTAATCTCAAGTAGAATATCTCGCCATGATCGCACATAAAATGGAGCATAAGCTCGGATTACTGTACCAATATAGGAGAAAAGCGTTGCTGCACTATCATCCAATCCTCTAGTGGAATTATCGGGAATGGTGACCTTAAGTTTTTCATACCTTCTATTTTTCTCTAGAAAAATGTCATGTGTATTGTGGCGCCCCAGACTTCCATGTACGGACCGATACGGAAATCGAGACACCCGGGATGATGACAACCAGTCACGCATCCCAACGACAAGTGTCAGTGTGTGCAACAAATAAACAGTGCACAAATAAAAACACAGCGGAAGGTAATAAAGTCTACTAGTACCAGAATTTTAATTAATACAGATATCCAAAATACAAAATACCTTTAAAAACAAAGCCAAGTCCCAGAAAAA
The DNA here is from genome assembly GCA_029856935.1 of Cyclocarya paliurus. Taxonomy (NCBI): domain Eukaryota; kingdom Viridiplantae; phylum Streptophyta; class Magnoliopsida; order Fagales; family Juglandaceae; genus Cyclocarya; species Cyclocarya paliurus. The sequence goes on from CM056958.1 coordinate 13,846,934, forward strand.
AATAAAACACAAGTCTAAAAATAAAGTCTACAGCATGAGTGATCCCAGATCACTCCTCCGGCGGAGCCAGATCCTCAAGCTCGGCATCTGCATCATCAACAAAGTCTACAGTACCATGAAATGGTACCGCAGGTAAGTTATAACCTAACCATGACCAGAGATAAAACCATACTCTAACAATTAACCATGCATGCCCAATGATGCAATATGAAAAAAAATGCAACACACGCCAAAAATCTCATTTGGCTCAAAATCATTCCCAGTAAAATCCATTTCCACCATTTTTCCAGAAAATGGTACACAAAAACAACTCACGCTATTTTCCCAAAAAACAGCTCTTTTCCATTTAATCCAATTAACCATATGCACCATGGTCTCCCCTATGGACCATCCGCACGTCCTGGCTACTTTACGAGAGATGCCCAGTTTCGCACCCGGTGCGTTCGTGGCCAGGTCATCCTCTAGCCCCCGCCAGCAGAAGGGCCACGGAGTCGGCGCGTCCAACGTCCGATCCCGTTGTCGCCCGGCGACAACCCAGGGGACGTCACTCAGTATATTCCGCTCCCGAGTGACCAGAGGAGCTCCACCGAGATAATACCCCATCTCGGCTTGGGGTCGTGATACACACGCACCCACAAATCCAGTCAACACATGAAAACCCAGTTTTCATAAAAACCACATGAACATGAATGCAATACACGAAAACCCAGTTTTCATAAAAACCACATGAACATGAATGCAATACACGAAAACCCAGTTTTCAATTTACAAACATGATCATGCGTGCATATGCCATGAACCAACAATAACCTCAATAATCACAACCAACCCAGATCAAAATACAGTTCCCAACAATTAACCAAACCACAGCCAGAATATCCAAAAACCAACTCCAATTCACAACACAATCAAATCCAACTATAACCCAAACTCCAATAATCACCCAGATCACAATAATCACACACAATAAATACTCCGATCAATCCAACCACCCCCGAACTCCTCGGACTCAATCCGGAAACCAACCAGAATACAATATATAAATAAAAGCAGTTAATTGCATAAATATAATTAAATCTCAAAGAAATGTTTAGGAAATACTTATAGCGCTTTAAAACAATTTAACGAAGGTTCCGAGGCACTGGAAATCACCAAAGCTGAAAATTCGCACAGTGTAAAAACACTGACCGAAATGCAGTGAAATGGGAATTTTTCACGGTTTCAAACGGAGACTTGAAATTGATAGGGTAGGGCCTTTGGAAGGTGGGGAATCTAATGGTGGTGGTGGTTTGCCGAGAATAGTGGCGGAAATGGGTGGTTTTTGGTCGGAATACCCGAATCGGGTTTGGTACTCGTTTGACCGGCTCCGGCGACGGATCGGGGCTGGGTTTGGGTGGAAAAGCTTGGTATTGGGCCGGTGATGATGTGGTAGAAATTTGGTGGCCAATGGCAGCCGGACGGCGGCGGAAGGAGGAAAAACCCACCGCGGGTTCAACTGGCTCACGGCGGCTAACGGCGGCACAAGGTGGTCTGAGATTTTATGGGGGAGGTCGTCGGTGGCTGAGGGACCGAATGGTGCCGGCGGTGTCGACCACCGCCGGCCGGAGGCGGCGCAGCAACGGCAAGGCCGATTTACGTGAGAGAGAGAGGAGAGAGAGAAATGGTCGGGCCAACGGGGGAAACCGGAGGAAAGAAAAGAAAAAGAAAGAAGAAAAAGGAAAGAAAAGAAAAAGAAGAGGGGAAAAAGGAAGATCCAGTCTTTCAAGTTGGGTCCCGAAAAATCCAATGGAGATGAAATTAAAACCGAAAGCTAAATAAAATAAACCAAACGCAGTGAAATAATTTAAATGCAACAATAAAAATTTAAAACCCATAAATAAATCAATTTAAAATTAAAAATCATTTTAAATGCCAAAACAGTAAATAAAATCTAAAAGCACATAAAAATAATTTTCACAACATAAAATATTAAGAAATAATATTTAAAAACTCCTAAAATTTTAAAATAAGATAATTAATCACAAATTAAATTAAATAAATCCGTCATTAAAAATACACTAAATTCTGGGATGTTACATGTATAGCCACAACTACGATGAGCAGATGCATCAACTATTAGATAATAATATAATTATAGTTATATAGTTATGGAGACAAAAATATTAATATATAATTAATTATCAACAACATTTTTTTATTGGTAGGTGTCGACTGGCTGTCGTTCTCTTGCGTTTGCACTTGATCTTCAGGAGCAAAACACTCGCGTGGGGAGTCCTCAACAGGTTCGAGACTTGGACTAGGCGGAGGAGACAAATTTCTTTGTTATCGTTTTCGTGGCATCCTTGAGGCATGATTAATGTAATAAAAAAAATTAATATTAGAAGAAATTATGAAAAGTATAATATTCTATAGTCACCTATATGAATAAAATATTTAGTACTTTTATTCTTCATCTTCGAATGTATTTTCTATGCTTGTTTCAGAATCTCCCTCAATAACATCTTCGTCGCCGTCACCAACCTCTTCTTCATCCTCCTTATCCACTTCCTCCCCGGATTCTTCTTCATCATCTTCTTCTTCTTCTTCTTCTTCCTCACTTACTTGAATTGAATGATCATTTAATACGGATAGGTCAAGAAGAACGGGTGGGACGTCATCACTACACAAGGGGAGCAACTCGAGTGCACCGACGTCAACAAACAAGTTAATACCCTCTCCATCTTCTTGGTAGGCCTCTACAATCGGAGTGTCATCTTCATCTCTACTATTCTCGTAATCCGCACTCGTTCCTGCTTCATATATATTTCGAGGGACAAATTTTTGTATGACTTGCCTAAGTTATCTCTCCACTATCTTCATCAACGCTTTTCATTGGATCAATCAAGTAATAGACTTGGGTAGCTTGACAAGCCAATACGAATGGATCATCTCCGTACCATTTAGATGCAGTATTGATTATCCCTACGTATCGAAACCTGCCCGTCGCTCACAATGGTAGGAATATTTAATAACTTATTGTATATTATAGTTATTATATTTATATTATACTTTATATATAGTTAAGTTGTTTACACTATATAGTTGCATAAACTTACATATTCTAATTAAACTAGTATGAATATATTATATATACTTATTAAATATTTAATAAGTATATTTAAATGTACAATAAATGTTTTTAATATTTAACTTAAGTTCCTAAACTTATAATTTTCTTAAGAAAGAACAAATCCAAAAAACCCAAAATATTCACAAAAATCAATAATCACAATAATCAAAATATTTCAAATCCATATCACAACATATTCACAATATTCACACAACAATATTTCTAAACATAACAATATTCCCACAACTAAATTTCTAAACATCTTAATTCATCAATCAACACCATAAACTCACAACATTTCAAATCCATATCACAACATTTTTACAATATTCCCACAATAATATTTCATAAACAATAATCACAATATTTCAAATCCATATCACAATATATTCACAATATTCCCACAAAAAAATGTATAAACATATTTCTAAAGTTTAGAAATATACCTAACACTTTTTAATATCCTCTTACAAATTAAAAGCTTTCAACTTGCCAAAACAACCAATCCTTCAAAGAAAAAAAAAAACAGCACTAACTTGTTAGACACACACACACACACATATATATATATATAACACAAAAGAAATATCATAAAATTGCAAATAAGGGAAAAAATTGGTTTTTCCTTACCAAAATGGTTTCAAAATCATAGCCCTCTCTATCTCTACTCTCTCTCACTCTAACACTCTCTCACTCTACTCTCTCTCACTCTAACCCTCTCTCACTCGAACTCTCTCTCTCTAACCCACGACCCTGATCTCTCACCCTCTCTCTCTCTATTACATGCACGAGGGAAGCAGAAATGACTGTTTCCTCCCGTGCGTGTTTTCATGCAAAAAATATTTCATTTGATGAGACATTCAAACGTTTAACTTGTACATTCAAAAGTTCCTTTCATCAAACAAAATTTTCGGTTGAAACGTTTGAACATTAAATTTAAATGTTCGGATGTGAATGCTCATCACAGAACACGAAAATCAAGCAGGAAAGTTCTCGCAAAAATTTTCTCATGCCCGAACGTATAGGATTTTACGTTCGAACAACTAAATTGAGCGAAAAATTTCCTGCCTACATTTTTGCACGTTCGAACGTAAATAATGCATGTTAGAACGTGAATATAACTAGATTCGTAATAGTTGGTATTTATTAATAATCTAGTATATATATATAACATATTAATAATTACTATACTATATTATAGTTGCATAATATATTACAATAAATCATATTATATTTATATATTATAACAAATATATAACATATTAATATAATATGTTATAACTAATATTATAACTATTAAAGATCTTTTTGTAAAAGTTATTGATTTGCTCAAATTATTTAAAACATACCTCAAAATATTTAAAACATTATTCAATTTTCTCGATCTATACATACCTCAAAATATAAAAAATGTATTTATGAAATTTCCCGCCTATCAGTTGTCATTCATGCTCGGCAACTTCTTTTGCGACCCCGGAATGTAGCAAGAATCGAGTGATTAGAATCCTGAATGGCAATATATCTATCATAATATACCAAGCCTTTGATCGGATCCTTTCAAATATATACGTTCGACCAGTAAAGATTTGGTGGGATACCTTGGCGGGAGGGATGGTTGCAAGCTCATACTACTATCAACAACATTTAATATTATAGTATATTATAATTAGTATATGTTACAAATGAAATTTATAATGCTATAATTTAGTATAATATATATGGAAAACACTACTAAATGTTGTTCTATTAGACACAAGAGCATATTTAAATTGCATACAAGAAGGATTAATACCTTCTAAATATTTTGAAAATGCAAAAGAGACATTATCACAAGCTAATGGAACAAAATTAAACATAAATTATAAACTTTCAAACGCACATATTTGCAAAAGTGGAATTTGTTTTAAAACTTTTCTTTATTTTAGTACAAAATATTAACACAAAAGTAATATTAGGAAATCCATTCCTTGCATTACTCAAAAAATTGAAGAATTAAAATATAAAAGAATTGAAGAACAATTAAAAAATCTATTATTTACTCAAAAAATTGATAATTTTAAAACTATAATTGAAAAAGAAGTATGCTAGAACCTACCTAATGTTTTTTGGAATAGAAAACAACATATAGTTGAATTACCTTATGAAAAATGAATTTGCTAAAAAGAATATTCCAATTAAGGCCAAACAATCTAAATGAATAATGAATTATTAAAATTCTGCAAAAAAGAAATGAATGATTTGCTAACAAAAGGACTGATTAGGAAAAGCAGGTCACCATGGAGTTGTGCTGCCTTTTATGTCCAAAAATAGGCAGAATTAGAAAGAGGAGTCTCTAGGCTAGTTATCAATTATAAACCGTTACATAAAGTATTATATAATATAATATACTATATATATATATTATAATATAATATTAGATATAGTATGCTATATGTTATAGTATACATTATAATATATAACATATATTAATAATATAATATATTATTAATATATTTTGGAAAATCAATTGAGAAACTGTTGAACGAGCTATTTAGTACGTTCCAACGTTTTATTTCTCACGTTCCAACACTTCCTTTTCTTTTTTTTTTTTGTAAAATGCCAAGTACTATGAATGTTACCACAATATTCCTCCGCCACAAGTGAGGGTTTGTTAATAAACCTGGACAGGGGTCACTATTAGACATGTGACTACCTTCTCTTAATTAAAAAAAAATCACTTCCTTCCACGTTGGAATGTACTCATTCACGTTTGAACATTTTGTCTATATAAGCCCAAACCCAAACAAAGAAATGTCATTTTCCCGTTTTCTTGTAATCTCGTTTGCATGCCGCCACTCCTCCATTGTCGCCGTCGTCAAACCCTCCATAACCGTCACTAAAAGGTAGACATCCCTTTTTGAAGCATTAGATGTATCTTATTTGAGATTTGGGGTGGGTTTTGTTTAAAATCAAAAATCCATGGTGGCCGAATTTTCATCTCCATTTTTCTGCCACCACGAGATGTCATTGGCCAAATAGTCACCCTAGCAATGTCCCTTGAAGTGTATAGTTCATTTCTACAGTGGCATTCGGCATTTAGTTGGTATGTATAATGATTTTTGAGATTTCGAGAATGGCTGGGTCGACTCAGCAATTCTGTGTCGTAATGTTCGAATGTTACACCAAGACATTCAAACGTACAGCATTTGAATTTTGTAATCGTTGGTCTACCAAGTTTGAACGTATATTTTATACATTCGGACATTACTACATTTACATCTGATAGTATAATTTAATGTTCGAACATAATACTTTTTAATTTATTAATGCCTTCAACATTTGGGCATTTATCCTTTATGTTTGCATGTAAACTCATACGTTCAAACGTATAGCATAAAAGTTTGAACATGTATGTATTACGTTCGAATGTAAAAGAATTAAATTAGACATACGGATGTTTAGGTGTACAATCGAACGTATGTTGTTTTATGTGCGCACAAAATTAATACACGTTTGAACATTTTATGTGAACGTTCCAACATATGTTTTACTATGTTTGAATGTTAATGCAGAGCAGTTTAAAATTAAGACAAAAGATGCATCAATAGTACTCATAATTTTTTTTCCTTTTCTATTTTCAGGATATGGCTTATCCTTTGCATATCAGGAAATGAGGGAGGGAAGGCGCCACTCAAAACACTGCTCGTATCGGGGCTCGTACTGTTATGGTTGAGCAAGAGGTTATATGGGAGCAGACAAACCTGAGAGATTTCTTCCTCAGTAGAGGCTAGGGAAATATTTGCACATTGAGGGTAATGTATACCCCTATATGGTTCAAGAGTTCTATATGGGGATGTGTGACATGCCTCAGAACGCATCCTCTCACACTGTGACTATACGCGGTATGATGTTTGAGATCTCACCCGATGTCATCGTTATGCACCTCGAGATTCATCAAGGAGTTGAGACATCGACTACGACTAACTCTCTACCCTTGGTTTGCACATCTACATATGCTCACAGCAGACTCGATACAGATGTAGGCACTTCTGCATCATCAATTGGTCCATTTGATTCATCATCAGCCAGAGATCCAGACCGGTCAGAAGCTGAGGGTGCTGGCCCTTCGGCTCAGGATGATGACCAAGACGAGGATTTCTATATCCTCACTAGTAGCACGCAGATCAAGAGGTCGAACGCCTTCCACCAAAACCATCTGCTACCGTTCTTCCGCATGTTGCAGCTTATTACTGCAACAAACATCAATCCTGTGGCACATAAGACCACATCCATTAGAGGCGAGCATCATCTCCTCAGACAACCTCCCATATGGTGTCCTGATCAATTGGCTATTACTTACTCGAGGAATGCCAACCCAGCCAGAGGAGCAGGTCAAAGATCAGATGAGTGCCCTCGACATGACCACGCATCGACGTAGCATTGGACAGGCGAGGGGACGTCAGCTACCCCCTGTAAAGGATCTAGTTCCTCCAATGAAGGCAGAGTCCAGTGTGAGGAGTAGTAGTCAGCAACCGATGAGTAAATATGTGGGAGATGTGCGGCCTACTTGGGTTAATGCAGTGATCTCACAACTGACTGTGCATATCGATCAACAAAACGTGGCTGTAGAGGCGTCTATTGTCCAGATAGCCCATCGTATAAGTATTCTCAACGACAAGGTTAATAGCTTGACTGAGGAGATTCAGAATACAAATTTTGCAAACAACGCGTTCATCTGAGTGTTGTTTATGAAATGCTATCATATTTTGTATTTTGTTTTTAATATATGTAAGGAACAATATTATTTAATATATCTATTGTTTTTTAATTTCAATTCTCAATCTTCTTTAGTGTTAGATTTTTCAACTTTAATACTAAATCACTGCACTTCAAATATATATAAACATAAATATATATAATTATATAATTATATTTTACAAATTGTGTATATATAAATATATACAAGTCAATTTTTTAGATTTGTTCACAAATTATGCACTATAAAAATCACATAATTTTTAAATTAGAGTCATATTTAATTTAAATTTACAATTAACATTCAAACGTTAATATCGTACGTCTGAATGTTGGCGCCACAACATTTCACGTTCGAACGTAAGTAGCCACAATGTCCAAATGTATATGTGATGTTTGAACATAACTTTCTCATACATTCGAATGTAAAAAAAATTCAATCTATCTTTAGTGACGGTTTCCAGAAACCGTCACAGAAAATGCTTTTTAATGATGGTTTGGGGTCTGTCACAATTTTTCAACCGTCACTAAAAACCAATTGTGTTGTAGTGAGGTTTTGAGATTTGAAGAATCGACACCACACAAATTATACTCCTAAATATTTCTGATTTTACCGGTTCCGGTCCAGTTTTATCGGTATATTATATTTATATATATATATATAATATACTATATAGATTATAATATATAATAATATAGTGATATATTATAATGATATATTACCATATATTGTTATATATAGTGATATAGAATTAGTGTAACTACTATAGACTATAATTATAATATATAGTTATTTATATATAGTGGATTATTACTAATATAATACTAACATATACTATTTGATTATGTATACTATTAATCCACGCCCATTATGGCCCATTGTATATAGTATTACTATACTATAGTATTACTATACATATACTATATAGTGATATAATGATATAATAATATGTATATAGTTATCTACTAATACTATATGTTAGTGATAATACGATGGTTACACACTTTTTATATGAGTGAATATGATCAAATGTATAGAAATGTATTTATCGAAAAGAATATATATCTATAATTTATTATGCTATAAAATGTATTTATCCTTAATATATATATAGTTTATATTAATAACATATGATCAAATGTTCATGTTTAAGATTAAAATTTTATATTATATTAATTTTATGTTATAAAATTAAATTTTTTAATGATAATGTTATATGAAGATTTGTAAGATTAATTTTATGTTAAATCAAATTTGATATTAATTTTATGTTATTAGAATATTTGTATACATGAATAAAATGAATTAAAAATTTAATGTTATATTACTTAGCAATTTAGCATATAATATAAAATTACATTATATATAACTATATATATTATATAAATTATATATAAAAATCATATATGATATAGAAATTTATATAATATATATATATGAACCATTCCTGTCTAGCTCTGTCCGGTGTTAGAAAAAGAAAAACCAGAATTGGACTAGTTTTGACTAGTTTTGAGAAAAATGGAACTGGTACTGAATCGAACTAGTTTTGAATGGTTTTTTTCTTCACCACTAGTTAAGGCAGCATCAAGAACAACAAGAAAAGAGAGTTGAGGATCATTAGGGAACATCGGACTCGAAGATGGATTTATTGCTAGAAGTTGTGAATGGGGGAAGAACTGGGTCTCAGAATGGTAATGGCAGAAATGACGATGTGATCAATTGTGAGCATTCTGGGGTATCGGCAGGTATGCAATTCCATTCTATAAAGTTAGATTTTCAAGATTCGATGGGGAAAATCCAATTGGGTGGATTTGTAAGGAAAATCTTTATTTTGCCTTACATCCAATGCCAGATGGACAAAAGATCTTGATGTCTTTATTTTATATGGAAGGCAGTGCATTAATTTGGTTTCAAGATGTTGAGGAGATTGGGAATTTTGCACTTGGGAATCCTTTGTAGCAACTTTGGAATTGATGTAATGCCTTGGTCCCGGATAGGTTGGAGAGATACTTCCAGTCACTTAAACTCACATTCTAACAATATATTGATAGACTCCAAATTTTCAATCTCATATAAAATTATTGTTTCAAACCAACTACCTCAACATAACAAATTAAAATATCCTTAAAAAGGAAAAAATATCCATGGCTAAAAAAATACCCAAAACAACGTAAAGTTTAAGTAATAAATCTACTAAAAAAGACTCTTGCATGACAAACCAAGCGGAAAATCATTTTGCTTCCAAAATGGGTGCACCGGAAAGAGAAAAGTTGGTACCAACCCAAACAAAGGCCACAGTTTTACACTCGTGGTAAGGTCAGAACAAAGTAGAAACAGAACCATATACAGAATCAAAATGTCATGCCAAAAGTTCTGAAATGCCATATATTATCAAAACAGAGTACTGAACAGAATCATATCATTTTCATAATCAAAACAAATTTTCATATTCACTGTTTTTGCACAGTTTAGAAATAGAATATCAAAAATATTTCATGTCTACACCAGTCATAATAGAAAATATTTTCTCTTCTTGAACGGAATCTCATGCGAAATGCAGACAAAATGACCGAGGTTGTTTTCAAGCTTTTCATTTCATAACAAAACATGCATATTTTTTATAAAATCAATCTTATTCCAATCGTTTTATGCAAAGTCTAATATAGAAACCCTGCTTACTTAGGCTTTTTAACTTTTCTGAATTTTTTCACAATAGTGCCGAATGAATACAGTCGTCATCTATAAAATAAACACATAACTTAAATATCTAATTAAACATAAAATTTGATATTCAAGCCTAAAATACTAAGATAACATATTTTTCTAAAAAATATATAAAAACTCTCGCAACCCTAAAATATCATCACTTCTCAATTTAATCTACATCCACTTAATGTTTCGGACTAATACATTAAACTCTAAATTATTTTCTACCTACTAGTATCTAATTTCTCTTACATTTTTTCACACTTATCTTAAAGATATCAACCCTACGATCAAACACTTAGGCAAGGGTATTTACGTAACTTGATCCCTACAGTTTACAATCCTACATGTTTAACCATTGGAGGGACAGGTTCAAAGGCATTACGGGAAGGTTACCTATGCGATGTGGCTTGTTTCTGCATTTCCGGTGAGAAATGTGGTGACATGGGCAACCGAGAGGGATGGAGTTCTTGTGTTGTGGTGCAACCATAGGCAGAGGGGCTGAGCAGCTTGTGGAGGAGTCGTATTAAATGGGAAGGAACTGTGCTCTGTTTCAGGTTTATGAAAACAGGGCTGATCTTGTCTTGGTGGAAGGAGCAACACGGTGGCTAACCAGTGCTTGGGTAGTGAATGGAGACGGGCGGTACTGGGTTGTCTATGGAGAGCTATCTATGGAGGGCTGTGCCGAATGTTGTCCTTTCCCCATGAGTTAGAGTCGTGGTCTCCATCGACGTGGGTCTACGGTGCAGTGGCGACGGTGGTGTGAAGGAGATTTGGCAGTGGGGTGGCTCTCTATTTGGCCCCAGTGTCCCATGGTGGTGCGCGGCTAGAGGAGCTATCGTGGAGAAGAAACTGCCGAGGTGATCTGGTGAGGTAAATGCATGCTGTGAATGTACATGCATGGAGGGATACGGCTATTCTTGGTGTAAAGGTAATGCCTCAAGCGTAAATGCTATGAGGTGATCTTTATTTATACAATAAATCTGTACAAGGAAATAAATCTGTACAAGGAAATAATTTGAATATATACAATAAAAGGCAACCTCTTAGAATTAAGGTGAATCAGTGATAGGAGCTAGAATCATGGAGAATCAACGATCTTCTTGATCACAATCAGAGGAAGCGGATTCTCCTCTAATATCCCCCCTCAAAGTTGGCGTGGGTGAAATGGGAAAAACGCACAACTTGCCACAATCCAACAGAAACTGTGATTTCGGTACCCCTTTAGTGAAAACATCGGCCAATTGAAGATGAGAGGGGACAAACCCGAGACTGAGGACCCGTCGAGCTATAAGTTCCCGAACAAAATGATAATCGATGTCAATGTGTTTGGAGCGGGACTTGGTGACCGGGTTGGAGGCAATGAAGATGGCACTTTTGTTATCACATAACAATCTCGGAGGCGAGGGGAGTGTGATATGAAGCTCGCGAAGAAGCTGAAGTGTCCATGAAAGTTCAGCAGCAACAGAGGCTAGAGCACGGTATTCGGCTTCAGCACTTGAGCGTGCGACAGTAGTTTGATTTTTCGAACACCACGAGATGAGACTTCGACCGAAGTAAACAGCATAACCTGTTGTAGAGCGTCGGGTAACAGGGCATCCGGCCCAATCTGCATCAGAATAACCAAGCAAAGTCGAAGAAGAATCTCGCAAGAGTTGTAAGCCATAATGATAGGTGCCCTTAACATATCTTAAAATACGCTTCAAGGCACGGAAGTGATCAATAGTAGGAGCATGCATATATTTACATATAGAGTTAACACTGTAAGATAAATCAGGTCGGGTAAGAGTCAAATATTGCAAAGCTCCTGCAAGTGAACGAAACTGAGTAGCATCAGAATGAGCAGTTCCAGATTCGGTGAGATGAGATCCCACTAGAAAAGGAGTGGAAATAGGTTTGCAATCCACCATGTTTGCCCGAGTCAACAAATCAAGATCGTATTTTGTTTGGCTGAGAAAAATTCCTTTTTCATTGCGAATGACCTCAATTCCCAAAAAATAGTGTAAATCACCAAGATCCTTCATTGAAAATTCTCGTGCCAATCGATCGATGAGTGTACGAAGCATAGATTGATTATTGCCTGTAATAACCATATCATCGACATATAAGAGAAGATAAATAACACCATGAGGACCATGAAACACAAAAAGTGAGGAATCAGCACGACTCGCAATAAAACCAAGTCCAAGCAAAAATTGACTGAAACGTTGGAACCATGCCCGTGGGGCCTGTTTTAGACCATAAAGAGCACGTTGTAAGCGACAAACATGAGAAGGGAATTGGGGATCAGTATATCCCGGAGGTTGTTCCATGTAAACTTCCTCTGTAAGAAAACCATGCAAAAAAGCATTTTTAACGTCAAGCTGATGAAGTGACCAGCCATGCATAGCAGCTAGAGACAGAATAATTCGAACAGTGGCTGGCCGAACAACAGGACTGAATGTTTCGTTGAAATCAATGCCATGTTTCTGAGAAAAACCTTGGGCCACAAGACGAGCTTTGTGACGTTCTATAGAGCCATCTACTCGAAGCTTCGTCTTAAAAATCCACCGACAACCCACAACATTATGATCAGTCGGACGTGGAACCAAACGCCATGTGTGATTGTGCTTGAGAGCGGCAATTTCATCATCCATGGCGGAAAGCCACTCGGGATGCTTGACAGCAGACTTAAATCCACGAGGCTCCTTGACGGCAAGATGTACCTGAAACCACGTTGGAGCAGACAAAGCACATAACGAATGAAGAGTGCGAGGTTTAACAATACCGTTCTTAGCACGAGTAACCATTGGGTGAGTAGCGGTCGGCAATTGACTAGAGGAAGAAGGAACGGGAGGTATGACTTCCAATGCTATCGCCGGCGATGAAGGCTGAGAAGAATCTTCAGGAGGCGGTGAAGGGATACTAGAATCAACACAAGGAACACACAAGGTGGGGGCCGGGCGATGAGCTGAAGTCACACCTGAGGAAGAAGTATCACTAGAAAGAAAACTGTCAGAAGGGTCATCAAAAGTGACATAATCAGCACCATCCAAAGGAGGAAGAGTTGAGCTGGAAGCATAAGGAAAATAATCTTCAAAAAATTGAACATGGCGAGAAATATAGACCCGATTTGTTTTCTTATCAAAGCAACGAAATCCTTTATGAAGATGACTATAGCCAATAAAAACACAAGGAAGGGACCTTGGAGATAATTTATTAGGCATATAATCACGTAGAAATGGAAAACAAAGGCAGCCAAAGGTGCGCAACAAGGAATAAGGAGGAGGGCAACCATATAAAATTTCATAAGGGGACTTACCATGAAGAACCAGTGATGGGAGGCGATTAATGAGATAACAGGCCGTGGAAAAAGACTCAACCCATAAACGTAAAGGAACATGAGAATGAAACATGAGGGTGAGACCAGTTTCGGTAATGTGGCGATGCTTTCTCTCAGCGATACCATTTTGATTTGGTGTATAAGGACAAGCGATACGCTGGACTATACCATTTTCACGAAGAAAAGAGGTAAAACGATGATTAGTAAATTCAGTACCACCGTCGCATTGAAAAGATTTGATTTTACAGTCAAATTGAATTTGGACATACTTATTAAATTGCACAAATATGTCAAAAAAATCTGACTTAAGCTTTAAAGGATAAAACCAACTAAAGCGGGAAAAATCATCTATTAAAACACAATAGTACTTATATCCGGAAGGAGAAGTAACTGGAGAGGGACCCCATAAATCGCAATGTATCCTTTCAAATAAAGAGGCACAACGCTGATGTATATTGGAGAAAGGTAAACGATGACTTTTGCCCAATTGACAACCAAAACAAGGTTTAGAATCATTCATATGCTTATGAGAAAGGGTAATAGCACCATGCTTATTTAAAGAAGAAACAATGCGAAAAGATGGATGTCCTAATCGTGCATGCCAAGTGACAGATGAAGCACGAGAAGTACATTTAGAAAGACTAGATAAAAAACTTGCATGGCCACGGTCAAGAACATAGAGCCCGTTCTCACATCGCCCGACTCCCACCACCGTTTTTGTTGCTCGATCCTGTATGGTAAAACCAGAAGAAGAAAAAGTGACTGAGCAATTGTTCTCACGAGTAAGCTTGCTAATCGACAAGAGATTTTTAGTAAGATTAGGCACAAGGAGAACATCAGACAAAGGTAATGGATGAGAATTAATAATGGAGGAAATTGAACCGATGCGAGAAATAGGCATGGAAGTACCGTTACCAACATACACCCGCTGATTACCAGTATAAGGAACGGAATTATCAAGAGCAGCAACATCATTCGTCATATGCGAAGTAGCCCCAGTATCCGTGTACCACTCGGAATCAGCCGGTTCATCAACCGAAGTAGCAGCAAAGGCTTCAATCAAACCATCTGCCTTGGCTTTCTTCAGTAACTTACCAAGTTTATGACATTTCTTGGCAGTGTGCCTCTCTTTACCACACCACTGACAGGTAACACCCGAAGTCTTGGAAGAGTTGCAAGAGGTGGACGAAGAGAAGGCAGGCTTTGGGCGACCAGAAAATGCACCCGAAGAAGAAGAACCTCGTTGGGCAACAAAAGCAGATTGAGAGGATGAATCACCATGAAGGGACCGAGAGAAAAGCTCATGGCTGAGAGCTTTCGGCACCAAGTTGGCGAAAGAAGGCAGCGGCAACTGTGACAACATTGAGGTCGAAAATATTTTGTAATCAGAACCAAGACCACGAAGAAACCAATGTACCTTATCCGTGTCATCAACGGGTTTGCCAATCGCACTAAGTTGATCATACAGAGAGCGAAAGGAACGAGCATATTCAGCAACACCACGAGAGCCTCGTTGCATTAGCTGGAGTTCGTCTTTCAATTGGATCTCCCGAGTCTTAGAACTGTGTGAAAAAGAGGCTTCAAGAGCTAGCCAAGCATCACGAGCAGTAGAGCAATCCACAACTTCAGCCATACATTCCTCAGTGAGAGAGGCATAAAGAAGACTGAGTATAAGCCGATCTTGTGCGTGCCATTTCTTGTAAGTGGGATTCGGAACCAGATCAGTACCCTGGAGGATCTGAGCGGAAGGTGTTGGAGAAGACCCATCAAGATAACCCATTAAATCTTGACTTTCAAGTAAAGGAATAAATTGACAACGCCACAAGAGGTAATTTGTGGGAGTGAGTTTGATGGTCACCATGTGAACCATCGTATTGAGCGGAAGCTGGTTGGTGGAAGGATCAGCCATGAAAGCTTGAAAGAAGGTCTCGGCAAGGATTTCACCGACTGGCTGATACCATGTAAAGGTAATGCCTCAAGCGTAAATGCTATGAGGTGATCTTTATTTATACAATAAATCTGTACAAGGAAATAAATCTGTACAAGGAAATAATTTGAATATATACAATAAAAGGCAACCTCTTAGAATTAAGGTGAATCAGTGATAGGAGCTAGAATCATGGAGAATCAACGATCTTCTTGATCACAATCAGAGGAAGCGGATTCTCCTCTAATACTTGGTGTAGGGTAGCAACGGTGTGGAGGAAGAGTTGATGAACGGTGGTTTGAGAATAGAAAGGGGTTATGTTGTGTTCGGCTTTCCTGGGACGAAAAGAGCAACTTGAGGGCCTTCCTTAACTTTTTCTGGTGGTGCATGGTAGTGGAAAAAATCGAGAGACAAGAGACAACTACACAAACTACATAGTCACCCCATCACTTCATTCAACACAACCACATCACAACTTCGCATTTAATCCCAACACTTCATAACATGCTGTCATATCACCAACTACATCACAATTGTACAACAACCCAATCACTTCACACTACACACAACCATAACACAAAATGCACAATAATGCTCATCACTTCAAACTACACAATCACATCACAAACTACTCCACAGAGCATTGTTCACAGTAATCCCACAACTTCACAATCACAACCACACCACAAACTTTATATTTAATCTCATCACTTCACATTCATAGCCAAATCACAACTACTCCATTCATAATTCATAGTTCACAATTCACAAATACCAACAACAGCACACCATACACAACACCAATTAAGCTTTACAAACATAATAAATTATCAAGGGAAAGAGATAGAAATTATACCATAGTTAGGGGCTGAAATTGTTATTCTGCTTGCTGTCCGGTGGTCTCGTGGTGGTGGCGACGTACGTGCAAGGAGGGGCTGGGTTGAGGCTTGGTGGTCACTACCGTGACCTTAAAAATAGGGTTTGGGATTTGTGGATGTGCACGGTGGAAAGTTTCATGTGTTTGGTGATCTGACTGTGTGTGGAGTGGAGGAGAGCAAGGGATGGGCAGAGCTGTCATGATTGAGGAGAGTACAGTAGTGGGGAGGTGGCTGTTTGTGGCAGAGCTTGGTAGAGGAGCAAGGAAACTCGCTCTATTTTGATTGGGGAATAGAGAGTTGCCTCGGCTTGCATCTGGTAGAGCATTGCCCACTGTTTCTCTAACCAAGGTACCGCTGGTTTTAATCAGTTTCTTTAAATACGTTCGTGAACCATTGCATCAAGTAGCTACTTTCATTTGATCGGTGCTTTAAATTTTGCAGATCAACTTACCTTCAAGCCTTCTATCATCTCTTGACGTAGCCATCATTGACTTTCATAGATCCACTGGAAGCAAATCTCTTGAAAGTGTTGGATCTGGCAATTTACCCAAGGTAAGTTTTATACGTGGTCTCTTTGTATTTAGGATTAGGCAAGAGAAATGATTTGTGCCTGAACGGTAACTAACATTTTGCCGTCCGTGCATGGTTTCTATCAGGGTTCTTTAGGCAATTTGCCTTCCATTTATAGGTTTGGTGTCAAATTGTTGGTTCTTATTTGCGTGTCTTGTAGGATATACTGACAAGACGCGCAATCAGAGTCTTTTTTTTTTTGTCTTTTTTGATAAGTTCTCGTTGCCAACTACTTTGCCCCTAAGTTACTTAGCAAGGCTCTGTAGTCTACAATTCAGTTAATATATTCACAGTATTTTTTTTGTGGGGGGGGGGGGGGGGGGGGGGGGGGGGGGGAATTGTATGGTTCTGTTTTATTGAATTTCATGATTCTTGATTCATTTTTTTAATTTTGTGGCAGAGTTTATCTAAAGATAATATGGTAATAGAAATCTATGTTTACTTAATTATTTAATCCTATGAATATGGCAGGGGAATGGGAAGTCTTCTTATTTAAACATGTCATGCCTGTAAGTTGGTACCTTAGCTGAAGGATCACCCCAGTTGCATGTTTAGTGAGAACTGATAATTTGCTGTTTCTCTAAGGATCTTTTTGGATATGTGATCCTTAAATGTAAAATTCTTGAAGCTGTGTACTTATTGGTTGAATTTTTGAAATGGACATTACATATGATCTTTATGGAAAAAGGATTCCTCTTGAATATATATTTCTTGTGTGTCTGCAAATTTAACTTTGAGGAAGAGTGAGGTCATCATAGACTTTTGGTCTGGTCTGTTATTTCCCGATTTGTCTGGAGGTTCTTGGTGCATTGTGTAGCAATAACTCAACTTGGGATTAAATTTAAAGACTAATTACTAAAAATGGTAAAAAACAATATAGATATCAAGATTAGGTTGCTTTTATGTATTCCTTCGCAGTTGAAGGTTTTGTAGTGTGGTTTATATTAAGCAAAAGTAAGTGATGAGCTCTTTTATTTTTTAGACTGATGATTTTGTTGTGACTGGGTTATTTGCTCTCAGATATTTGTGCCAACAAATCCTCGCGGGGCAGAGTCATTACCTCCAGGAATTATTGTACCAGAGTCTGATCTTTTTCCACGAAGATTATGGGGCAAACCCAGTGAGGTACAATGTTAAAGGAGGAGGGCGAGGACCTTTATTTGTCAGAAATTCACATGTCTGCATATGTATCTTAACAGAATACCAAGACTTCAATAAAAATTCACCTTTGAGGCTTTTATTGATGGTGCATGTGAACCAGCTGCCTAGTTTATGGGAATTATCTTGAAACAAAATTACTGAAATCTGCAGGATCTGAAGAAAAAGCCAAAATATTTGGTAACATTTACTGTTGGTCTTGACCAGAGAAAGAACATTGATGCAGCAGTTAAAAAGGTTATTAAAGGGACCATAAATTCTTCTTTATTTGATTGTTTTGATCTTTTCAGCATGCTGACTGTTGGGGTTCATTTTGTTTTTTGTTTTTTTTTTTTATGATAGTTTTCTGGGGATTTCATGATTATGCTCTTTCATTATGATGGCCGGACAAGTGAATGGGATCAATTTGAGTGGTCCAAGAGTGCAATCCATGTCAGCGTTAGGAGACAAACAAAATGGCAAGTTTTTGTCTCTGTGCATTGCTTTCACTTCCTACCTTTCCTATATTTTGAATTAGAACTTCATTAATTCTTGCATTTTATTGCAAGCTTTGGTTAGGTAGTTTCAACCATGGCATTTTTTAATTTTACAAATCCTGAGACTTATGGCCCAACTGGGTGAATCTATTACTTGTTTTCACACAGTATGTTTTGCAGGTGGTACGCGAAACGATTTTTGCATCCTGATGTTGTTTCAACTTTTGAATATATTTTTATATGGGATGAAGATCTTGGAGTGGAACACTTTAATGGAGATAAGTAAGTACGTGTTTACCACCAGTCTTTTCCCTCCTCAGATCCGCATGTTACATGCTTGCTTTTATGTTTCTCCATACCATTTACCGGGTACATTGAGTTGGTTAAGAAACATGGCTTGGAGATCTCTCAACCTCGTCTTGAGCCCAATAACGGACTAACATGGGAAATGACAAAGAGGAGAGGTAACAGTGAAGTTCACATGTAAGCTCTTCCCCTCGCTCTAGTGATATTGCTATATTGTATTGTTGTAATGTGCAATTGGAACTTGGTGCTAAAGTTTTTTCTGTCTGGATTGATGAAGGGTTACAGATGAGAAGCCAGCTGGTGTAATGACCCACACGTGCCTCCTTGTGCTGCGTATTCTCTCTCTCTCTCTCTCTATGTGTGCTTGTTTGTGTGTATGCATGCAAGTCCTTAAAGTCAATAGAAACACAAAGTTTCTAGTCATGTACTAAATGCTTGTAGAATTGGTGCTATTTCTTTCTTGGCACTTTGCTAGTTATCTTGGACAACTTACCCCCCCCCCCCCCAAACTCCAAAAAACTAATATCGTAATAGAACTGGTTTTATAAGCATGCTGAATATTTCTTGTATTTTGATTCAGATATTAATTGATCAATGTCTTCCAGAAACCCCTATAAGTTGGCTCAAGTGGTAAAAGCCTTGCCCTAGTGGTATTCTTCCTTCAAGGTCCAAGGTTTGAATTCCACTGGGTGCAAACAATCTCTAGGGGACATCTGACTAGGGGAATTTTTCCTTGAATTACTCGAGGTGCACTTGCAGGAAACTTTTTGTTGAGGGCCCGTGCACCATCGGGATTAGTTGGGATGTTGTTCTTGAACACCCAGTGCCAATAAAAAAAAATAGTCTTCTAGAATAGTATGACATCTGAATAAAGATATGTTTGGAAAAATAATCAATTTTGTAACCAAGAGCACAAGTTGGCTAAAGCTGTTTAGAAGATTTGCTTCAAATTTTGATCATTTTTGCTTAAAATTAATGTAAGATGAATTATCATGCCTGGATGAAGATTCACTAAGTAGCATGTAGGATGGGGTGTTTGTTGCATAATTCTTGATCAATGATTTCTGTGCTAAAAGTCTGGTTAATAAAAAATGTCTACATAGAATGGTTGTTTTTTTTTGTGTCCAATACGACATTGACATTTTTTATTTGTTTGATTTTTTCAGGTTTGTAGAAATTATGGCCCCCGTCTTTTCTCGGGAAGCTTGGCGTTGCGTGTGGCATATGATTCAGGTACATTGTGTACTTAGGATTTTGTGGTTAAGTTATTTGTAAATAAATATGAGAACTTTGTTTTTCATCTAGAAAATTTTCATCCTCAGTCACACCAGCACATTTTTCACAATTCAAGTTGATTTCTATTTACGTGGTTTACCTAAAAAGCAACTTAAAATGTGTCATATCTGCTAGTGTGACTGAGAATGATAAGGAATGACAAAATCTTGGTGAAGAGTAGCATTGCTCTATAAATAAAGAAAAAATGATGTGTGCCTTGGGTATGGAAGCCCTCTGCAGGCCATTTGAAAAAAATCCACTTTTTCATGGTGGGCTCAACTTTTTTTCAAAGGGCCTACGCATGCTTTAGGCCTGTATCATTACTCATTTATTACGTTGATTGTGCTTTGAGTACTGTCTACTAACATTTATTCTAATGAACGCTCTAACATCTGCTTGTAGAATGATTTAGTACATGGATGGGGATTAGATTTTGCTCTCAGAAGATGCGTAGAGGTCAGTGGCTTTTATTTAGTTACTTTTTTCCTTCTGCCCTTTCATTTGCTACATTGACTGCCTGGTCATATCATTTTTTTCCTGCATATTTTTTTCTTTTATCGATACTTGTTGATGTTATATATCATTCAATACAAAATAGAAAATGCCAGTTAACTACTAATTATTTGTTGGTGGTACTGCAGATCTGATTTTCCTTTTAGGTTTATCACTCTGACCATTGTTACTTTTTATTCCCCATTTACCCATCGGAAAAGGAGCTGCAAAAAAATAATGCCTATGCCAATAGTTGTAAAGTGATTTCATTGATTACAAAGCATGGTTTTTATAAAACTCAGGGCATTCACTTCGTCACTATAGTATAAGACATTGAGGTTTACTTGTCAATAAAAAAAAATACTGACTTATCAAAAAATAAAAGATTTACTTATCGGACTAAACACGTCAAGGTTTAGGGTGGCAATGATCATGTTGAGTCAGGTATGTGTGGAGATTAGCCCTTGTTTGGATTCCAAACTTACCTCAAATTCATCTCAACTCATCTCATCTCATCATAACAACTTTCTCAAATTTTCACACAAAATATAATAAACAATTCAACTTTTTCAAATCTCAAAATAATAATAATATTAAAAATAATATTCTAACAATATTTTATTCAACTCATCTAAAACCATATCAACTAATCTCTGAATCTAAATGGGGTGAAATTTGGAGGTGATTGCCAACCAATTGCAATTATTATAAACAATTAAACATTCAAAGTTAAGGCTTATAAAAAAAATTCCTCGTTTGGTTACACAGATGAGATGAGATGAGAAATATGTAAATGGTAATGAGATAGTTTGTGAATAGTAGTAAAATGGTTTGAGTTAAGATATTTTATGGAGCTTTGGGAAAGGAGAGAAAAAATTGAATAAAAATCTTATAAAGTTAAAATATTGTTAGAATATAACTTTTTAATATAATTTTTGTTTTGAGATTTGAACAACTTAAATTTTTTTTGGTATTTTTTTTGAAGTTTGAGAAAGTTGTAATAATTAGATAAAAAAGTTGAAAATTTAAAAATTTGAAATTGAAAAGTGTTTGTATTTGATTGGTGATTGGATGTTGAGATGAGATAAGATAAAATGAATGAGTTGACATCATTTGTGAAACCAAACGGGGGGCTTGAAAGTAAAAGCATTGCCTGTTCATCAACCTGGATGACATACCTGAACCATTTAATGGCAGGATAACTTTGGGACTTGCTGAACATCTTCTGTTAGTATGCATGTCTGAAACTTTCTTCTCATCATAATCATATATAACAAGGACTAATTTTGTGATTGAAAACTGACCAAACTTAGATTAATTATGACCAACCTTATGTGCATTATGATCTTGTATTCATCATGGAATCGATCAAGTAGGTTTGGGTTGTCCTATTCTATAAAATTTGCTTTTAATAGAATAATTAGGTACCTTTCTTGGCAAATCCTAATCAGTTTTATTTTCTTTACACAGCCTGCACATGAAAAAATTGGGGTTGTTGATTCGCAATGGATTGTACATCAAGTAATACCTTCTCTTGGAAGTCAGGTCAGCTGCCAATAAGTTTGTGAGATATTTCCATTTGTATTTAGTTGCTTGCATGATTATGTTAGAGCCCCTGTTTCTGTGCACGCGCATACTCGCACGTGCTTTTTAAGTCTCTGCATATATTGGCATGTTGGAATCCTGGAATTATCAAAGGCACGAAGACATTTTCTAGATTTTAAACTAAATTAGGTTAAATTCTCTGGTAAATATATTCCATGCAAAATGGGAAAGCTTCAGGTTTTTCCTTCTCAGTCGGATTCTTATTCTTAATTTTCAATAAACTTTCAGGGCAAGTCCGAGAATGGGAAAGCTCCATGTGAAGGGGTATGTAAAATTTATCATTTTTACGTAACACACCATTTTGAAAAGATGTAGTTTGCTATAATCAAATATGAGAAATGCTACATACAATCATGGAGTGTACAATCGCTGTGCAGTCGGTTTGAAAAAGAGTGGGATCTACTATTAAAAAATTATTATTTTTTTATGAGTCCCGTATTTATTCATTTTTTTCAAAATGATTGCACGACGCTTGCACACTCATTACTGCAACTATCATTTCTCTTCTTTTTACCCATATTTTTCTTTCTTTTGTTCTTTGAACAGTCGAAAACAAGCTTGTCAACTGAGCTTCAATTTCTCATGCCTGGTTGTTGTCTGCTGCAGGTGAGAGCGAGATGTAGAAATGAGTGGGCTGAGTTTCAGTCTCGCCTCTCCAATGCAGATAACGCATACCTTGCTCAGAGTGGGAAGGATTAATTTTTTTATTTTTTATTTTTGTACATGTTTTCTTTTGCCTTGGCCCTTGGGTGGTGTTTATGACCTCAGTGCTGCATAGCATACCGCGGTTTTCTTTTCTTTTGCTCAAGGTTGTGGGCTCATTTCTTTTATTTTTTTAAAAAAAATTTCATTTTGCACTCTTACACCATCAATTTGCATCCTCTTTCTGTTAAATCATACAAAACTCGAAGCTAAGCATGTGTCGGGTAAATGCTTTTTTGCATGAAATGCCTGAAATGCTCTCGATTTTGAATAATTCCCAAGTGAATGTTCTATCCTCCCTAATTATAAAAAACACCAATATACACTTAATTACGAAAAACCAAAGGGACAGCCGAGCTCAACCAACGCATTGGGTGGTCGGCCCTCATGCTAACCGGTCTTCCCACGACGGAGAATGAGTGGTCATGCTAGTGGCTCTAGTGTTTGTGTGAGGGTTTTAATTGCCAAACCACAAGTTGAATACATTGACAAGAAATTGAACCATTCTCTAGACTGATATTTGCATACGTTGTTTTGAGGAAAGACGTCTGGTCTTCTAAGCATTATTGTTTTGGTGTGATTACTTGTGGGAACAAACTGGGATGTCCAGATAAACCATCCTTGTCATGGGGTTTGGACGGTATTGCAATTTCGAATGTCTGTTCAATTTATAAAGCAAAGTGTCCCATTGAGTAGTCTTCACGAAGGAAAATGGGTAGGCAGGAACCTTCCACTTTTGTTCGCAAAAACTTAATCGATAAGAGTATTGGTATTAGCCTAACTAAATGTTAGTGCGTAGTTAAATTTTCGCTAAGAAGTTCAAAAGTGGCTTGCATTGGAGTAGTCAAAACTTCAAAGCTCTACTTTTAAACTACAGTAAATTCATCTATTTCTTTAAATTTGGCCAGTCACTGTTCACCTCCAAAATAATATTTTACTCTAAAAATATTCTCAATGATTACCATTGGATAATTAGGTTGAGGGAAAAAATAGTTGGGAAACAATAATTTTAAGTAAAAATTAAATTATTAATTAATATATGGAGTGTATTAACATAATATAAAAAAATTAAAAAAATCATAATTAAAAAATCTAATATCATATTATTATTTTCGTTTTTGGATGGATAATCCAATGTGGATTAACCTCTCTAATAGTCAAAACCTCAACTTTTAGTCAAATTTTAGACCTGACAATGACTAGACCATTACTAATGCTCTAACAGATGTTTGATTGTGCCATGTTGCTGTGTCGGATTGATGAGAGGGAAGTTGAAGCAGCAACAGTGACCATTGCAAAACGAATTGCAATTTAAGAAATTTGAACTATGCAAGGAAGTTCTTTTTTGGTCCAATGATAAGTCATACGATGGCCAAGTCCTTATCCCCTTAGAAGGGTAGAATTCCACCTCCAAAAGCAAAACACACTAACAACAGAAAAATATTCGTTTAAGTTCTTATCGATTCAAGTGGGAGAGAGATAGACATATCAAGTGGATCTTATAAATATCAGACATTAAATGGATCCTAAAAGTGGACTCTAGAATATTTATTATTATGACAACATTAAATATTGTAAGATTCACATAATATGTCTCCCTTTCATACTTAAAGCTCTCAAATTTGGAGAACTTGAGGAGACTTTTTTTTATATTATATGTATGTGTGTATGTATGTATGTATGTGTATATATATATATATATATATATATAGATATCTATCCAAAGAAACGGACTATATTGAAATTAGAACAAACATCAGGCATAACAATTGGCTGTATAAAAGCTAAAACCTCGTTCCAGTCCCCACTAAAACATATTAACAACTAAATGCCTCTTTAGCAAGGGATGAGTACAGCCATATTAGCCTCACGCTTCACATGACTTGCTGACTATACTTGCTTAAATTCTGTGTTGTTTCTGTCATAAGTGCCCCAATTATCTGTTTTGCATCCCCTTCTAAGATCATATCTTGAACCCCAATTTTCTGCACAAAAAGTTGCTGCAGTCAATGAGCCAAAACCATCTGCCACTGCTGGTTCCGTACAACTTCGGAAAAGTTTGGAGAGTGAAATACGATGAGAATTTTGTGAATAACATTAAGATAGTTATGAATAGTAGCGAAATCATTTTACGTTTTGGAAAAGGAGAGAGAGAAAATTGAATAAAAATATTATAAAGTTAAAATATTGTTAGAATATAGTTTTTTAATATTATTTTTGTTTGGAGATTTGAAAAAATTGAATTGTTTTTTATTTTTTGTTTGAAAGTTTGGGAAAGTTGTAACGATTAGTTTGAAAAGGTTGTAATGATTAATTTAAAAATATTTATATTTGAGTGATGTTTGGCAAGGAGATGAGATGGCATGAGATAAGAATTTTAGGACGAAACATTTTTCCCAACAAGCCCTTAGTTTTTTTTTTTTTTAATAGGAAATAGACATCATTTCATTCCATGAAGGAAGTAAGTTACAACTATGACTCAAGATTCAAGCCAAGCTACACATCTATTGTAAGCTTCCCTGCACACAAATTTCTTTGCGACGAATATTGTCTTAACTTCTAGAAACTCTCAATTGAGAGTATCATTTTCTGTATAAAATAGAGGTAAACCATCCCCCACCGCCAAAGGACGAAATGGTATCCAACCTCCATCCTCTTATGGAGGAGAAGCAGAAACCACCCACATCCTCCTAAAAGGGGGAGAAGGAAAACCACCACCCTCCTCCAAAAGAAGAGAGGTGCTCTTGCTATGGACATAAAGAACAATAGCCTATTTCTTTTATTTTCTCACACAAATAAAGAACAAAATTACAGACACTGAAAAAAACACTATAGAAAAATGAAATACACTAACAAAGAGGGTGTGTGAAGGACACACGCCACTCTGGAAGTATGCCCATTGGTCAATCTAGAAGATGCTGGAGTCGTTGGACCTAGAGCTGCAGCGCGTGGCATCAACAGAAGAAATCTCGCGGTGGCATGTGGGGGCCACGAATGCCATTTGACCTAAGTGTGGGTGCAACGCGCTGCTCCTTTTGGCGCCCAATTCGGTTGTCTACAAGATCGGTGGGTGAGAAATCTCTTGGTGGGGCGTGTGTATGAGTTTGGCCACCGGGAAACCTCAGATCGGTGTTTCTCTTTTATTTGGCCTGAAAAAATAAAGAAAACACACAGAAAGAAAGGGAATACACTGGAAGACTAGACTAGAAGGAGGGAGGGAGAAGGAGGCGAAACTCCCCTTCCTCTAGCTGGTATTTCTCCTTTCTAAAAAAGCACCTTGTTGAGCCCCTAGGGCACAAACCGTTAGTTTTGGAAGCCTTTCATATTGGAAAACACTCTGCCACTGTTGCAGTCAATGGTTTTGTCTAATCTATTTCCACTTTAATTCCAAGATATTTTCTCCGATCAATACCATTTGTATTAGTTTGTGCTACAACCATAAATAGATCACATAAAAGTAAAATCACAAGCTGACATGCTTTTATATGATACGTTATATCTATTTTATCATAAAAGTGACTTTATAATCTAACGTATTACATCAAACCACGTCCGTCTATTGATTTACTTTTGTGAAATTTTTTTGTTGATAAAGCATTTCTGTTTGTATTAACATCAACCTGTAAAGCTTTGCCCATTGGATTACCAAGATGCATTCCCACGTTTGCATTCATGCATCCAAAAGGCTTCATGATCAAACAATATCTCTATAGGTGAAACAAACCCATCAAAATCCTTTCGATAGAGAAGATGCATGCCAAACAGCTATGGTTGCTCCTATTTAACTCTCCAAATATCATCTACCCTCTCAAATTCAAAAAAGAATGATGTTTTCTCCAACTTCAGTGAAGGCAATAAAACCATCTGGTTTCCACACTTTCAGCATGGGGTTCTTGAATAAGTAGTGATCGGGGATGGTTTTTTTTTTAATATTTATTTTATGGAAAATAACGGTTCTAAGACAAAAATTAATAAAAGAACAAAATTCTTTATAGGGAGTTGCTACTTGGCCGCCTCCATGTTACGATCGATCCACGTGGCTAATTATTAAAAAAAAACAAACAAAATGCAAATTGAAATTTAGCAGAGGGAAAATTGCAATTGAAACCCTAGACAGACAGACTTTTACTCAGATTTTGTTTAATTCTCTCTCTCATCTTTTAGCATTTTTCTTGATCGTTTCATTGAGTTTCATGGTTGCTGAGAAAAAGGAAGAAAAACTCCCAAAGATTGGAACTCACTTCATTCTGTGATCTTGTTTCTTGATTGTCGCAATTCAAGATCTCAAAAGTCCAAATTCTTAGCATCGTTCAAGCTTTTTTAACTAGAATTTCAATAGATACTGCAAAGAGATGCATTTTGAAGCCTTTGGGAATGGGGATGTGAAAGTTGAATATTTAGGCTCTTTTTGGTTTTGTTGATGTGGGTTTTTGTTTATTTTGTGAAATAAAATGTCTTAAATTTTTTTGACCTGCATCATCAAACTTTTGGTGAAAAATGGGTTATGCAAACTCCAAAGTTGAGATAAAAATTGAAAATTAAATAAAATATTATTATAATATACTTTTTTAAATATTATTATTGTTTTGAGATTTGAAAAAGTTGAATTGTATATTTTATTTTGTGTAGGAATTTAGAAAAGTTGTAATGATTAGATGAGATAAAATGATATGTGTTATTTAAACAAACGAGACTAGGCCTCGTTTGGTTACTCAGTTCAAATGATATGAGATAAGATATTTTATTGAAAGTTGAACAAAATATTGATATAATATAATTTTTGTTTTGAGATTTGAAAAATTTGAATTGTTTGTTATATTTTGTATAGAGGTTGAGAAAGTTGTAATGATTATATGAGATGGGATGAGATAGTTTAGTTTTGTGTAACCAAACAAGCCTAGTCTCTCTGCAGAGAGTGTATGAGATTCATCAAATAGGCTATTCATTCATTAGTTCCTCTTCCATTGAAAGGAGCTCCTCATGCTTCGCCTTGTTTTTTTTTTTTTTTTTAAATAAATGCAACGTGGCACCTAGGTGAAATGGCCACGTCGAGCAGTGATATGGAGCGGTAGCATAAAGGGGGTAGAGTAGCTTTTTCCATAAAGTTTTATATTAAGGGAATGTTTGGGGCCTTAGATTAGATACAAAATTCTCATATTGTTTCATTCACTAAGATGAGATAATATATCCAAATGGCCATTTACGTAAAACCCAGTTGATATCTGTTTGTTTCAAAATTTTCAAATACTGTTCATCGATATGACTATTCATAGACAAAATAGTGTCTGTTGTCCCCTCCTTTGATCGTACCCTTCCTCAGACATTACTTTGGTCTTCTCTCTTTCAAACACCATATTCCTCCAGACATTATTATATACGTTATAATATAAATAAAAACAAAATTTTGAATTAATACTGTTTGGGAATAAATGATTTTCCTAATTTTTTGAAATAAATATATACATTAAAATAAATCCCAATTTTTTTTCAAATTACTAACGTTTCGTAATAAATTATGCCATCAATTTAGAAATTAATATATACATTATTATATAAATAATAAAAATTCTCGATTTAATAATGTTTGAGAATAAATGATTTTTCAGAATTTTTTAAATTAATATATACTTAAAATATAAATAAAATATTTTCTTGAATTAATAATGTCATTTATAAATTATTTTATAGAATTCTCGAAATTATTTTATACATTAAAATATAAATAAATTTTTTTTCTAATTAATAATTTAATTTCCAAATTATTTTCCTTCATGAACCAAATTAACTTATATAGTATTATATAAATCAATCATGCCTTTGAATTAATAATGTGAATTTTCAAAATTAATCATACATTAAAATATAAATCCATCATTACATAAACTTTTCAATCATTGGTAGGATCCACCACATTTCCATTCTCCAGAAAAATTAAAACTATCTCATCTTATCTTTACATCCAAACACATCTTACTATGGGACCCACATTCTTTTTTAAAACCAACTAAAAAATCTTGACTCAAACCATCTTAACACTATTTACAAAAATTTCAATATTCTCATCTCACCTTATTCTCCAAACAAGTTCTAAGTTTGTTTCAAAAGAGCCATTGGTTTGTTTGCATGTACACCCCATTTCCTCGGTTTCTTGGACTTCAAAGCCCCCATTTTTTTTATATATAATTTGATTTAAAAAATAAAATTTAAAATTTGATCTTACAAATCAAATCTTATCATTTAAGTGATGTGGATGATGTGTTGTACATAGTGACTTAAAAGTATAATAACTTATTAAATAATGCTAGATACAGTTCTAAGGTGTGCAAATCTCGTGTACTCATTTTGAAAAAAAATAGGGTCTATTATTAAAAATTGAGATTTTTCATATAGGTCCTAGACTTACCCAATTTGTTTTTCCAAAACAAGTGGGCTCATTATTTAAAAGTGAGTACTTTTACGTAGGGTTCGAGACTTACCTACTCTTTTAAAAAGGAGTGTGCTAGGTTTGTACATTCTAAAATTGCATAAATAATTTTCCTTCATGAAAGAGCATCGCGCGGTTTATGATTTCCAAGAATGTTTGAACTTTGAATGCATTAAAAGAAGCTTTATTCTTGTTTTTGTTTTGACCTCTTTGTTTTTGGGATGCAACTTTCTCAGCCATGCAACATCATTCCTTCTAAGATGATTTAAGGGGAAAAAGAGGTCTAAGATTCTCAACTTAACCAACTTTTATACGAATACTGATCTCCGTTTTAGATTATTTACCACAAAATCTACTCTCAACTTAACCAATTTTTAATTACCTCATTGAACGGTATCCTGGACATCTTTCTTTGAAAGAAAAACCCCTTTCAATTCGTCATCAGTCAATGACATAGTATGCCAACCCATGGAAATAATTAATAGTTCCAAGATCTTTCGCTTCAAACTTTTGATTGAGATGGATATGGAGCATATATATGAATATCTTGCATGTCATCACTATGGATAATTATGCCATCCACATATTCTTAGAGCACAATGATCAGTATATGTGTTTTTTGTGGATGATACGATAATTTTTAATATAGCCACCCCCCAATCAACACTTTCCATACTCAATGATCTCAGTACTTATTCTAAATGTACTAGCCAAAAAATCCACCGCAACAAATCCACCAATCCAATTAAGTGCCAATCCCAGCCCCCATACAACTTCATCCATAACTTTCATCCTTCCCTTTATTGCGAAGAACACCAAACCCACAAAAATGATAACGAGACAGACAATGAAATAAATACAAAAACACAAGAATCAATCACACACAATCACATGTAGAATTTAATGTGGTTCGGCAATGTGTCTAGGTCCACAGAGTTGCAGAGGATTTTATTATAGAGGAGGTTACAAATACACAATGAGTTACAAGAGATTCCCTCTACTTTGTAATCTCAACTCTCTCTGGCTTCTTTCCCTCACAAGAATGCTCACAAGACACCTTTTGTCTCTCTACTATTTTCACAGTTCAATCTTACATATTCTGAATATAAATATAACATATATATAGCACATGACATTAGAAACCCTAAGGTGGAAAAACAGGGTTATTCACTTGAGCGGAGTGTCGATAGCGTATCGTGTAGACAACCTATCCAACATTGGCTCGAGCTAACCATTGAGCGCACCTTGAGCGAACACTAGGGTTGTGCTACGCTCGAGTTCATTGTCGAGTGTGCCTCAAATGAACAATCTGTCTGAACTTCACTCTAGCCAATTGTAGAGCGCACCTCAAGCGAGCTCTTTGCCTAACGTCTTCTCAGGTCAAGACAGGCTTCCATAACCTAACAATCTCCCATTTGGAGATTGGTTCTCCACATACTAGCCATTGTCTCCAGCATAAGCCCTGCCCTATCACCTCTGTAGCTAATAGCTCCCGTCTTCATGCCAGAAGACACACTGAAGTGGAGCTCAACTTTAGTCTCTCATGTACATCACCCTCAGTTAGCACATCTACTGGTGACTCACAACTCCCATTGCATTGGGAATATTAGGTCTCAAACTGACCCTGATATACATAAAAGAACTTGTTGTTGACGTCCCTTTCTTTAATCTGGGCAACTGATTCACCTCATATTGGTAACATGTTCTGTCTTTAGTCGACGTGCTAATCTCTTATACAGTCTCTGCTTCCTCCCTTGGAAATCCAGTCAGCTTCCTTTCAGCTAACTCTCACTTGCTTTATCTCTCATCTTGTAAGATTTTACCTTTGTATTGTGGTTCACTGCCTTTGGCTAGCACGACATGGTTCAAGGTAGGTGACCACTGTGGAGGTCTAGTTGTCTTGGTAGCTTTGTGAGCATCAACTATAGGTGTAGATGTCCTTGGAACACTAGACGCTCTGTTTTCGTCTCTCACCATGGTCTTGGGAGATATCACTAGGCTTACATGAGGAATAGCAAAATCAACTCCCTTTTGCTTTCCCATCTGATTCGCGTGACCAAGCCTGCTTTGTTGCAATCTTGTATTTTCCTGCACATCACTAGACTTTGATGTCAAATAGAAAGTGTCAATTCTCTTATCATTCGCCAAGATCAGTGCACCCTTTGTAACGTTCCACGCTCCTTCAGAAAATGCTACTGTATGACCATTGTCTTTAAGCTGTCCCATGGAGATCAGACTTTTCTTCAATTTGGAATATGTTTGACTTGTTGAAAAGTCTACATGCTCCTGTTGGGAGTGTGATGCACACATCGCCCATTCCACTATATCCAGTGCCTCTCTATCAGCCGTGTACATCTTTCTAAAATCATCAACAACATAGTTATGTATGGCCTCTCAATATGAGGTGCTTTGGAGTGAAGCCATTGAATCCAGCACCCAATCGTTAATTAGACTGTGCACTGCAAGAAATACAACGTCTTGTATTTCTTTAGCCACCGTGTTCACTGCGTCATCCTTAGTCTGTTTTTGATTTTGATAGTCTCTTTTAATGTGGCCAGACTTGCTACAATTCCAGTAAGTAATCTTCTACCTAGATCTCGACTTGCTCCTGCCTTTAATCCTATTCCTATCATGTCCCCTACCTCGTTGTCAACACTTAAGGCCAACTGGTATCAGAAAACTCCTCAGAGTCTTTCATGCATACCTCCTCAACAAGAATCATATCAAGTACATCATCGTAATTCAATTTCATCTTGCTATTTGAATTACTTACCGCTATCTTCATGGCCTCTTAACTATTTGGAAATGAAGCCAACATAATCAACGCTCCAATCTCATCATCAAACTCAATTTCTACAGACAACAATTGATTTTTGATCCCATTAAAGTCATTGAACTGTTGGGCAACAGTCGTATCTTTGACTATTCTCAGATTAAACAATTTCTTCATCAGATGCACCTTGTTATTTGCTAACGACTTTTTATGCATACCTAACAAAGTAGCCATAAGATCCATTGTGGTTCTCTCCTTAATAATATTGTGGGCCACTGATCAAGATAGAGTGAGCTTAATAACCCCTAGAACCTGTCGATCCAACAGATTCCAATCAGCATAATCCATGCTCTCCGACATTTGTCCTAACAGAGAAAGGTGGAGCCTTCTCTCATAAAGATAATACTCGATTTGCATCCTCAATTAACCAAAATCTGTGTCATCAAACTTCTCGGTTCCAACCTTCACATCTTCTCTAACCATCGTTTAGCCCTGAACTCCAACCTTGGAGTTTTGATACTAGTTGTTGTGAAAAGCACAACACTCACAAACAACGATAACGAGACAAATAGAGGAATCAATCATACACAATTTAATGTGGTTTGGAAACACACCTATGTCCCTAGAGCTGCAGGGTACTTTATTCCAGAGGAGATTACAAACACATAGTGAGTTACAAGAGATTCTCCCTACTCATAAATCTCAACTCTCTCTCTCTCTCTAGGACTTCTTTCTCTCACAAGAAAGGTCACAAGATGCCTTTTGCCTGTCTATCAAAAACCAGTTCAATCTTACATATTCTGAACATAAACATAACATATATATAGTGCAAAACATAACATAACTTCGAGCAAATTCTTTACCTGAGTTTCGCTCAAGCGCCCTGTTGAGTGAGAGTAGAGTAAACTCTCGACTTGACATCTTCTTAGCTTAAGACTAGGCTCCATAACCCAACACCCTTAAAAAAACCAAATCCTCAATGAAACACTTTGGCCTCCCCCTTACAATTGGAAGATCCAAAAAAACTTTGTTTGCTGAAATCATTGAGATAGCTCAAACCAAACTAAGGGTTCGTTTGGTTGCCAAACTCATCCCAACTCATCTCAATTCATCATTACAATTTTTTCAAATCTCAACACAAAATATAATAAATAATTCAATTTTTTCAAATCCCAAAACAACTTTAATATTTAAAAATAATATTCTAACAATATTTTATCATCTCAACTCAACTCAACCCAACTCATCTCAACATCCAAATGCAACCTAAGTGGTTGGAGCTCAAGGCATCGTTTAGTTACACAAATAAGGAGATGAGATGAAAGATGACAATTGACAGTTGAATAAAGATTGTTAGAATATAATTTTTTAATATAATTTTTATTTTAAAATTTGAAAAAGTTGTATTGATTTTTGTATTTTATTTTAAAATTTGTAAAAGTTGTAATGATTAAATAAAAAAAATTAAAGACTTAACTTTAACTTTCAAGACTGGGGAGAGAATACCGATATTATGAGTCTTGACGTGGCACGGTCCGGTTCTTCGGTCTGCCGTCGGCGTCTTTGTGACGGAGGAGGGATGCGGCGTCCATTGTCGAGTGAGAGTAGAAGCTTAGGGTTTAGTTGCATAGGAAGAGGAAGATGCGGGAGGAAGAAGAAGATGCGAGGACGAAGAAGTTGGGAGAAGGGGGGGTTAATGAAACATAATTCAAAATGGCGCTGTTAGGTTTAAAGACAAATGGCGCCGTTCTAAAAATTTGTTTTTTTAACTTCCACTTGTAAAAATGATGTCGTTTCACTCATTTAAGTGAAATGGTGCCGTTTTATAATACATATATTCAGAAGAAGAAGGGATCGGCCGGTTCAGCGTTTTCCCAGGGGTTCAAACCGGCGCCGAACGACCCATGTCGATTTTCTCTCAAATCCTCTCGCCCGCCAACCGGTTCTTCACCCGTTTCGGCCAGATCCTGAATTTGGAGGCTGGTCTGCGTCGGAGATAGTTGGTCCAGCCGGTTCTTGTACAACCCTAAATGTAGCTCTCATAAACAATAGGTCAACCGCAGTTGCCATTAGTAGATCAAACTTGAGAGAAATTATTTTTTGTAAAAACCCAACATATAGACTCGATTAATCCTAACTTGAGGGAAACCATGCAGCAAAGCTGGCAATTGAGGAAGCAACTCATCAAAATTTAACCAACATCATTATTGAAGGTGGCACTCAAGTGGTTACATATGTTATAATCAAGATTTCAACATATCCAATTTGGTCCATCCTCAATATTCTTACTACATCTCAAGCATA
Source organism: Cyclocarya paliurus (assembly GCA_029856935.1). Lineage (NCBI taxonomy): Eukaryota > Viridiplantae > Streptophyta > Magnoliopsida > Fagales > Juglandaceae > Cyclocarya > Cyclocarya paliurus. The sequence continues at coordinate 13,881,696 of CM056958.1, forward strand.
CTAAAGTCATTTCAAAGCTGGTCTATCCAAAAAATTCATCAACATCAAAATCAATGGGCAGATCACTTGGCACAATGGGCCGCAAGAAACAATGCATTTGGCTACATACTCATTATTAGATTGCCACAATGCTTATTAGACTTTCACAGTGGAAAATATCCACTAAGTACAAATATCTTTGTATTTCCCTATCAAAAATTCTGCTTGCTTAGAAAAAAAAAGGTGAGTTATACAGGAAGCTGGAGGTGAAACCAATTTATGCAAAGGTGAACAAGTCAGTTCAAGCTTGAGGTTTAGCCAATAGAGTGGTGGAAAGAACAACCCCCTTCAATTCATCATCGGTCAATGACTGAGTATGCCAACGCCACATAAAATCATTCGCTATATATACTTCCATGAACCCTTGCAATTTCGTAAGAATCTCTAGGGAAGTTACTTGCCTAAAGCAAATTATAAATCCCACCTTTAGAGAAAGAGAGGCAAAGCTTTTTAAAGATAGTTATTCCTAGCAATACACAGAACACCAACACACCAGATTGAGGGGACCTTGATCGCACTGCATACAATACACAAACGCACACACAGACATATATATAGTACCTTCAAGATAGAAGTTAAGGAGTGGGGCATTAATGACATCATTCAATGTACGAAACCAATCATTTCTTAGAGGGAAGAAAAAACAAGCCTTTGTCGACGCCGTGGAAATAATTAATAGCCGCCAAGATCTTTCGCTTCAAACTACCGATTGATATAGATATGGAACATTACGAATACCATGCATATCATCATCATGGATACTTATGTTATCCAAATATTGTTAGATCAGTAGAATGATCAGCATTTGCGTGTTTGACAAACAAGGTGGAGTCAGAGGAACTAGAGGTGAAACCAATTTATGCAATGGTACTAAACGAGTCAATTCACACCATATATATATACTTGAGTACCATTGGATGTCACTGAGCATATAAACCTCGATCGCTTAGCTGCTAAGGTTTGCCAAGCAATATAAGATATGTGAATATAGTAGAATAAGGAATGTATGTTTTCCAAATCACAGAAAGGCTATTCCGTATGGATAAAAAAACATGCGTTTATTTACCATGTGAAACAAAATGTTTTGTTGGCTGGTTAGTAAGTAATCAGTACTTACACCTAGCTAGGCTTTCCTTACTCATTGGTCATCTATTGAGTTTAGTTAGAGATTTGCTAGTGTTTACATGTTTTTGTTAGTTTAAATGTTTATAGTTTTCGGCAATGAGATGAGACGAGATAAAATGAGAAATTCTTAAAAATTCTCATAATTTCTTTCCCAAACATAATTCAAATATAAAACACTTTTAAATTTTAAATTTTAAATTTTTTCATCTAATCATTACAACTTTTACAAATTCAAAACAAAATACAAAAATCAATATAACTTTTTCAAACCTTAAAACAAAAATAGTATTAAAAAACTATATTCAAATAATTTTTTATAAACTTCATAATATTTTTTTAATATTTTCTCTCATTTCCTAAAACCTAATAAAACATCTTAAGTTCTTAACTTAAATCATTTCATTACAATTTATAAACTATTAGATAATTATGAAATACTCCCATAATCATATTGTGTTTCTAGGGGTCTTTTCTTCCTTGAAATAGGATTTCTGTTCATTTTGGACTTTGTCCATTCAGACCATGCTCCGTTCGGAATAATTTGTTTGGACTTCGTAGGTAACAATATCGATCTGGACGGACATGATGGGCGTCTTGATCGGTCATAACGAGAGATTCTTGCTCAAGTCTCGATTTTGACGCCTATTGGGTTTCTACATCAATCCAAACGAACTTCTCTTCACATTCATTTAGAGAGAACATCAATGTTTTCTATGGTCAATGTGGGCAGAAACATCATGTTTTTTTACCCAAGTTTGGTCATTTAGAGAGAACATGCGTTATCTATACGTAACTAGCATGAAGGTTCTTAGGATGGGGAGTGGTGACCCCTATAAGCCTAGGGGAGTTCTGGCCGGAGGAGGCGAAGTTTCTTGATCACGTGATATTCCATGAAGGCGTCTGCATGATCATTGACTTGAGTAAAGTATATTTTTTAGACATTAATTAATATATTAGTATATCGTAAAAATTAAGAACAATTCTCTTAAATTTCAATGACTTGTCAGATTGAAATCAATCAGTTTTTTCGTTGATTATAGTGTGCTTATCATGGGCACATGCCCTCTTATAAATTTTATTATTATTACAAAATAAACTTAACTTACCACATAATCAAGTCATGGTGTGGACTATATCTGTTGATGAATAATTTTACATTGTCTATGGATAAAGTCTTGAACACGTTTATAAGGAATAAATAATTCTCTATTTTATGAGGTGAGTTATGTCTATAAATTTCTTCATGGTATCAGAGACTGCCACAAGACGAATGAGGGCCTATATTACTTATTCCGTAATAAGAACCAGAAAAAAATACCTGCCTGTACGTGAGAGAGGGTGTTGAAGAATAATCTCATATTGCTTGTGGATAAAGTCTTTGAAATGTGAGATTATTTCTGACAATATCAAGTTTAGGAGATCTTAATGCCACATGGAATTGTGGTGGATGACTTTCATATTTCATAAATATAGTTGTACATGCCAGCTTTGCGAAATAATTTGGTGCCGACGCTGAGAGAAAGCTTGAAGCAGCTGCAATATCTTAATGTTGTGAGCTTGCACCTGTTCAATTATATATGCCTGGTGGGTGATGCCCAAAGGGGAACTATATATGAAATAGGCAATTTTAGGAGTGAGATTGAAGCTTCTACACCAAACTCTAACTGAGGGTGGCAAGGCAACCCTTTTTGCGTGAATTGACAGATACCTAACTCTGCAGAGAAAATGGCCTCCTCACCTTCCAAGTTTGTGTGCCAAGTCTAATTTGATATTCTTAGTAAAAATAGCTTTCCAATTGGAGTACAAAACCCTTCTTAATTATCAAGAACAATTTGAACATGGAAAACTTTTAGGTACTAGATGTATTCCATGAAAATACATGTTACCTTAATTCAACCATAACCGTTGTCTTGGTTTGGCAGTAGCTTTCCACCACTACCACGACTCAAAAGGACCGAATCATCTCCTACCAAAATGAAAATTTGGAAGATTAATCATGAGATTTTCTTGATGATTCTCCTCACAAAGGTAGAAGAAGAGCATTGCAAAATTAAACTAAAATAAAAATTAGAAAACTAAACTCCAAACAAATTAAGAAGAAGTTAAAAAATCGAAAATGGAAGTTAGAAAATTAATGTCTTCAAACAATTAGTGGAAGTTCTCCGGCATGTTGAGGTTGCCATGTGACACGGCCATGCCTACTATTTGTGACCAGTTATTTTCAACAAAAAGGATTATTTCTTATCAAAATAAGTCCTTTTTTTTCTACACAAATAGTCCTTATCATTGCAAATAATCTCACAAATGCTTTTTTTTTTGTAGCCGACCGTCAATATTTTTTCATCATTGATTTAGTAGAGGTTGAATAGGATGATCATGTGACAAAAAGAATGATCATTTTGTCACATAATGCTTACCATAGAACTATTTAATTTTCGAATTTGTTATTCTTTACCATAAAGACCAGTCTATAATTTGATCAAACGCCCCATAGATACAAATAAAAATTTTCCTCTTTTTCTCACTCACAGGCAAACAGTGTACAGATATTCTTGGCTGTCCCTTTCTTTACCTCTCTTCTCACCTTCGAGACCATGAACCTTTTGCCATGATATCCACATACAAAGCCAACAGATAATGAATACAAAGCTATCACTGCATGCCTTTAATGATTCAATTTTCATTTCAATCAAAAAGGCAAAACAGTTTCCATAGTTTTCTACAACACCATTTAACAATACTTGTTACTTAAAAACTCCTTAAAATACTGCAACTAATTACAGGTTTCATCACCTAAACGGCCATTCAAAGGGACAGAGTCTCTTTGCTTGCAATAGCCGTAAACTCCCTTCTGGAAGCAAAACACGTGAAAACAAAAGCCAGACTTTAGCCAAACAAAACGGTGTTCGGCACCAACCACAAAGGCATCAAAAATAAAAGGCCTCCCTTTACACTCATTCTCTCTCAGTCTTTAGCTCTAAGCCATCCCAATACATTCTCTCATCATCCACTCCTCACCATTGATAATAAAATATCCCCGTCTGTGCTGCATGGTTTGCAGAAAACTTGCCGCAGACGTGCCTGCATGGAGTTGTAGGGAGCCCTTTTAGTTTGTAAATCGATTTGTTCATTTTTTTAAAGGTATTTTAAACTCATCATTTGCTTGATTTATGGGCTCTATGTTTTGTTTTTGTGTAAAATACTAATGGGTCCTTTGTTTCTGTTTCCTTTTGTGAATTTGCAGGGCTCCTAACCCTCCAAGACTTTCTCATCCCTTGCAAAGGTACATTGGCATTCTCATTTCTTTGTCATTCTAATTAGTAGAAAAGCTGTTCTCCAAGCTCCATCAAGATTACGTCATTATTTATAACTGCTGCATCTGAACAAGCAAGAGGCTGGTCTGGTTTCTTCGATCATGATCACTCGTGCAAAAAAGTTGTTTTCAATGCCTTTATTTATGTTATTTTATTTTATATCACTCTGCATTCAACCATTTCCAGTTTGAATTCCGTATGGTTCAATTGATATGAAATTAAACTTCGATCATGATGCTCAGTTACCCAGAGTACATTTCCAATCTGTTACAATTTAATTTTGCAGTTAGTTCCTAGTCACTTAGATTTATCAATATCTTCAGAATGGTATCAGTTTGCCTTCAAATCTAATGTCTATTATATTATAATCATCATCTCATCCGATAGCCAGAAAGATTAATGACATGGTCAGAATTTGTCACCACTATATTAAAATTATTAATCCTCTCTTATTCTCAAACTGTCTTTTTCTTTTCTTTTCTTTTTTTGGTACCTGTAAATAACGTTCCAAATATATATGGTAGAGGGTTCGCCTCGCCTAACCTTTCAACGTTTGAGAAATTTGACTCTTTCCATGATCGAGAATGGCTTTCCTATTATCCAAAGTACTAAGCAGTTGGATAGTGTTGAGAAATAATTTCACATTATTTGCAGACAAGATATTGGATATGTTTATAAGGAATAATCAATCTTTGTTGTAGAACCGGTTTTATGAGATTAGTTAAGATCATAATTTCTTCATAATATCAGAGCCTGCCATAGGATGAATGGGAGCCTACACTATTTATCCCGTGACAAAAATCAGAAAAAAATATTGTCTTGCATGTGAGGAAGGGTTTTGAGGAATAATCCTATATTGTCTGTGGATAAAGTTTTAAACATGTTTATAAAGAATAAACAATTATTTTTTTATAGAATTAATTTTATGAGATGAGTTAAACTCATAAATTTTTTTATATAGCTGGTAATATTATTAAGAAAGTCAAAAGAACAATACCTTTTGTGCTAAATGACGTAATAAGTTTTCACATCGGCGATATATTTAGTATATAATAAGCAGTAAATAGATTTTTTTATCAACAAAATAATTTTGTCATTTGATATCGAATCTTTGATACATTCTTTTGTCTCTTGCTCATCAAAGATGGGAGAAATGTCGACCCTCCAGTTTGGGGTTATTGGCGCGCTGTTCCTTTCAGTGGCATCATCCGTCTCCATTGTCATCTGCAACAAAGCTTTGATGAGTAATCTTGGCTTTCCTTTCGGTAACTAGCCCATCCTTCTCCTGATCTGGATTGTAGTTGACAATTAACAGAGGTGCTGAACATAAACAAGAGTAGTCCCCTTGTGATTTCAAAAGCTCTGACTAACAAAATTTTAGTTTCACAGTAGTCCCTATAAACTGATCTATACTTTTCTTCCCCATTGCTATCTTATTTTGACAACTTTTTCCTTTGCTTCTCCCAATGTTTTTCTTGCTTTTGTTCTTGTTGCAGCTACTACGCTCACTAGTTGGCATCTCATGGTGACATTCTGCACCCTACATGCGGCACAACGCTTGAATTTTTTCGAGTCGAAGTCAACTGACACAAGGACTGTAATACTCTTTGGCCTTCTAAATGGGGTTTCAATTGGACTTCTCAACTTGAGTCTTGGTTTCAACTCCATTGGATTTTATCAGGTTGAGTTCAATTATTCTATTTAGAATCTCATATATGTATAAAGGATCATAGAGCTCTTATTTCTGGTCCCAAGGTTACTAGTTAATTAAGTTGGGTCCAAAAAATTACAAGATGAATCCTAGTTTCTTTCTGCATGTTGTCACATATAAAAATGAGAAACTGAAAAACTTTATTGTATGTATATTGTATAGCATGGTGTTAATGGCCTGGTTTACAAATTACAGAATTGGATAAAGGGTAACATTAGAAGATATCTTAGGACATTTATCTTTCTACAACAGCAATAATCATAGGCTTTAAGCAGATTAAATTGCCCTCTTCGTGAAATGAAATAGAACTTACTGTAGATTATGGAAACTCAACCTGAAAGTGTGATTTATCCATCATTGTATTATTGTATAAAAGTCAGGGCATTCACATGTTTTTTGTTGGTTTACCTGTTGGCAGATGACAAAACTTGCAATTATACCTTTCACTGTATTATTGGAAACTATTTTCTTGAAAAAGCAATTCAGGTATTCTTAAGACTTTGGGGACCTGTTCCTTACAATTTTCAAACAGGATTCTCAAAGCTGACAGTAACCTTTCCCATTCTAATTTGCAGCCAGAAGATAAAGTTCTCTCTCTTCCTCTTACTGATAGGAGTAGGGATTGCCTCCGTGACTGATCTTCAGCTCAATTTAGTGGGGACGATTATCTCTCTTTTAGCCATCATAACAACCTGTGTTGGGCAAATTGTATCCTTTTGCTTCCACTATTCTATATATGGTTTTGTGGTATTTTAACTTTTAGTGGTTTGTATTTGCTTATTGAAATATATGGGCATTCTTAACCTAAAAATTAGCTGACAAACACAATACAAAAGAGGCTGAATGTCTCTTCAACTCAGCTGCTCTACCAGTCAGCTCCATTTCAGGCAGCCATTCTCTTTGTCTCTGGCCCTCTGGTTGATCAGTTCCTCACCAAGCAAAGTGTCTTTGCCCACAAATATTCTCCTCTAGTTTTGGTAAATTACTGCCTTTTCTTTTCCCTTCATGTCTGCCATGCCTAACATACTATAGATATATCAGCAATGCCACTCTTTATCCTTAATTTTGTCCTTCCCTTCCCCGTCATACCAGCTGATGTAGCTCATTTGTTAACCAACTAAAATGGGCTACATCAACATGTATGACTAAAGATGACAAAATTTAGGATGAAGAACAGAAATTTTCAATATCATATGGCTGACTTCGAAGTGAACATGTGTGCAGTTATTCATTGCTCTTTCGTGCCTCATAGCCGTAGCTGTGAACTTCAGCACCTTTCTGGTTATTGGCAAGACTTCCCCGGTTACATACCAAGTGCTAGGCCACCTAAAGACATGCCTTGTTCTTGGCTTTGGGTATACACTACTCCATGACCCGTTCACAGAGAGGAACATCATTGGAATCTTAATTGCAGTTTGGGGCATGGGATTATATTCATATTTTTGCACCCAGGAGAGTAAAAAGAAACAATTAGCTGATGCTTCAATGGTGTCTCAGGTACCCACCATCTCTACCTTTCTGTCTCAGCATTCAGCAAGTTTTTTACGAGAACTGGAATTGAAGGATTAATCTTTCTGTTTTGTTTTGTTTTTTTATTTTTATTTTTTATTTATTGTGTTCTCATTTTCCAGATTAAAGATAAAGATACAGCACCACTTTTGTCTGGAAAGACCATGGGTCACCAAGATAAAGAAAGTCAAGAGACTAAGATACCAACCAAGGACTCTGCTGTTTAAATGATAGGCATTGTTACCAAAGTTTCTATGTATTATGGTTCTTTCCATATTCAAGACATTTTTTCCCCTGATAAACTGCAGACATTTTGCTGAGTGTAAATGGTTTTGATTCTTTGAATAAATTCTCTCTTTCAGTATCTCTCTTCTTTTTTGTATTATTTCCAAATTGCAAACTTTCTGAGCAACCATTTCACCTTATTCCCTATTTCTTCAACTTTCTGAGCAAGTTACTCAAATTTTCTTTCTGAAATCTAGGAACTAATGTAAAACGAAAGATAATCATACGTTATTTATTGAACATTTAATATTGTCCAAAAACATTTACACGGTGTTACAATTGATGTGGATAATGTGCTCTACCCATCGGCTCGTTACAAATCAATTCCAGCAATCACGAAAATCAAGTGTGATCTCAGAACCACAAATGCAGCCCAAAATGAATCTGCAGAAGATATGACTCAAGACTCCCAAAATCGACGGCATTGCTTTGCTGCATTATGCCATTATTCACTGCTGAAGTTTTCCTTTCTTTCCTTAACTGTAGCATTATGTTAGCATTATTGTACAGTCCCAGCAATTGGGTTGAATATATTATATATCCTTGTAATATCAAAATAAACGAAATGCAAAACGTACTCTATCTCATCTCGTGAGATAGGAAATCCTCAAAAGGCTTTATGGTATCAGACATTGGCGAGATAGAGAGCTTCTCCCTCAAACATGATGGAAAATTCTTCTAACTCCTCATTGTCTTCTACTTCATCCACTACTGATTACCCACACCTTGTTACACAAAATGTTGGAAATTCTTGTCTTTGGAGAACACAAATGCTTAACACCCTTGAGGGTTATGATCTCCAAGGATTCATTAATGGGAAAAGTCTAGCACCTCCTCGGCTATTTGGAAGTGATGATTCCAAATCTTTGCAAAACCCTGCATCTGTAAAATGGCGGTGATCATAATAAATCATCAAGGGTTGGCTTACAGACACTCTTTCTGAAAAAGTTTTAGGCATCATTGTTTTTATCGGAGGGGATCATTCTTGAATGATAGGACTGTTTCCCTCTCTTCACCTTGGTCCCTTTCCCCACGGTCACCAGGACTCTCGTCACCAACTCTGGATCGGCACCATGTTTCTCTTCCCTCCCTTCTTCCAAGGATGACCCACCTCCCTCGTGGGGGTTGAGGAGTCCTCATCACAGCCAAAAGAAGAGGGGGAAGGGGAAGGGGAAGGAATAGAGACCCTCTCTTCATTTGTTGGTGGGGTCTCACCCCCCCCCCCAGATGGTTGTTAGAAGGGAACTTGGCGTGTAATTTTTCCCCCCACGGGTTTCAACCCCGTCATTACCTTCGACATTAATTTGGGGGCCTTCAACTAGAGGAGCACAGCTTTTGGGGCGGCCATCCCAGACACGCCCATAGAAAAGGCGTCATAAATATCTGCAGAAATCTCACTGCCAATGGGAATCTAAGTCGGGGAGAGAAGGGAAAGAAGCTCGAAAGGGGGAGTACCCACTAAACCAGACTCCTTAGAGGCCAAGACAAAGTCGAAGGCCATCGCTAGGTCAACAAGGGCTGGCCCTATGAACCCATTGAGGTCGTTAAGACCTGGTGATGTTGGCGGCGGCACCCTCATAGGAGAGGCTCCGGGCGTCTCACTCCCAACAACAAGGTTAGAACTAGAAGCCATGACCCCGTCTGATTCTACATCAACTACACGCCGGACTCTATAGTTTCACCCTTGCCACCTTCACTATGACGAGGGCATTTTTAAGGACGCTCAATAGATGAAGAAGCATGCATCTTTGCCGGAGGTGTCACGACCTTAAGTTTATGCCCCTGAATGTGGGCATGATCAGGCACCATGAGGAACCTGTCGGTGTTGGCAGTGGCCAGGAGTTGCTTGGTCCCTACGCCACCATCATTTTCTTTAGCCTAGTTGAGGACTATATCAACGCGAGAGCATTCTTTATTACTTAACTCTAGCAAGAGGCTTTTGTTGTCAGGGACTTTGCCCCAACTCCCACGAATGGGAAATATTGAATATGCCTTTCGGAGGAGGGAAATTCTCAACCTCCACCAGAAAGAAAGAAAAATTTTCTTTGCGGGGCTCAAATGCCTCCAAGCGTTGTGAATGGACATGAAAGCTACAAATGTTACCTAGCAATCCCTTTACCAAATAAAAGGATAAGCATTCCTTGGCGGTCAAATCTGGGTATGTCATCCCCAAGGGCTCCAAGGTCATGTGGAAGACCACGCATGAGCATAGTAGAACACGCCACACGTGTGAATGAAGTTGAGGAGAGCCAACCCTAGAAAGTCCAAGACAATGTAGATTGGATGAATGAAGGAAAACTGCAAGCTGTGTCTAGCACACAAACCAAGAGGGCAACAGATCCTGCATACCTTTCCTTATCGACCCATCCTCCCTTCGGAATGGAGAGTTCCAAGGAATTTGGGATGCGATGGGTGGACCTCAACTTCATTAGGTCCCACTTAATAAGGGTGGAACGCCAAGTGAATCTTTCAAAGAATGAAGGGGCTCGGCCGTCGAAAGACTTAGAGGTGGCGTGGGAGGAGGCTCAGTGATGCTTTAAAAAGAATTAAGGTGTAAGATTGTGAATTTCCTAGAGTTTTGCCTCAATCCAATGTGGAAAAGAAACTGAGTAGTCCCTTGAAGTTGCTTACATTGACTTGAATTTGTGAGAAGTAACATCACTGTGATTGAGAATTCAAGTCGGCTGGCTGGTGTGCTTAAGTGTGAAATATTGATTGATTGCAATATTCTGATCAATTCTTTTTCACTATTTTTGCTAAGAGACCATCACTGCTCAGCCTCTTCGGGAGCCCCCAGCTACACCTGTAACACCCGTCCTTGTGGTGAGACTTTTTATAAAATGATTTTAGAAAAGACGATGGGAATTATCGTTCGTTTTAAAACTTTTTACTTACATACCCAGGGTGCAAGACTCTACGTTATAAAATAAAACATGCTTTGAGAATAAAAGAAGTTTATAGCGAAAAATATCAAACTTAAAATAGAAAGGCCTCTCCTGTATTTAAAACTCTCATGCCTAGAATTCCATGCTCTTCCCTTTGGGTCGTGTTCGTTCTGACGTGTTTTGCTCATTTAGTTCCTGTGGGGGGAGGGGCATACATAAAAACTAAAATGAGTCGAATACTCAGTAAACATTATTTCATATTGTAAACATATATCAACATAGGATTTTAGTCATGTATTCTTCACTCATACATACGTACATACATACAAGACAGTAGGCATGCATTTGTTTTGTAAACGTCACTGGGCGGGGATTTTATAAAAAGGAACGATTTTCTTCTTGTAAAACATTTCTCCTGCTAGTGCCTTCATTTCTTAAAGAGTTCGAAAACTCATGCATTCTCTTATTACTTTCCACCGACCGTTACACACTATTACGCCCCGTGTGTTGGGGTTAGCGGATCAAAGTTTGGACCTTGATTCCGCCCATGGTCGCGGGTTAGGAATCCATCAATCTGGGGGCAGTACTGAGTGCACTACCAACACTACTTACCCGGCATTGCAATCTGCCCATTCATTGGTACTCTCGTGCATTCATTCGTTCGTCATGGTAGTTCTTATATATTTTCATACATCATAGCATTAATTCATTTAGTCATTTCTTTCGTTCTTTCATTAGTCAGTTCATTCATGGAAAAGCATCAAGGCATCATTGGAACCATCAGTCCCTGGCATCCATAAAGCATACAGTTCACAGAGACATTTTAAAACACTTTCTTCGCATCACTTAAAGCATTGGTATGTAAAAGCATGAGGCGTAAGCCCAACGTTTTCATTTTAGAAAGACTACATCCAATAGCTACTACGTATAATCATCCATCACATGCATACAATTGCATACTTGGGTTGCAAAAAAAGGGGCTACCAAGAATGGCCATTATGTAAATATACTTAAAGACTTATACTTAGCATGTTTTCATAGAACGCCATTAATGTCATTTCGTAAAGCATCATAAAGGAGAAGCATTTCATTTTCATTTCATATCATTTAGAAAACTCTATAAGTGTATGAATATAATACTTACCTAGTCTCTAAGCTATTCTCATATTCACGTGCGTGTCAGATGACAACCAACCTACATACATACATATAACCTTAGCATCATTTTTTATCTAGTACATAAGCAACTAAGCTAGAAATAAAACTACACTTCTCTTGGAATACTATCCTTCTATACCTAGGCTGCTACGTGTCCCTTACTATGCTAAAACTTACAAGGATCCATTTACGGTCACTACCTCTTCCAAACTCAATGTCCTACTTTGAGTGTTTATCCACTAGAGTGAACCTCATGATTCACCCTAGGGTTAAGACCCTCAAACCCTCATCTTACTCTTCTTATTAACCTCATCCCGATGCATGACTCAGACCGACTAAGTCATGAATCCCAATCCTAAACAATACACACATCACTTCCTACATTCAAGCCTACGCTTCCTCATCATCATCATTATCCATGCATATCACACGACTTTAAGCCAACTCTGAGGCTCAAACACTGTGTACCTATGCTTAGGACATATTACCCATTACATATGGTAAATCCATTTGATACATGTGTCTAACTAGATTACACATGTACCATACTCCATTTTATCACCTAAAAGCAACATATAGTTCACTAATGCCCTTACACAAGCGGGCTCTATACTCCAATACCAACCTTCCCTTACTCGGTTGGTAGAACCCTTCCTACTTCCACTCATGTTACAAGTTCATCCCAACATTTGACAGGACATGACTCTATTCACAACTACACCTTATGTCACGTCACATAGTTTGAGACTAGTCTCAAGCTATATCGTGACCATGTCACGTTACCTGGCATCTCGTTACGTCCCTCCTACGTCAACTCCTCACTCATCACAATTACGATTTCTCATGTATTCTTGCCACATCGTGGCTTCCCATCACATTAGCACTATGTCACCCTTACATTATTCTATCACTTCACATGTACAATAGCCATAACACTGCTACACGGTGACACTCATCGCTGGGATGACTGGTCACATCATAATTACTCTGGGGCACTGTTTTACAGTTCCCGACACTTCTCACATACTCCCAAAAGTAACACAGTTACACAATACCACCAGTCACTGGGATTACCGGGTACATCACAACTAGTCTGGGACATTGTTCGACAGTTCCTAACACTATTCATCAAGCTCTACGCTTCTCAACTACACAACCATCCTTATATTTGTGACATGCCACACGTTGTATAGCTTCACGTGTACTCCCTTCACACTACACTACGCCACATCAACATTACGACGCGTCACTCTACCACATGTAGTACACTCCATGTGTACTTCCTTCACATTATGCTATACCACATAGAGTACACTCCACATGTACTCTTCTTATTCCTCAAAAGTTCAGAGATCCCGGCTCTCCCAACATTTCCATTATGATCGGTGAGTCATGCATTGGGAGAGCTCTACTAGATTAGGGAATAGTGTGAACTTACTACCGTTCTCAGTCTATGAGCAGCTGGGATTTTGAGAGCTGAAAAAGATCTCCATCATGCTACAGTTGGCTAATAGATCAGTCAAGGTGCGGAGGGGTATAGTTGAAGATGTGCTAGTCTAGGTAGACAAATTTTACTACCCAGTGGGTTTTGTAGTACTTGATATGCAGCAACCAACCTCCACCATTTACCATGCACCTGCCATCCTTGGACGTCCATTTCTTGCTACCTCCAATGCATTGATTAATTTTTGAAGTGGAGTATTATAGCTCACATTCGGGAATATGACATTGGAAATGAATGTATTCAATGTCTGCAAGATGCCTAGTGGATGCGACGATTCAGAGGTATATGTAATTGATATGGTATATGATTTTGATATTTCAGAGACGTTATCAGTATTTGATTTCGAGAGTTATTTGAGGATGACTCACAAGAGCAATCTGAGACTCTTGTTGAGACATTTCCTTCATCATTAGAGTTGACAAATTCAAAGGAGTAGTTGATAGAAACAGACAGGTCTTCTCAATTATCAGATATGAATTACATGAGTAGTTGGTGTAGGCCAGTCTTTGAAGCTCTTGATTTACTGGAAGTCATGAAGATATCAGAAAAAGAAGTCCCCACGCTGGAGTTAAAACCACTACCCAAAGACTTGAAGTATATTTTTTTGGGCCCAGTTGAGGGAATGTTTCCGGTAGTCATTTTTTCCCAGCTCACTTCGAAGTAGGAAGCCGAATTATTGCCCGTGCTGAGACAACATCGAGGAGCGATAGACTGGACTATTGCAAATATCAAGGGCATTGATCCTTCTATATGTACCCATAACATTTTCCTTGAAGAAGATGCGAGACCAACTTGTGATGCACATCAGAGGTTGAATCCCACAATGAAGGAGGTGGTGAAGCAAGAGGTGCTGAAATTACTAGCTGTGGGCATCATCTATCCCAATGGTGAATTAATTCCGACTAGGAAGGTAACGAGCTGGAGAATGTGTATCAACTACTGAAAATTAAATTTGGTTAGTCGAAAAGATCATTTCCCATTACCCTTCTTAGATCAGATTTTAGAGAAAGTAGTTGGTAATTCCTTTTATTGCTTTCTAGATGGTTTTTCTGGCTATTATCAAATTTTCATAGCACTAAAGGATCAAGAGAAGACAACTTTCACTTGTCCCTTTGGTATTTTTGCTTTTAGAAGAATGTCATTTGGTTTATGCAATGTACCTGCTACTTTTCAACGCTGTATGATGAACATTTTTTCTGACATGTTGGATGACATGTGTGAAGTTTTTATGGATGATTTTTCTGTATTTGGCAAATCTTTTGATGCCTGTTTGAAAAATCTTCCTGATGTTTTAAAAAGATGTGAGGAGAAAAACCTGTTGTTGAATTGGGAGAAATGTCAATTTATGGTAACTAGTGGTTTGGTACTCAGACATTTGGTTTCTGAACGTGGCATAGAAGTTGACAAGGCCAAGATAGAATTGATATCTCAACTGCCTATTCCTAAAATGGTGAGGGATATTCATTCTTTTCTTGGCCATGGTGCCTTCTATCGGCGTTTCATTCAAGGCTTTAGTACTATTGTAAAGCTACTATGTACCTTATTGCAAAATGATACCGCTTTTGTTTAGACTAGTGTGCCAACAAGTTTTTGAGACCTTAAAGGAACACTCAACAGTTGCTCCAATTATGTAATCTCCTCGATGGGATTTGCCATTTGAGATTATGACCAACACTAGTGACTTCGCTCTTGGTGCTGCTCTTGGCCAAAGAGTAGATAACAAGACTTCAGTCATATATTATGCAAGTTGAACTTTAAATGATAAACAAAAAAATTATACCACCACCGAGAAGGAGTTTCTAACTGTTGTGTTTGCCTTAGATAAATTTCGTCCTTATATTATTGGGTCTCCTGTTATCATTTTTATTGACCATTTTGCTTTCAAGTATTTGTTGGGGAAGAAGGATGCCAAGCCCAGGTTAATTCGCTAGATTCTTTTGCTCTAAGAGTTCATCATCACCATAAATGAGAAGAAAGAAGTCGAAAATGTGGTGGGTGACTATCTTTCCAGATTACCACCATCCTCCACCTCAAAAGTCATCCTTCATCTTGATGATAGTTTCCTGGATGAGTAGTTATTTGCAATTCAAAAAGCTCATTGGTTTGCTGACATAGTCAACTATTTGGTGACTGAACAAATGCCCTCTGAATGGTCCATCCAAGTAAGCACTGATTCCTCTATGAGGTAAGACATTTTAACTTTGATGATCCGTACATTTTTAAATATTGTTCAAACCAATTGATTTGAAGATATATTCCTGATGATGAGTTTTCTTCTATGTTGAGATTTGGTCATATAGGTGCATGTGGTAGTCATTTTTCAGCAAAGAAAACAGTTGCTAAAATTTTGCAAAGTGGTTTCTACTAGCCTTCCATGTTTAAAGATGCTTACAATTTTTGTAAGACTTGTGAGTCTTGTAAAAAATTAGGATTCATTAGCAAAAGAAACATGATGCCTATTTTCCCTAGTCTTACTTTAGAAATCTTTGATTGTTGGGGATCAATAGACTTCGTGGGACCTTTTCCGGTTTTCTTTGGAAACACATATTTTTTTGGTTGTGGATTATGTTTCAAAATGGGTTGAGGCCGTTGTTTGCAAAACAAATGACCATTGTGTTGTACTAAAATTTTTTCAATCTCTGTTTGCTCATTTTGGCATGCCCAAAGTCATCATTAGTGATGGGGGTTCTTACTTTTGGCAACAAGTCATTTTCTACACTCATAAAGAAATATGGTATCACTCATCGAGTTTCCACCTCTTATCACCCCCAAACAAATGGGTAAGTTGAATTAGCAAACAGAGAAATCAAAATTATTTTGGAGAAAATTGTCAATCATAATAGGAAAGACTGGTCAATTAAGCTTCTTAATGCTTTGTGGGCTTATAGGACAGCTTTCAAAACTAATTTAGGGATGTCCCCATATCGATTAGTTTATGGTAAAGCTTCTCATTTACCTATTGATATTCAGCATCAAGCTCTTTAGGCTATAAAGCATGTCAACATGTCACTTGATGAAGTTTCAGGATTGAGAAAATTGTAAATTAATGAATTGGATGAAGCTCGTTGAGAGGCCTATGACAACACTCAACTGGCAAAGGAACACATGAAAATGTTGCATCATAAAAAAATTCATCCCAGCATTTCACACTTGGCCAGGAAGTTATTCTTTATAACTTTCGCTTACATATTTTTCCTAATAAATTGAAATCTCGTTGGAATGGTCCCTATGTTATAACAAAAATTCATTCTCATGGGGTGGTAGAAATTCAGAATCCTAATAGTGGTACCCCTTTCCCTATGAATAGTCAGTGCCTTAAACCTTTTATTCCAATGTATAAACCAGGTGAAACTCTTTTTGTCCAGACACCTTGTGATTTTTTAGTATTGTTTCTTAGTTTATTTATTTAATTTTTTGTGTTGTTTTGTTGTTTATTTATTTATTTTTTTCTTTTGTGTTGTTTGTTTTTCTTTACATTGGTTTTTTTCTTCTTCTCTGTTAAGTATTGAGGACACTGCATTATTCAATTGGGGGGAGGAAATTGCATTTTGCAATCATGGGCTATCATGCTGAGAGATAACCTTTCTTTCATAAGCATTCAATTCTAACCTTGATGAATCATGAATGATGATAGAACTTCTCTAATTTATAGTTTTGGAAATATGCTGAGAATGACTCCAGAATTAATCCTCATTGGATGAAGGGCAAAGCATTATAGCTATTCTTTTATCTTACATTACATAGATCAAAATAGAGAGAAGTACATTGCAGGACTATTGAGCTGTGCGAAAAAGAAAAGAAAAAAGAAAAAAAAAAGAAAGAGAGAGAGCAAAGCCCATCACAGATCTGCCTTATTGGTAAAGGCGAACTTGGGAATGTGTGGGTTAGGCTCATGGTCTTGGGTTCGATTCCCCACTTTACGAATCCATTTAAAAAAAATAATAATAAGGGCAACTCAGTGAAGTTTCTTGAGTAAAGGGTTAGAAACAGTTGCCCAAACTTTGGGAGTCAGGAAGTCAATAAATAAATGAATGACCGGCTTTTAAACAGAGTTGGCATGAAAACTGTTAGACCCTTCAACTTTGAGGTAGTGACAATCAGTAATGATCAATCTTCAAGTAAAAAATTTTTAGGATCCTCAATGATGCTTTAAAAAGAATTAAGGTATAAGATTGTGAATTTCCAAGAGTTTTACCTCAATCCAATGTGGAAAAAATACTAAGTAGTCCCTTGAAATTGCTTACATTGACCTGAATTTGTGGGAAGTAACATCATTGTGATTGAGAATTCAAGTTGGCTGGCTGGTGTGCTTATGTGTGAAATATTGATTGATTGCAATATTCTGATAAATTCTTTTTCACTGTTTTTGCTAAGAGACTAGCAAAATGCTAGTTGAGGGTGTGATTGACCCGAATTATTGTATTTTTGTATATCTATAACTAATATATTTTTAGGGTAGTGATAGAGTTACTACACTACTACTATCCATCTACTACCCAAGTGCATTTCCATTTTTTTTTTATCATTTTCTTTTAAGTATTTTTTTAACATCCTTAACTAATTCTCACTTTCTTAATCATTAAGTAAAACAAAAAATTAAAAAAATCAAATATAAAAAGAGTAGTAGATAGGTAATAGCAACATTGTAACTCTATTATTATTCTAAAATTTAAACGGACGAGGTTTGACAAACCATTACTAGATTCGTTTACTCTCCTAACCACATATGTCCTAATTATCCGACCACGCATATAAGGCACTTTAGTAGGTTCTTAAAATTATAATTTTTATAAATTTTCATATAAAAATAAAATAGATCATTCAATTTTTTTTAAAATTTTTAAATAAAAATAATATTAAAAAATATATTCTAACAATATTTTATTTATTTTTTTAATTTTAATTTTAACTCATTTCATCTCTAAAAACAAACAAGATGTTAATTTTTCATCTCCGAAACCAAATCTTAAAAGATGATATGGAAAGCGACATTTGCAATGTAAAACTTGATTGTAACCAAAAATATGACATAGCAGCTGGCTAAGATGGCCTATGACTTGTTTTTATCGAACGAAGTAATGTGTACGTACGGCGTCCCCATTTTTGTTTATAAGAAAATCCAAGCTTGATGGGTAGCCGGCGGCCTAAAGCTCCTAGCTAGGTCTGAAATTTTGGTATTTTGGCAATGAGTGTCCAAGATGTAATTAAGATCATTTTATGTCCGTACAAGTTGTGACTTTTCTTTGTTTGTAAAAAAATAAATTGACTAATGTTATAGAGAAAAGAAATATATCTCGTTCGCACAAAGATCTTATAAACTGACGTATTTTAATATCATATGTTAAATTATAAAATATATTTTGTTGTAAAATAAATTTAGCGTAGTACTTTAATCTACATTAGCATTTAAACTTATTTTCATAGATATATCACCTATCTTTTAAAAAAATGAAAATATTCTAGCAATAAGAAAATTATATAAAAGTAAATATATATACTAACGTGACTTGATTTAGTGTGTTAAATTATAAAATTATTTTTATTGTAAATTAGATCTAATAACATGAATTTGAGGATTGGATTGGATTAGGTGGGACTAAGTGGTGTGGGCTTAAAGAGGGTGAATGGACTTTCAATAATAAAAAATAATAGAGGGGAAAAGGGGAGATAAGCTTATTTTAGATGGGCTGGACCAAATGGGAGGAACATGGCGCTTAGCACGCATGGTCAAACATTTATGGTGATCATATTGAGACAACCCATACTGAGAATAGGTTGCCGTGTGGTCTATTGGAATGTGTGACATTTGTACAAAATGTCAACGACAACTCATATAGTCAATTGACTATCTGATATGAGAATAAATAGATTGAAAAATGGATGTAATTAGTGTTTAAAGAACAATACTTGTCAAGTGCTATAAGACTCTTAATTAAATTGGACGTGATGTGCTATACAAGTAGCAAAGTGGAAGGAACACGACTTCTAATAAAATGATAGAGCACGAACACAAACGATTCTATGAGAGATACCAAGATCAGGTATTCTCCGATAATATATAGAAAACTATATATATTCAAGTGTCTATTTCATGTACATTACGAAATGCCTATTTATAGTTGAATAAAGAAATTCTAGCTAGGCATAAATACTAATACAATCAAAGCTTAATGGAAACATATTTTGTCCTAAGAATATTATATAATATGGCAATATTCTTAAATACATGAAATCATGGAAATATTCCAAGATATACTAGTAGGAAATTATTCCCAGATAACTAACATACAATATATTTATATATATATTATATATATATATATTTATATAGTGCTTCCTGATCATCAAACAACAACTCCATTGCCCAGAATATTCTCAGTGGTTGACACTCGAAACCTTGTACTTCTCCATTCTTCTTTTGCGCGTTTTAAGGAATAACTTGAACAGGTACCAATTTAATAATGCATCTGGCAATCTTTGTATTAAAAGCCACTGCACAGAATGCAACCAGTAGGGTGTGCAAATATGTTCATAACCGATGCATCGGATGCTTGCTTTGCTATACATTTCTGGTGAGGGAGTGAATAAAGAACCTGTGTTGAAACCTCTTATCATCTTTGTTGCAACAAATAGTGGAACCTACATGCAATATACATATCTTATATGATCATAAGAAGATCGATCATGAAACGGTTAATTAAACCGCATATATAAATATATATATATCTAAGATACATTTCCTTGTCGCGCCAATATCTTCATTTTTAAAGAATTCAAGTTAAAATAAAAATAAAAAATACCAATGTGAAAAAAAGAGAGTACAAGGTTTTATATGATAAATGGGGAACCACGCACACAACGTCTCCTATTTGACCTAGAGGGAGTAATTATTTGACCTACAGTATCACCCAATCCATATTTCTAGAGTACTTAATTATTAATATTTTTTAAGAGTGAAACATTAACGTGTGGGAATGATCTATATTATTCCTCTCACAAAGTGCTTGTTTGTTTGGGTGGAGGATATTACAATCCGTTTTCCTTTTGCACGAGGGGGTGGGGAACGAGGTCGAGGGTTTCTCGTAAACAAGAAGTTTATTTGTTTTTTTTAAAAGAAAAATGAATGAAATTTATACGAGGTTTCATAAAAGCAAAATACATATCTGATGTTTCATTGAACATACTTTAATAAATAAAATTACATTTATTTTTAAATTACCAAAAATTCAACTACAATTAACATTCTAAATATTAACACTCACATAAAAATTAACTCATAAATAGAATTACTAGCATGATTCTCCACTAGTATACAAATTCCTTTATAATTGATATGGTTTTAACTTCTATAACTCTCTACAGATTAACCGTTTGAGATATCACAATCTGGCCTATAAGCAGAGATCTCAAAACCCCACTCCAGAGGAGGAGATAACTTTACTCTATAGACAAAATGTCCAAGAGGACTATTTTTTTTCTTTACCTAAACAAAAGGAAATAACAATAACACTTAAGATAAATGTGGAAAATGAAGGATTACAACTGTTAGATCCAAATTTTCAGCTTAAAGGAAAACAAAATACAGAAACAAAGAGACTGTGGTGGCGCATGAGGGACACGTGCCATGCTAGGAGTGTGGCGGCCAGTCGATTTTTTGAAGAAACTGAGATCGCTGGTCCCATGAAATGCACACGTGGCGGCAGTACAAGCTTCTGGTGTGGTGGCGCATGGATCTCACGCGCCGCTCTGTTCGACTAAAGCCTTTGACCGTTAAAAGATCGGCAGCTTAGGAATCCTGTGGAAGGACGTGTGTGTGGTCGCTAGGCTTTGGAAAACAGTAGATCGGCATTTCTCTATACTTTGGATGGAAAAATAAATAAAATTGAAAAATAAAAAGCTACACTGTCTCTGGTCCAAATGGGAGGAGGAAGGAGGGAGGAACTGAAGCTCCACCCCCCTGGGTTTGGTTTTTGCTGGGTCGACTCTTGGAGAGAAAAGGAAATGGGTTTCTTGAACTTTATTTTATCATTAGTAACAAATTAGAAAACTCCCTATAAATCAAAGTAGAAAATTGATTTGGGAACAACATCAAAGAACTTATAATTTGTTTGTAGGTTGGTTTTAGTTCCTACTTTAAGGATGGAACAAAATCAAAGCTTGGTTTTATTAACCTCTTAAGGGATTTGATTTTTGTAATTATTAGGTGATTTATGTTATATTCCTCCTTTTAATTTCCTCAAAAAGGGCAACTGAAAATATTATTTTTCTTTGTAAATAAAAAAGGAGCATAGGAATATAGAACCTGGCACTGAACATCTATTCCGTGTTCCTCGTATTCCAAACCGATGCATCTCGAGAACATCGCCAGATACCTGCAACATAGTCAAGATCATTAGTGATGGCTGGAAATTTCATCTTATCTCATTTTATTATTATAATTTTTATATATAAAATATAATAATAATTTAATTTTTTTTAATTTTAAATAATAATAATATTAAAAAATAATATTCTAATAAAATTTTATTCAATTTTCAACTTTCATTTCAACTCACTATCTAAACCTAAACTAATTGGGACCAAAAACATCTTACAACCGACAGTACATTCTCCATTAAAAAACCCTTGTAATTTTGGTCTTATTTGATAGAAATCATTTCATTATAAATTTTCTCAATATTTAAATATCATAAATAAAAATATTTTTTTAATTATAAATATTCAACTTTTTCATTTAATTATTACTTAATGAAAAATGCTAGGGTGCCAGTTTTTGAGCTCCCGATTTTGTTGCCCGATTTTTTTTTTTTTTAGTTTTTTTTACTTAATAATTAAGAAAATATTATTTAATAATATTGTGAATTTTTTTCTTTTTTTTAAAATATTTAAAAGTGTAAAAAAAATGATGTGGAAAAAAAATAAATTAACTCATTTTAATTCTAAAATAAAAATTATATATAATAACAATATTATAACTTTATAAATATTTTTATTCAATTTTTTCTCTCTCATTTTTTAAAATCCCATAAAATACTTTGTTCGTTTTCCTAGATAAGATGAGATAAGTTGAGATAGAAGTTAAAAATTGAATAAAATATTGTTGAAATATATATTTTTTAATATTATTTTTATTTTAAAATTTGAAAAAGTTGAATTATTTATTTTGTTTTGTGTGAAAATTTAGAAAAATTGTAATGATTAGATAAGATAAGAATGATTGTGAAAACAAATTTAAACTCAAATAATTTGATATAACTCATTTCATTTAATAAACTCAAATAGCTCACTACTATTCAAAAATCATTTCAACTTCTCTTATATCAACTTACTATCCAAACTAGAACTTAGAAACGCTGAACAAAGAAGGAATGATGGTGCATAAAACAAGAGCAGTATAGATTTATTCGGAAATACACACAAATTCTAAAAGTTTTTTATAATTTTATTTTTAAATATATTTCCAACATAAAATACTTTTAATTTTGAAATTTTAATTTTTTTAATTTAATCATTACCTAATCATTATTTAAACACAACAATTAATATAATTTTTATAAATTTTAAAACAAAATAGAAAAACCAACTTCAAAACAAGAATAATATTAACAAATATATTCAAATAATTTTATATCCAACTTTTTTCTCTTTTTTTTCAAAATATAATAAAATATTTTCATTCAAATCATTTCACCGTAAAATTATAAGATATTCCAAATATCCCAATATATGGCCTTTAAAAAACAGAAAATGATGTACAAAAACCAGATGAAACTTACGCTTTTGTGGAAGCATAAAGAGTGCATAAGTGGAAAGCAGGAACGACCATAGAGGAAGCAGAGCCAATGTTGACAATGGCTCCTTTTCTTCTTCTGCAGCATGCCCGGAAGCACAGCTCTCGTCACCCAAGTTGCAGCATCCATATTAACCCTCATAAAGCTCTCCAAAACATCAGACTCAACCTCATGGATAAACATCGGATAAGGAGGTCCCATCCCAGCATTATTTATCAAAATTCCAACATCTAATCCTTTAATCCCTTCCTCCACCATGTTTGATATCTCTTCCCCACTAAATTTCGCCAAGTCTATAACAATACCTTTTACGTCTACTTTTCCTGCAAACTTCTCCTGTATTTCGTTCGACGTAGCTTCGAGTTTTGAAGGGCTGCGACCAACTAAGACTAGGTTAATGCCCTTTGAAGCTAACTGAAAGGCAAGGGCTTTGCCGATTCCATCGGTGGAGCCAGTTACGAGAGCCCAAGAGCCATACGCTTTGAGATTCTTTGCAGGCCTGAAGAACGAAGCCCAGAACCATTTCAGAAATCGGATGAAGGTTTTGCAGAAAGAGATGAAGCCTAAAGAACATGCCACTATCAGGATGAAATCTTGAAACTCCATCGCTGATTGACTGAAGATCATAGCGAAGGTCTCTTAATTTTTAAAGTGCAAGAGGAGTGAAGTGATTAATGACGGCAAGCTTTTTGGTTGGTTCCCACGTTTGTAGCGTTTACCAAAGGTAGCCCGCAATTACGGAAGGGAATGAGGACCTCTGTAACACAGGTCCACACCTATTATCACATTATATTAAAAATGAGTATGATAATACTAGAGGTTGGGAGTAGGTCCCCAATGAATACGACAACTAATACAATCAATAATTGCATAATTTGTCACGAAGATGGAAATTAGGTGAGGTTTGGATTGTTACGTCTCATCTGTGTGTTTGTAACTTTTTTTTCAATTCATTTCATTCTATTTAATTATTAAAATTTTAAAAATTTTTATATAAAATAAAATAAATAATTCAAAATTTTCAAATTTTAAACAAAAATAATATTAAAAAATATATTCTAATAATATTTTATTTAATTTTTAACTTTAATTTCAACTCATCGCATCTCATCTGTAAAAAAAAAAGAGACTTTAGTTAAAATGAGATAAAAATTAAAAGTTGAATAAAATATTATTATTGTTTAAAAGTATGAAAAAAATAAATTATTTATTATATTTTGTGTGAGAATTAAAAATATTATAATGAACAGATAAGATGAGTTGAGATGAATTAGATACCTTTTTCTATCAAACCGGGATCAATTACTCTCGTTTACTTGATTTACTTCAACATCCAAACATGGGCTAGAAGCAGAGCGTGGATCTAACAACTAGAGGGAGGCAATTTCCTAAGTTGCCCTTGAAATTATGACAGGCGTAGGGGTGAGATTCGGTCGATCTGGACCGGACCGATCAGGGACTGGACCCAATCGGTCTCAGTCCAAATTTCATAGGACCAAATGTATTTGGTCCAATCCTTGGTCTAGGCTTTTTCACCCCGGATCAGACCGAATGGAAATAAAAAAAAAATGTAAAAATATTTTATAATTTATATACATTAATTATATAATTTTCATATAACCTAATCCTATTACTAACTCACCATTAAGTAATTATTAACTAATACTAATATTTATAATTTTATACTAATACTAATATTTATACTAATACTAATACTAATAGTCTAGACTCTAATATGGTATCCAAAAAAAAAGAAAAATACTAATAGTCTAATATAGACTATAGTTATACTTATACTAATATAGTTATAATTTATACTAAATCACTATAACTAATATTACTAATATAAAGGTATACTACTATATTTCTAACAGTCTAATAATAATACTATTACATAGTTATACTAATCATAATAACTAAAAATTTAAAAATAAAACTAGAATAAGGACAATCTCTCAGCCTCCTTTTAGAGAGAGAAGCTCCAACTTCTCTCTAAAAACCCACCCAAACCAAAACTAGCTAGAGGGAAGGGAGTTTCGGCTCCTCCCTCCCTCCTTCTAGTCCAGTCTTCCAGTATATTCCTTCCCTTTTGGTGTGTTTTTTTTAGGCCATATAAAAGAGAAACGCCGATTTGAAGGATGCTCCATTACAACCCTCTTTGTCAGTGTATTTCATTTTTTTGTAGTGTCTGTAATTTTGTTCTTTATTTGTGTGAAAAAATAAAAGAAATAGGCTATTGGACTTTATGTCCATAGCAGGAGAACCCAAAAGAGGAGGGTGGTGGTTTTCCTTTTCCTCCTTGTAGGAGGATGGAGGTGGTTTCCCTTCTCCTCCATAGGAGGATGGAGGTTGGATACCCTTTCCTCCTTTGGAGGTAGGGGATAGTTTCTCTCTGTTTTATACAGAGAATGATACTCTCAGTTGAGAGTTTCTAGAAGTTAAAATAATATCTGTCGTAAAGAAATTTATGTGTGGAGAAGCTTACAACAGATGTGTGGTTTGGCTTGTATCTTGAGTCACAACTGAAACTTACTTCTTTCATGGAATGAAATGTTGTCTATTTCCTATATATATAAAAAAAAAATCATAATAACTAAACACTATAAGTCTATAACTATATATTTAGTATCAATGTATTATATAGTACTAGACTACTAGTATATATTAATATATTAACATATTATAAGGTTAGGATATTAATAAGAGTTATAGTATAAATTATAATATATGTAAAATTTATAAATTTATAATAGTATGGATAATTAAATAATATATGCTTATTTATAATAATATGTTAAGTATGTATCTTTATTATTTATTACTTATTGCTTCATATACAAAATATAAAAAGTTGTATATGGCTCATTAATCATTATGCATTAACTTAGAAGTTAGAACCATCATAATACTAGAAGTTAGAACCATCATAATACATTGACATACTCTAAGTTAGTAAAAAAGTAATAATTAGCATCATCAATATAATTATAACTAAACTAAATCACTATAAGTCTATCGTCTATATATAGTATTAATATCAATATTATTATTGTATATTGTAATAATAGTATTAGTAATAATTTAGTATCAATGTATTTTTATATAATATATAGTATTAGTATCACTATTCATAAAATATATATATATATTATATATATTAATATATACACACAATAAGTCTATATGTAGTAGACTAGTAGTAACACTATAATAATATAATATATAGTATTAGTATATATTAATATATTATAAGAGTTATAGGCTTATAGCATAATATTTGAATAATAGTATAGTATTAATATCACTATAACTATATATACCTAATACAATGATTTATTTATCATATACCCAATACAATTATTTATTAATCATATTACATATACAAAATGTAAAAACTTAAAAGTTTAATATATTGACAATTATCATAGATTCACATAATCATAAATTATAATACATTGACATACTCTAATTTAGTAACAAATTAGGAATTAACATTTAACATCATAAACATAATTATCATTAATTATTTTTTTAATGAGTTAATTAAATCATCCACATTAAATAGTTGACTTAATTTTAATTTTACTAATTTAAATATTTTTAAATTAATTTATGTGCTAAAAAGATAAAAGAATTACAAGTGAAAACACACATGATCTGCCATTAAACAAACGCGCGCCGTTTGGTACAAAATAGGACCTAAACGACGCCGTTTAAGTCAATACAGGCAAATTCTTTATTTGGGTTGCATGAAATGGCGTCGTTTCACACCCAACCGATTTTTTTTTTTTTAACATCCCTAAAATGGCGCCGTTCGAGTCCAATTTCAATCCAAATGGACTAATGTAGTAATGTTTAAACTAATGTTTTTTTATATTTGTATTAATATGACTTTTCGGTTTATATATATTTGTATTTTGTATGGATGTAAATATGAGAGGCTGAGATAGTGAGAGCTATGTATTGATGTAATTGTGTTTTGTATTTTTTTTCTTTTTTTTATTTGGAGTTTGAAATTTGGATAAATTGGATGATTACTTGTTAGTTATTACTTACTAGGGATTTTACTGGTTAAAGTTTGTTTTAAATTTCTTTATCTCTATATTTTTAATTTTATTACTATGATTGATAATCTTGTTTCAGTTGTTTGGATGGATATAGAAAATTTATATTCTTTTGTAGTAAATCCTTTTATTCAACTTTATTGTATATAGACAATTTTCTTTTTATGATTATTTTTATTTTCCTTTCAAGTTCTTTTCTAGTATTTTTGGACTTAAAATTGGATAAAATATTAGTGGGCCGAAAAGTTAAAATGACTATTAGGCTGAAAAATATAGGATATAGGAATTGGGCCATTGCCCATTTGGTACAAGGTTGGACCGAATAGACCGGCCCATCCCGAATGGGACTAGACCGAATAGGTCCTTATACTGTTCAGTTTGGTCCAGGGTGGGAAAACCCTAGACCGAATAGGTCTGGTCTAGTCCACAAAACGCCTAGGGGACCGATCAGACCAAACCAAGATCACCCCTAGATCTTGGTATCTCTCATAGAATTGTTTGTGTCTATGCTCTATCGTTTTGTTAGAAGTCGTGTTCCTTCCACTTTTCCATTTGTATAGCACATCATGCCCAATTTAATTAACAGTCTTTTAGCACTTGACAAGTATGGTTCTTTAAACACTAGCTACATCCACTTCTCAATCTGTTTATTCTCATATCAGATAGTCAATAGATTGTATGAGTTTTCGTTGACATTTCGTTACAAATGTCACACATTCCAATAGACCACATAGCAACCTATTCTCAGTATGGATTGTCTCAATATGATCACCATAAATGTATGACCATGAGCACTACGCGCCAGTTTCCTCCCATTTGGTCCAGCCCACCTTCGGCCCAACCCATCTAAAGTAAGCTTATCTCCCCCTTTTTCCCTCTATTATTTTTTTATTATTGAAAGTCCATTCACCCTCTTTAAGCCCATACCACTTAGTCCCACCTAATCCAACCCAACCCTCAAACTCATGCTACCTCATCTATCCAATCAGCAACCATATTGTCTATTGACCGTTGACAAAAAAAAGAAAAACATAAAATATCTTGGACAACTTTCAGCCTTGATAGCATTGTTTGTTCCATTGAAAATATCTTAGATGACTTTAACTACAATATGTGTCTCAAAATATGGAAGCTTGTCTTTGAGGGTGCAAATTGTGGCGTTATGTATCTTGTGATCTTCCTACTCCCAAGCAATATGGTGGTGAAAGTATTGAAGTTTTTGCATGTCGCCTTGAAGATTGGCATAGCATGCATTATAAAATCCTTTCTTAGTCTCTTAACACTTCCATTCCATCTATTCATAGTTGTTTCCAAAACTTGGAAACCTACAAAACTGCATGGGACTTTCTTGCTAAATGCTACAATTGTACTTATAATGATTCTTTGTAGGTTCAACTTGTGAATAAACTTTATTAGTTGCATCAAGAATCAAGCCAGTTTATTGCTAATTTCAAGTTAACAATCTTTGGGAACAACTATTTGTTGTAGATCCACAACTAAAGTGCTACGAGGATCTTGTATTGTTTGTGACATGATTGCCACAATTTTATGCATTTCACAATGGCCCTTTGTAAGGATTTGAGCCCACTTGAGCATCTCTCATGTCCACACACTACTTCCCTCTCTAAAGGCTACTGTTGTTGAACTCATTTATGAGGAAAACTAATGCTCCACTATAAAGCTATAAACTGTTGATCCTGTTGCTGTTGCTACCTCTTCAACTACTTCAAAATCAACTTTTGGAAGTTCATCTGGAAGTTCCACTTTGCAATCCTTTTCTAAGACTATCTTTTGCAAATATTGCAATCATCTAGGTTACTTAGTACAAAATATCATAAATTACATCACAAGAATCAGTCACAAGCCCATTTCTCACATGTTGCTACAGTAGCTTCAGTTGCTTCTTCTATGCTTGAGTCTTCTTCTGAGCAATCCACTACTCCCACAGCTACTAATGTCGAGACCTTAATCCATGAGGTTTTATCTTGATCTTCTTTTGCCTTGTCCATCACTTCAGGTATATCTCCTTGGTTTATTGATTCTGCATGTTGTAGCAATATCCCTTCGGATCCTACAATATTTTCCCTCAAATCCTCTTTGTCACCCACCCATTCCATTTACACTGTTGATGGCTCTCATTTGCAAGTCAGTCACCCGAGGTCTATTTCTACCACTCAATTGTCAATTAGCAATAGATACCTAGTTCCAAAATTGGCGTTAATCTCCTTTCAGTTGGTCAACTTTGATGTGTACGATCCTCAGACAATATAGCTCATTGGGACGGTAAGATTTGAGGGCTTTTTGAGCTCTCTTCTCTGCATATCCCTTCCTCTACCTCTTTCTTGGTTGCTACAATGAACATCTCTTATAGTCTATGGCATTCTTGGTTGGATCATGCCTCTCGACCACATGTTCAGCCTTTAGTGTCTCAAGGTCATCTAGATTTTATAGATTTCAAGTCCTATGATTGTGTATCTTGTCAACTTGGCAAACAAACACATTTTTCCTTTAATAAAAGTGAGTCCTTTTCTTGTGCACCATTTGGTTTGGTCCATTATGATATTTGGGGTCCCACTATTTTTTCTACTAAAGGGGGTACCGTTATTTTGTAATATTTATTGATGATTATTTTTTATATACATTGCTCTATCTTTTACAACATCGATCTGAACGCATCCATGATTACCAAAATTTTTAAAAAATGGTCCAAAAAAGTATCTCATGTACCATTAAAGTATTCCATTCGGATATTGCCATGGAATGTAATGACAACTCTCTTCTTATTTTTTAATCAGTAAGGCACAATCGCTCATTGCTCGTGTTCTTGTACTTCTCAATAGAATGGGCATGCCGAAAGAAAACATCATCACATTCCTAACACAGTAAGAGCACATTTACTTTACACTTACTTATTAGCAAAATCTTAGAGTGAAGCTGCTCTTACTGTTGTATACACCATCAACCGGGTACCCTCACCCACACTCAACAACAAGTCTCCATTTGAGCTTATCCATGAACGTGCCAAACTTGAATCCCATTCTCGGTTATGTTACTTTCTTTGTTATTACTTAACCCAAAAAGATCATTGCTGCTATGATCCCATAACCAAACATCTGTGAGTCTCTCGTCATATAGAGTTTTGGGAACATAGACTCTTTGCGAGCCTTTCCATGTTCTTGCCTTCTGCCTCCACACATTCACTTATCTTTATTAACCCCTCCATTGCTTTATTTTCTAACTCCTCTATGAAGATTGTGAACTTCTAAGACTCCAATGTCATTCTCCCTCCAGTTAATGAGTTTGAAATTTCTCCTACACCAACAACCTTCCAATAGTCCTCTTAGCTCCTTGTCGCTCTAGTTGGGTAATTGTTATCCTTTTTCATCTTTAGGATTATAATTTCTTTCTAGCTCTAGCTACCCTTCTTGAAGCTCACACCATGAAGCTCATGTTCACCCCTTTTACTAGACAACTATGTTTGATGAATAAGATGCCCTTACCAAAACCAACACTTGGGACCTGGTGGACCTGGCTCCTGATAAAGCAATAGTTGGATGTAAGTGGATATATAAGATCAACACTTGGGCAAATGAATCAATTGAATGCTACAAGGCATGCCTTGTGGTCAAGGTTTTGAATTAAGAATACGTTATTGACTATAAGGAAAGAATTGCTTGTGTTGCATGACTTACCTCTGTTATATCCTTACTTATAGTGGCTGTTGTCCGACATTGGAAACTTTTTCAAATGGATGTTACAAATGTGTTCCTTTGTGGTGATCTTATTGAGAAGGTCTACATGTGGCCACCACTTGGCTTTGAGCACCCTACCCTCCCCCTAAAATTTGTCATCTTCGGCGGGCTTTTTATGGACTCAAGTAGGCTCCTTAAGCTTGGTTTGACAAATCTTGATTTGTGGTTTCTCAACAAGGCTTCGTTCCGAGTTCCTATGACTCTACACTCTTTCTTTGTACTATTGGGATTAATCCTATCTTCATTCTTCTTTATGTTGATGATATGATTTTTACTAGTGATGACATTATTACCATTTGACATCTTCAAGCTTTTCTCAATCAAACTTTTAAAATGAAGGATTAGAGACATCTTAATTATTTTCTTGCTCTTTGATACTCACCAGATTATGCTTCCAAGTATAAAAGTAGAATTAATGCATAATGAGAGATTCCAAGGTCATTTCCTCAGGGACAACAACACGTTTAATCATGCAAATATATGAAAGCAGGGTAGCTTAAAGAGGGCAAGTGGGTTTATAATCAATAATGTTGTGCATAGGACTTTACAAATGGATAAATGGAATTTGTGCAATGATTATAGACAAAATGTTGAATGTGTAGCTTAGATTAACAAGATGATAAGGAGTTGGAGTCACTTCTAAATCAAAAAATTGAGTTAACAAGGAAAAACCCTAAAACCGCATGCCTGATTTCAAAAGCATTAGTAAAAAGGTGACCCACAGTTGGTAATCAGATTTTGGACTAAAGCAAAAGTTTAAATATCAATTAAATGAATACTTGGGATGTAGGTTTAGGATTTGCTCCAATGTTTTAAATACCGTACCGTACTAGTCGGTACGGCCAGTATTTTTCATATCGGCTGATATTTTGACTTGTACCGACCGATATTTCGACCTTTAGTTTTTATTTTTTTATTTTTTTCAAACTATAAACTCATTTTTTGACTCTCAATTTAGACTAGACTATTTATAATTTATATATCTATGTATATATATATATAATTTATTTATATATAGACTATTATTTTGAAATATAATTTATATATACACATTTATATATATAATTTATTCATATATCGACTATTCCGAAACGGTACATGAAATGGAACCGATATCGAAATATTTTATTCTAATACCTTTATCGGTACGGCATCCGGTACAGTATTCAAAACATTGATTTGCTCAAGCCACTAATATAGTTAGCCTCTCGAGGCATCTGCTAATATTAACTCATTCAAAAAATTAATATTTCAACAAACAAACATGCATACTCAGATTCAAACACCATGGGAAGAAAACACCTCATCGTATTAACATCCATTTTCATTTCAAGACTCTTGGTCTGAAGGATCCTTAATTATTTTTAAGTCCTATTGTGCCCGTGAGTCTACAACATGTCAAAAACAAGATATCCTCACAAAACCATATAGCAAACCATGGATACTAACACAATAAAAGAAAGAAACAAGAAATCGCAGGAACCAAACATGTATCGAGGTGAACAATGTCCTTCACCTGCAACCCAAATTGCCAATCTAGCCTAGAATCATCATATAGATGATGATTGCAAGGCCTAACAAAAAACCTTAATAGGAATGAACAAGCAAAACAAACAGAGAGTAAAATAAACCCTAAAACTTTCACCAAATCAATTCCCCCTTTTCCATCGTGCCTTATCTCCTTTTATCCTTTTATCCTTCTCTCCTTCACACCCTCTTCCCTCTCCTCTAACTGATTCTTCCTCTCCTTTCATGGATCTACCCTCGAAGGGATCTTTCCTCTCTCTCGTAGCTTCCTGGGCGCCCCATTGTGATTTCTTCTATCGAATGGTGGGAGGTAAGATGGGGTGGGTTTTTTTGAAGGTTGTGTCGAAGTGGACCTTATCCTACTGCGTGGCTTTGGGCCATGATCCCTGAAAAATAAATTGTATTAGTTAGGCTTTTGTAAAGTTTATTTGCATAAAAAGGCCCAGTTTTAATTAATGCACATATTATTATGTGGCCCTCTGATTATATTAATGTTATATTATTTCACCCCTTTGTAATGCAAATAAACCTTTAATCAAACCAAGTCAACAAGTAAACTAAACATTTTGTCTCAATAATTAGTCTTAAGGTTACTTCCAATACAGATGACTATTATTTGACTAAGGAAAAATATGTTTCTAACTTGCTCTCGAAAGCCAAGTTGATATATAGTAAAAGAGTAAGTACTCCTCATGAGGTTTCAATAGACACAAGGACTGTAATACTCTTTGGCCTTCTAAATGGGGTTTCAATCGGACTTCTCAACTTGAGTCTTGGTTTCAACTCCATTGGATTTTATCAGGTTGAGTTCAATTATTATATTTCTTATTTAGAATCTCATATATGTATATAGGAATATAGGAATATAGATCTCTTATTTCTGGTCCCAAGATTACTAGTTAATTAAGTTGGGTCAAAAATTACAAGATGAATCCTAGTTTCTTTCTGCATGTTGTCACATAAAAAAATGAGAAACTGAAAAACTTTATTATATGTATATTGTATAGCATGGTGTTAATGGCCTGGTTTACAAATTACAGAATTGGATAAAATGGTAACATTAGAAGATATCTTAGGACATGTAGCTTTCTACAACAGCAATAATAATAGGCTTTAAGCAGCAGATTAAATTGCCCTCTTCATGAAATGAAATAGAACTTATTGTAGATTATGGAAACTCAACCTTAAAGTGTGATTTATCCATCATCTTCCTATTGTATACAAGTCTGGGCATTCACATGTTTTTTGTTGGTTTACCTGTTGGCAGATGACAAAACTTGCAATCATACCTTTCACTGTATTATTGGAAACTATTTTCTTGAAAAAGCAATTCAGGTATTCTTAGGACTTTGGGGACCTGTTCCTTACAATTTTCAAACAGGATTCTCAAAGCTGACAGGAACCTTTCCCATTCTAATTTGCAGCCAGAAGATAAAGTTCTCTCTCTTCCTCTTACTGATAGGAGTAGGGATTGCCTCTGTGACTGATCTTCAGCTCAATTTAGTGGGGATGATTATCTCTCTTTTAGCCATCATAACAACCTGTGCTGGGCAAATTGTATCCTTTTGCTTCCACTATTCTATATATGGTTTTTGTGGTATTTTAACTTTTAGTGGTTTGCATTCGTGTATGGAAATATATGGGCATTCTTAACCTAAAAATTAGCTGACAAACACAATACAAAAGAGGCTGAATGTCTGTTCAACTCAGCTGCTCTACCAGTCAGCTCCATTTCAGGCAGCCATTCTCTTTGTCTCTGGCCCTCTGGTTGATCAGTTCCTCACCAAGCAAAGTGTCTTTGCCCACAAATATTCTCCTCTAGTTTTGGTAGAGTACTCCCTTTTCTTTTCCTTTCTTCATGTCTGCCATGCCTAAACACTATAGATATATCAGCAATGCTACTCTTTATCCTTAATTTTGTCCTTCCCTTCCCCGTCATACCTGCTGATGTAGCTCATTTGTTAACCAACTAAAATGGGCCACATCAACATATATGACTAGAGATGACAAAATTTAGGATGAAGAACAGAAATTTTCAATATCATACGGCTGACTTCGAAGTGAACATGCGTGCAGTTATTCATTGCTCTTTCGTGCCTCATAGCCGTGGCTGTGAACTTCAGCACCTTTCTGGTTATTGGCAAGACTTCCCCGGTTACATACCAAGTGCTAGGCCACCTAAAGACATGCCTTGTTCTTGGCTTTGGGTATACACTACTCCATGACCCGTTCACAGAGAGGAACATCATTGGAATCTTAATTGCAGTTTGGGGCGTGGGATTATATTCATATTTTTGCACCCAGGAGAGTAAAAAGAAACAATTAGCTGATGCTTCAATGGTGTCTCAGGTACCCACCATCTTTCCCTTTCTTTATCAGCATTCAGCAAGTTTTTTACAAGAACTGGAATTGAAGGATTAATCTTTCTGTTTTCTTTTCTTTTCTGTTTTGTGTGTGTGTGTGTGTGTTTTTTTTTTGTTCTTATTTTCCAGATTAAAGATAAAGAAACAACACCACTTTTATCTGCAAAGAGCATGGGTCACCAAGATAAGGAAAGTCAAGAGACTAAGATATCAACCAAGGACTCTGCTGTTTAAATGATAGGCATTGTTACCAAAGTTTCTATGTATTATGGTTCTTGCCATATTCAAGACATTTCTTCCCCTGATAATCCAGACATTTTGCTGAGTGTAAATGGTTTTGATTCTTTGAATAAATTCTCTCTTTCAGTATCTCTCTTCTTTTTTGTATTATTTCCAAATTGCAAACTTTCCGAGCAACCATTTCACCTTATTCCCTATTTCTTCAACTTTCTGAGCAAGTTTTCTCAAATTTTCTTGCTGAAATCTAGGAACTAATGTAAGAGAAAGATAATAATAAATTTATTTATTGAACATTTAATATTGTCCAAAAAAATTTACACGGTGTTACAATTGATGTGGATGATGTGCTCTACACATCGGCTTGTTACAAATCACATTCCAGCAATCATGAAAATCAAGTGTGATCTCAGCACCACAAATGCAGCCCAAAATGAATCTGCATTATGCCATTATTCACTGCTGTAGTTTTCCTTTCTTTCCTTAACTGTTGCATTATTTTAGCATTATTGTACAGTCCCAGCAATTGGGTTGAATATATTATATATCCTTGTAATATCAAAATAAACGAAATGCAAAACGTACTCTATCTCATCTAGTGAGATAGGAAATCCTCAAAAGGCTTTATGGTATCAGAGACATTGGCGAGATAGGGAGCTTTTCCCTCAAACATGATGGAAAATTCTTCTAACTCGTCATTATCTTCTACTTCATCCACTACTGACTACCCACACCTTGTTACACAAAATGTTGCAAATTATTGTCTCTAAAAAACACAAATGCTTAACACCCTTGAGGGTTATGATCTCCAAGGATTCATAAATGGGAAAAGTCTAGCGCCTCCTCAGCTGTTTGGAAGTGATGATTCCAAATCTTTGCGAAAACCTACATCTGTAAAATGCGGTAATCATAACGCCTCATCAAGGGTTGGCTTACAGCCATTCTTTTTAAAAAGTTTTACTCATCATTGTTTTCACCAGAAGGGATCGTTCTCGAATGATAGGACTGTTTCCCCCTCTTCACTACCCTCGTCTCTCCTCAGGAAAGATACAACAAAACTAATGCAACAACTTTCGGTTTATTTGTTACATGGTGGTGGAGTGATGGAATTTCAAATCTCCCTTCGAGGGTAAGGACCTCTAGAAAAAGAGAGAAGAGAGATAGAGAGAAATTGGTTTTGTTGTATTTTGTCGAAAGGAAATAATTTCCACTACACCGTGAGCTATATGCTCTGATTGTAGAAAACTCTATGAAGTAAAGACAAGGTTACTGTGTTAGGTACCAAATGAAAACAACACACCCTCAAAAGGGCCTACACTACAATGTGGACTGAATTTAACCATGGGCCTAAGCCCTTACATACACAGCCAAATGTAACACCTCACCTATTTAACCAGGATTAACCCTTAAACGCTCTAGATTAAGCTTTTAATTTTGGGTTATTACTAACATCAATGTTGATAGTGAGGTTAACCTTAATCTTGGCACTTAGTATCTTAGGCAAAGGATTAGAGAAGCAAGTCCATCTTAGTGGATCTTGAGATCTCTTTTCAACCCTCAAAATTTGGAAATGAGGACCCCTCTCTTTCAAGCCCAAATGCCATCAACCCACACACTTGGCCCTTTTAAGCCCATAAGGCCCAAAGTCATGTTTGGGTTTATTTCACTATTCAAGTTGAAAGTCCAATACACCATACCATGAGTTTCCTTAAGCCCATATCATACTCTAAATGCCCAAATTTAATTTTGAAAGTTGACTAAGACTATTAATCAACATACATGATATTAGTGATCTTTAAGCCATGTTTTGAAGCTTAATTTCGTCTTAATCTTTTCTTACCCTATTAATCCAAAATTTTCTTGATTTATTATTCCATTTCATCATACATAGACCTTACTAATATTCTAGATAAACCTCCCCACATGTCATTAAGGGAACAAAAATTCTACTCAACTTCCTACTATTCACACCACACTCCACACTCCATCTTTTTTTTAATTTTTTTTAAATTTTTTTTATCAAATAAATTCAAAAAAAAATTTAAAAAAATATTAAAAAATATTAAAAAGTGTGGAGTGTGGAGTGTGGGGAGGATGAATAGCAAAACCCTTAAGGGAAATGACATATCAAAGCCCAAAACTTTATCAATCAGCTAATGTGTATCCCCTTTGAGTACTTGGACTATTTTAGCCTTAGGCCAAATATTTTTGTGCCATTTACTTAAGGGTAATATGGTTCTTAGAAACCTCATGATACCCCTTCAAACCCAGAATAAGCCTTGGACGAAATTAGTTTCACAAACCAAACTAAGAAGCCAAACCAATTGCACCCTTAGGCTAGTTGAGTGGGAACTGGTTGGGTTGAGATTTAACCAACCATCTGCCTTGGTTGAGTTACCATCCCACGCTACCTCCATCACCACCCAATCTTAAAGAGGCCCCATGGCCATCATGATAAATTTGACTAAGTTTTTCCCCCCAAGACCACCCAAAACTGAAGCTCCAAAATTGCCCAAGTGAAACCACTTGAACCCGCCTATTAGCATAGGTGATTTGCTTGACTTTTTGTCAACTGAACCATGCCCCACGACTTGGCCACCTCCACAGGAGCATTGTAGCCACAGTAAGGAGGAAATCATGGTAGTTTCAGGCCACATTTCTCCTGCACAAGGTGACATAAGTCGATGGAAGCAAGCTGTAAAATTTCAGACTCTTGCACACCGCCCACTTCACCTAATCACCTTGCACCAAAACCAATGTCTCCACCCCCTTGGCCACCCATAAATACCTCCCTCACTTCCTCATTTACTCCACACCTTAGCTCCAAGCTTTCTCTTGAGTTTTGAGAGCACTTCGCCCCCTTAGAGAGCATTAGAGTCAAACTGAGTAGGTTTTTGCTGAGTTCTTGAGTATTCTTAAGTAAGATTGTCTTGAGAGTTTTGAAGGCTACGAAATTTGTAAGTTTTCTTACTCTTGATCTTAGTTTGCATGTCAATCTTTGTTTTGAAGTGTTGGTATGACTTTGATATGATTTATTATTGTCTTAGAAGGATTATGGAATGTTTAATTTTTGATTAAAAGCATGCCATGATAGGATTTAATTCTATCTTGTTTTAATCATCAAAGCATGTATCAGTTTTGAATAAGTTGGTGATTAAGGATTCTTAGCCATGATTAAGTGTTAGAATGAACTTGATTATCCAAGAATTAGCCTTCATAATATCATTAAAGACCTTAGTGATTGTTTGTCATTAAAGAAGGTCTCATATATATGCATTCGTATGGATCAATAGTTGAAAACACACTTAGGTATCAACTCGAATGCATGGGTTGGGACTATTTGAGCAAGTTCCACTTTGATTTTTCAAAATACAAGGTATAGATGGTTTTATAATGCCAAAAATATGAAGTCTACAAAGTTTGGTTAAATTTGGAGTTCGTATGCAATTAGTGCAAAATTAGGGCCTTCATGACAATTTTTGAAACTCTAGGAGTATTTTTATAAATATCTATTTTTGAAACCTTTGATTTTGAACCTCTTCTATACTAGTATTAATCCTAACTTAATTCGCACTTGATTTCAGCTGCTACGACATTTTTTTTCGATTACTCAGGAAGTTTGTAAGTTGGTCTCTAACTTATACCTTGATAGATTATTTATGAATTATTGATAAATGTTTCATTCATATTTCAATTATCATTTTGAGCATAAAATATCATGTTATATGATACATTATGTGCATACTTACATGACATGTAATATTTTTCACCATTTTTGCATATTGCATTTATAAATGTCATTTTTACATGAAGGCTTACCACATATGCATATGTCATGAAAAATATTTTTCAAGTATAGCATGAAAATAAATTTCGTCACGGCCCCAAAGGTTAGGATGAGAAATTATCCTAGTGAAACTCCTTTGTCCATTTTGGAGTGTTTAAGAATAGAGTGGTAATACCTGGATTGACAAAGAACAATCAACGGGTTTCGAATGGCTTCTTTTCAAAGAACGCCGGAGCGAAATTAATATGTTATGACACTTAATGCTAGTGGGTGTACACAATATGATGTTATGTTATATTTACCAATGCATTGAGAATGAGTCTATAGACAACGTAGTCTCAACATAAGTTGTATTATGGTCACCGGCAGGTACTCAGTGCATATGAGAACTGTGACGTTACCACACGTTATGATGTTATATGAATTATTAATCATTTTTATGATGAAGTTATGTTTTCAAAAATGGAAGTAAAAATGTTCATTGAATGAAAATATGTGTCTCCATTTCTCTGAAAATGTTAAGGAATCTGGATAAGAGACGTGCATACTGATTTTTTCTACATTTTATGCATTGCATATTTATCATTCTTCATGCTTAATTTATCTTTGTGCACGTTAGTTGTTTAACTTACTAAGATTTCGAGTAAATCTCACCCCTTGTGAGACCACTATCATTCCACTCGGAATGGTAGAAGTTGTGTCAGGGTCTCGAGGAGGACGAGCTAGATGGAGCGCTGGATCTGACTGATCGAGGAGGGGTTGGACATTTAGAGGAGATTGAATTTAATTCTGATGTTTATAACTCAAGTCCTTCATGCTTTAGAACGCATGAAGCGGATGATTTGACTTGTTGTACTAAGATTATGCTACATTTGGTACTTTGAACTTGATGATCATTAATAAAGGGGGATGTTTTTAGTTATTCTGGCATAAGTTATACTTTCACCTTTATTTCTGCTGCAATTATTGCATACTTCTAGTTGTATATTAGGATGCATTGCATAATAACTGTCATGTATGGGAGTATGTAATCTTGTGTTGCATGTCCTGATGCTCTAAGTCTTTGTTCCATCTCAAGCGGAGGTTGGGGGTATCACACCAAATGAACAGGCTCTTTATTTCTAATAGACTCAAATAGAAAAGGGCCTAAGCAGGTGGAAGCCCATAAGCCCACAACCACTTGCCCTAAGCACATCCTCCTAAAACCAACTTCAGTTCTTCCTTCTTCAACCCCAAGTCTTTCCACCTCTGGCACTACCTTGGTAACCTCCATTAACATGTGGATTAGAGTGTAACAGTGCCCCTCCCTTAAAACACTTTGGCCATAAGTTGTTGGAAAGCGTTTGTTTAACTTATAGTAGTTCTCCCTAGTTGCATCTTCCTTCCCTTGACCTTGCCTTCACACTAATAACTCTGTCACTGGACTATTATTTAGGAGTCACATCCT
Source organism: Cyclocarya paliurus (assembly GCA_029856935.1). Classification (NCBI taxonomy): domain Eukaryota; kingdom Viridiplantae; phylum Streptophyta; class Magnoliopsida; order Fagales; family Juglandaceae; genus Cyclocarya; species Cyclocarya paliurus. The sequence goes on from CM056958.1 coordinate 13,922,194, forward strand.
TCAGTTCAACACTTCCTTTGGCTTCAATTGTAGAATCTATTGGGGGTTTACTAGAGGCAGTACCATTGTTGCCGTTACCATCTCTCCTAATTGACTTTTGAGTTGGGAAATATGGACCACTGAATGGGTCTGCAAGGTTGGTGGCATATGCAGTCTATAAGCTACCTCCCCTACATGTTGTTCCACTAGAAATGGTTACTAGAACCATGGGGCTAACTTCAGATCCTATCGACAAGCAACCAAGGTCTATTGGTATGGCTGAAGCTTGAGGTAAACCTAATCCCCAACCTTAGATTCCTGTTCTTTCCTTTTTAAACTTACATAACTGATCATCCTTTCATGTGCCTTGTTAATATTGTGACAGAGAAGTTGGGTGATGTAGTCTCTAGATTTTAGTTATGTTTCCACTTCCTCTGCCCTTATAGTCCTCGATATGTAGGATGTGATTTTGGCGGGGGATACCCATACAAATCCTCAAAAGGAGTGAGCTTTGTTGCTAAGTGTTGAGTGGTATTGTACCACCACTCGGCTAGAGGCACCCATTCCACCCAATCATTGGGCTTATCCCCCACGAAACACCATAGATAGGTCTCCATAAATTTGTTCACCGCCTTAGACTACTCGTCAGTCTGTAGGTGGTATGCAATATGAATTCCAATTTTACCCCTTGGGCCTTGAATAGAATCTCTCCAGAAAGCACTGATAAACGTACTGCCTCTATTCGAGACAATGGACTGTGGCAACCCATACAAATTAAATACATGTTTAATAAACAACTAAGCTAGTGTAGGGGTGCCCCAAAGCTATAAAATGGTTGTACTTAGTTAAACGATCCACTACCATCCAAAGGTTACTAAGCCCATTAGAGCTAGGTAACCCCCTTATGAAGTCCATGGTAATCTGGGTTCATGGTTGAGAGGAAACTAGCAGGGGTTGCAACAGCCCACTAGAAAAAGAGTGCTATGATTTTTGTTGTTGACATACTGGACAATTCCTTATTAAGCCTTTACTTCAGATTTCATTCATGGCCAGTAGAATTGTTTTTGGCCTCTTTGAATAGTTTTATCACCCCTTGAATGTCCCCTCATGTACTGCTATGTAGAAATAGTAGTAACTTGGCCCCTTCACTAGATGCAGGTGGTGGGGTAAGTCGCCCGCATCTGGACACCTTTGTGGGTGTGGGGGGCAAACCTGGTGGGCCCTTGTTTGCATTTTCCTCGCCCCTCCTGTATATATATTTATATATGTATATATATATATATATATTTATATAGATATATATTTATTTATAAAAAAAGCTTATACAACAAAACGGCGTTGTTTTGTTTAATGCCAAAACCTTCCCCCCTTTCTCGTGTAACACCTAGGCCCTAGTAGGAGCCCAACCTGCCTGTAAAACAACTCCGTTTTAAATCAAATTATTTGCTCTTTTCTCTCTCCTTTCCCCAACGGTTTCTCAAATTTTTTTTTCTACTCCCCGTATTTCTCTCCTCCATGTCAGTTCTCTTCTCACCATTTGATGGAAACCAAGGTGGGCCTAGCCTTGAAGATCCTTTGCAAGTTTTAGATGGGCTGATTACAAGATCAAGAGCCAAGAAGATCATGGAAGCAATGCAATGATTGGTGCAATCGACTTGTGAAGAGTCTAGTAAGAGCCGAATATTCAAGATGGGCTTGAGAGAAGGAGATTCAGTGATCATCCGCGTGATACAAGCAACGGAAGAATGCAACATAAATTAGGGCCTATTATTATGGTTATGTGATTGAAGGTTTTGGACTTGTTTAATTAATTAAAGGGGCTTATTTTATTAGTTATAGGAATTAGTCTAGAATAATTGGGCTTGAAGATGTGTGGTCCACATATGTCTTATTTTTATGAACTAGAGTTTTTGGAAATGCCTTGTATTTTGGCCAAGGGTTTATTTGGAAAGTTATATTTTAGGAACTAGGGTTTCAAGCATGTACTATAGCTGAGTTACTATAGCAACACTGTAGCAGCCGCTACACTGTTCATGCAAGGGTATTTTGGGGAGAGAGGGCTTTATTTTGTCTAGGATTTTGACTAGGTTTTGCTTTAAATACTCTTTGTAGCCTCATTTTAATCAGTTTATAAAATTTGATGAATTTATTCATTGTGAGTTGAGTTTTACTCCTCTTGTTCTTGATTGAATTTTTGAACTTATCAAAGGTAAATCACAACCCTTGTAGCGTTCCTCCTTGTAATCTGGGTTATTGAGATAGGTTCTTCATTGAGTCTAGATTTTAATATAATCTAGGTTCTTGAAACGAGTTCTCATTGGATCTAAATTCTCCATTTATTGACTTGAGTTTAGCTTTCTTGGGTGAGTTTTAAATTTGATTGTGAGTTCAATTTGATACCAAATGATATGAACCCGGGGGAAAAGGAATCCCTTGAACCCACAACACTGCCAACCACCAGTCCCTTTTATTTTTCTCCATGCCAACAATGCTACCCCTGCACACATCAACAGCTAAAGTCCACACTCCAGGAGCAAACTAGACATCGTCACGAACCACCTTTCACCTCCAAGTCATGCAGAATGCACGACGACATCCACCAGTTGTGCCTAGCTCTAGCAACATGGACGTACCACTCCCATAGGCCTAGTGACACTAGGGTCAACCCCCACTACCATGGCTCCACAACACGCAACACGCTTCATGGCAAAATAGAAAACCACATGCCCAACCACCATAGCTTCCTTTATCAATCTATCTCTCTCAGCCCTTCTATCACCTAGGTCTAAGACACTGCACCACCTTAGTGTTGATTGCACCACCATGGAGACCACCATAAGCCTTGGACATACCTTATAGCAAGCTGAGTTACACCACACCAAAATCAAACCGAGCCCATCACGTATGCATGACCCAGTTGAGTTCCTCACGAGGCAACCCACCAGACGACACCATCCAACCACCACAGAAGCCCCAGTTCCTCCACGCACCAACCCTGCAAGCCCCTGTTTCACCACCCTCTATAGACCAAATTGAGGCTCTGTTTTTAATTCTCAAAACAAAGCAACAAGCATGGACCACGTGATGCTACATTCATGATTCGACCACCACGCAGCCAACCTTCTTTGTTCGACCACTACGCAGCCACCATGATACTCTCTTTGCACCACCCCAAACAACCATGCCCAACCTTTTGCCGCCATGAGCCACCATCACACGATATCTCCACCCCTCTCGGTAAGCTGATCACAACTCTCTCTCTTTCCTCGTGACTCTCTCTTCCTCTGTTATTAGAGTTTTCCCACCACACACGTGGAAGTGGAGTGCGCCACTGTGACTTTTGGTTAAAGTCACTGTGCCCCGCAAGGCGTCGTTCCTCTCTTGGTAACCTCTGCTGCCAAACTTTTTATTTTGTTTTCTCTCTCACTTATGTTACTCTCGAATAAAAAGGGGCTTATAAAACAACTTAGGTTTTACAAAGGGTAAGCTTTGAAGTTTGAATTATCTTGCTCTTCTTAGCATGTTTAGCCATTTTATTTTACTAGGTTGTTCACATAGTCTTTTGGTGTTAGGTTAGATGTAATTTTGGACTTGTGTTTAAGCTGGGTTTTATGTTAAGTGATTATTAAGTTAGGCATATATTTTAAGTTGGGCTTGGATTTATATTATTTATATATATATATATCTTAAGTGGGCCGAGTTTTTGATTGGTTAGTTTTTTAAGTTTTTAATTATGGCAGAATACCACTATAATATTTTTGTAGTAGGTTAGGCTCAAAAGAGAATTTAACTGTGAATGCCTTAAATAGGTGATGTTCGGAAAGTCACTTTGTGGTTTAGTAGTAATTGGGTTAGAAGAATTAGAACTATGGAATTTGGTTTCATGGAGACGTTTAATTGTGTCGTTTATTGTAGAGGTGTCAGTTTATTTTTGTTAATAGTTTGTATTAATTATGTTTAGGTGACAATCAATTTTGCTTGACAATGTTGTGAAAATTTTCAAAAAAATTGAAGAGTCAGGTAAGCGAGGTTCCTATGTTAGATTTACATAAAAATGAAAAGTGAATTGAGGTTGGTTTGTAAAATGTGCATGTTATATTTAAAAGAAAATGTGAAAACAACCTCAATTATATGTTATGCATTCACTCATAAAATTTGTATGAAAGAGGAAAATGCTTTTTGACATGAATAATGTAAACATGAGCAATATTTGACTTATTTCTGAAATGTGCAAAAGAGGGAATATGAAATTTAAGAATTTTTGTATATGTTATACGAAAGTGTTTTGGATTTGTTTTTGATCATATGAAAATGATATGAATATGTCGAGCATGTGATTTGATATGATATGCATTTGTTTTTACTCTGATTCTAGTTCTGGTTCTGATATAATGATACTGGTTCACGTGATATGGTTGGTACCCACATGATATGATATGAGTGTACCCACTTTGGAAACAAAGTGATCTTTTATGTGTTCTTTCCTGAGTGCACACTCAAAAACATATGCTAATTTGAAATGTCGCTCTCTCTCTCTCTCTCTCTTTCTCTCTCACACATACACACACACACACTCATGCCGTTCGTCATGCCGTCGCCATCGCCACACATCGTCACCCTCGTCGAGTTAGTTCATCTCTCTCCTATGTCTTGTAAATATCCTGAGGACCCTAAATTAATTTCAAGTTTTACAATGGATGTTTTAGATTGGACTATGAAGGATGAGATTTATGAATGGATTTGGAGGATGGGGTTGTGATTTGTGCACTGTGGAGAGATTGTGGAACTTTTTATGATGATTGTCTGAATTTGTGATGTAAACCCTAGATTAGTTTAGGGTTTCATTCTGAAACCCTAAATTAATTTAGGAGTTTCAATATTAAAACCCCAATTTGTTATGGGATTTCAATATTGAAACCTCAATCTGTTTTGGGGTTTTAATATTGAGGAAGTTATAATGGTTCTCTTATTTATTCGTAGTATATATATAATGTTTGTAATTCTAATTGGATTTCTTGTATTTTTTTTTTAGGCTTTATAGTCTCACCGTCACATGTCCAACCTCAATGATGTCATCTTGGTTTGTAATTTAATTTCTTTCTAACGTTTTCACATATCTATATAATATTTGTTATTATGTGTTTTTTTTTTATTTTAGATTTTATAGTTTCACACCCACACTTGTCCAACCCTAATACCAAATTTCTAATGATCTAATCTGCAATCCTTGTTAGTCTCACTTGGTTTGTACTTATAGTTTTATGTTTTTAACTTTTTTTACAAATGTATATATTGTTTGTAATTCCAACTTGTTTTCCTATTAATGTTTTTGGTTTTATAATCTCACGACCTCACTTGCCCACCACTCCGAAATTTCAATCTCAAAACTCAAAGTCATCCTACTAGCTACAATTTTTAATATTATAATATTATTCATTTAAATTATTTGACAATTTGTAATATTTTTAGATTAATTTGTAATAGTTTTAAATTAATTTATATTACTGTAATAACTTAGAATACTTAGATTTTGTTGTTTTATGCTTTAACAATCCTTGTTTCATTTTATGTTATATGTAAAATATAGTTTTGTATTTGTTTTTCTATTTTTTTGGACAGTTGTTTTTAAAATCAAGGCCCAAAATGGCCAGAAATAAGTTCTAGTCCTTTTTTGGGCCCATAAACAAGTTCTGGGCACAGTTGGCCATGGGCTCATTTGGGGTCAGAACCCCGGCGGGGGTGGGGGAAAGCACACCCCTATCTCTTTTATTTATCTTTAGTAACAGTGATTTGTTAGAGCATTGGCAGTAGCATCAACAAAAGCCGTGGGTCAAAATTTGCCTATTGTAGTTCAACATGTATCTACACTGATAGGGGTGTAACCAGTTCAGTTTGGTCCAATTTTAGACATATTTTAGAATCGAACCGGTATACACCCATTTTGAGATTTGAAAAATCGATATCGTACCGGTTATACCCCTAAACTGATTCTTCCGGTTTTATCGATTCAGATCGGTTTAGTTTGGTTTTTTTAGTATATTATATATATATAATATGCTATATATATTATAGTACGTAATAATATAGTGATAATATATTGTAGCATATTATAATATATATTATAGAATATAGTGATATATTATAATATATAATATAATGATACTGTATTAGTATAACTACTAATACTATAGACTATAGTGATGATATATAGTTATTTATATAGGATTTTAATTTTAATGTTATTTTAATTAGTAATTTAGCATATAATACAAGATTATTTTATATATAATTATATATATTAGATATCAAAATTATATATAATATAAAAAATCATATAAAAATATTTTATATAATTTAAAAATTAAAAATAGATATATCTATATGAACCGATCTAGTCTGATTCAATCCGGTGTGAAAAAAGAAAAATTGGAACTGGATCGATTTCGACCGGTTTTGAAAAAAATGGAACAGGTACTGGACTGAACCGATTTAGAACCAGGCCGAACTCACCGGTTCGATTTGGTTTGGTCCAGTTTACTAGTAAACCGGTTTTTCTTTTCACCCCTATACATTGATTTAGCCATCCCATATGCAACTTGGCTTTTAGTAACAGTAGTTCATCATATATACAATGATGCATTAACTTATGCATTCCTTTTTTAATATTAATTTTTATGCAAGATGAACAATTGGATTTATTATTAGACGATATCATATTTTGTATGTATTATTTTTTCACTACCATATACAGCATTTATATATGTATATATGATAGGCATTATTTTCTCTCTGATAATGCTAAATTAATTTTAATGTGGCTAGATAATATCACGTTTTCTTGTTGACTATAGGTTTATTTTGATGTATAGTTTGTTAATGTACTTTTAATATATTTAAAAAATATAAGCAGAAAGAGTTTACAAATATTTGGGTTGTAAAGATTTGGCTAGATGTTATTAATGCTTATAAATTTTTAAATTTGAGTTTTATATAGTCATTTTGTTTGAGAAGAATAAGAATATTTTATAGCTGCATAGATTTGGGTTGGGATAAAGTTTTTGCAATCCATTGAATTTCTTTGTACCAATTTATTTTTTTTTCAACCCAGTAAAATGTAGACACACAAAATAAATAAATAAAATATTAATGGATAATATTACCTTATTATAGTGGGACGAAACTAGGATAAGACTGTGATATGTAGAATTTACCTTATCATATAGAGAGTGATATGGCTAATATGCATTAAAAAGTAGATAAAAATAAATAAAATGAAATATCTTATTATTATAGAGAGTGATATGGCTAATATAATGTAGGATTCAAATTTTGAGTAGGTAGCCAAAAGTCAAAAAATGACATATATCTAAACTTTACCTAAAGTTTTGCCTAAACCAATGCAAATGCTCTTAGTATGTCCCGTGACGTAAGAATGCAGATTGGTTTTGGAGTTGGAAAAGTGCTAGAGATAGACACTGATGGCACTAGCAGTGCATGGGGACCTTTCTTACCTATGAAAGTGATGGTGGATATCACAAGGCCTCTAATTCGAGGTAGGATGTTGAAGATTGATAATAAGCAGATATGGTTGCAAATAAAATACGAAAGACTCCCTCTTTTTGCTTTCAATGTGGAGTCATCAAACACAAGGATGGAGGCTGCTCGAAGGGTCCTCGAGGAAGAAACAATGAATATGGCCCTTGGCTTTGAGTTAATCCGCCAAAGGCAGGCATCACTGCCACCAAGAGGTATGAGGACCGTGGCAGAAATTTTGAGCCGCTTGAACAACAATAGGAATAGGCAGAGGGGGAAGGTCTTTTTGGCAATGTTAATCAGTTTTCTGATTCTCAGGAATCTCCGTCTGTTAAGCCAAAATGCTTGGTTTCCAAAGAAATTCCTTTACATAAAAGGCAAGTTGACTTGTCATATAAAGAAAGCCTTGAGGATAAGATTGTAGAGATTTCATTTTCTGCTATTTGTTAGGAAAGGTCCTCAAGCAGTGGAAAGGTGATTGAGAAGGAGGAAATTTGGGAGAGGTTGTTGATAAGGGTAGTGGGCCCTCGGGTGATTCTGCTGATGTGGTTATGTTATCTACTGGTCATAAAGAAGATTCTCATAAAGTGGCACTTGGGTCCTCAATAGCCTCTTAGGTCAATTCTCTTAACTAGTTTATGTCCCATAAAATTCAGCAGTTATCTCTAGCTAAGAAGAATTCAAAATGGAAGAGAAGAGCAAGGGAACATCACTTGTAACTGGTTGATAGTGACTGTGATGAAAGAAAGAAGGGTCGGAGCTTAACTCCTTTGAAGAGGGAGGTTGAGCCTGCTCAAGATGTATCAGGTTTTCTTGAACTTCATAAAAAGAAGAAACTTAATGTGCCTTCAATGGGGGGTGTCAAGAAAGAACAATTGGTGGTGGCTGCTAGGCAACACCACCAACAACCATGAATTGTATAAGCGTGAACTGTCAAGGGCTTTGGAACCTTCGAGCAGTTCATGAACTTCATCTTTTGGTGAAGTCTAAGGCCTCGTTTGTTTTCGGAGATGAGATGAAAACTTTTGAGATGAGATGAATTGTTTATTTTATTTTGTATTGAAATTTGAAAAAGTTGTAATGATTAGGTGAGAGAAGATGAGATGAATTTGAAAAAGTTGAATTGTTTATTTTATTTTGTATTGGAATTGAAAAAAGTGTAATGATGAAATTGAGATAAGATGAGATGAGATGTGAGTTTTCTGAAAACAAACCAGGCCTAAGTTTCCAAGTCTCATTTTCTTAATTGAGACTAAATGCAACAGGTATAAGGTGGAGAAATTGAAACATAAGCTAGGCATGCCACACTGTTTTGTGGTGGATAGCAGGGGTGCTAGTGGTGGACTGGCTTTCTTGTGGACTAATGTAGTTAATGCGGTTTTGAAATCTTACTCTCAATTTCACATTTCTCTCATAATGAGGAGTGGATCTTGATAGGTTTCTATGGCCATTCGATGACCTCACAGAGGAAAAATATATGAGAGTTATTACAAGCAATCAAACCTGAGGAGAACTTACCATGATATTTTGTAGGGGATTTCAATGAAATCTTTCACAATGGAGAGAAGTTTGGAGGTGGTGTCAGACGTTACTCTCAAATGGAAGTTTTCAGACAAGTTTTTAGGCTGCGTTTGGATGTTGAACTGAGTTGAGTTGAGTTGAGATAAAAGTTGAAAGTTGAATAAAATATAGTTAGAATATTATTTTTTAATATTATTATTATTTTGAGATTTGAAAAAGTTGAATTGTTTATTATATTTTGTGTTGAAATTTGAAAAAGTTGTAATGATTAGTTGAGATAGATTTGGGATCCAAACTAGTCGTAATTAACAGTGGTTTGAGTGACCTGGGCTACAAAGGAGACAAACACACTTGGTGAAAAATTTAAAAAGGGTCTCATTTCACCAAGGAAAGGTTGGATAGGGCTTGTGCCAATGCAAAATGGATTGAGATGTTCTTGGGGACCCTAGTGAGATCAGAAACTACCCACAAATCTGATCACAGACCCTTAGTCATTTCCATTTCCTCAGGGGGCCAATTTTTTGATAAAGGGGAGAGGCCTTTTAGATATGAGGCTTGTTGAGCAAGTAGGGAGAAGTGTCACAAGGTATTGGAAGAACCCTAGAAAAGACCATGGATGGCCAAGAACAAATTGGAACTAGCAACGACGGGCTTGATTAGATGCCAAGATAAGCTCAGAGTTTGGAGTAAAGCACCAATTGGTGACTCTAAAAAGGTGATCCAAGCTAAGATCAATCAATTGTCTAATTTGCAAAAGGCTAACAATGTGGACTTGACAGAGCAATTAGGGCCACAAAGCAAGAGTTAGATTAGCTTTTAGAGGAGGATGACACAAAATGGAGGCAAAGTGCTAAGCAGAGATGGTTGAGGGAGGGGTATAGGAATACTAAGTATTTCCACCAGTGTGCAACTCAAAGAAGAAAGAGGAATTTCATAAGGAAGGTAGCTGATGAGACTAGTGTTGTGGCAGTGACAAATGACGATATCAATATCAATGCAAAATTTCAGGTTTTTTCAAGGAGCTTTTCACTACTTCCTATCCTGATAACATACCAGTTTGCTTACAACATTTAGACAGAAAGGTTACTGATGACATAAACTCCAAACTTCTTAGAAAGTTCATGAGACAAGAAGTTTAAAAAGCTATCTTTAGCATGAACTCTCTGAGTTCTCCAGGGCCAAATGGTTTCCTGCCATCTTTCTATGAAAACCATTGGAGCTTAGTTGGTTAAGAGATATGTGATGTTGTCCTTTCCATTCTCAATTCTGATGGCCTGATTGGTGATATAAATGCTACTCATATTGCACTCATTCCTAAGATCAACTGTCCCTCAAAAGTGTCTGACTTTTGACCTATAAGCCTATGTAATGTCTTGTATAAGATTGAGTCCAAAGCAATTGCAAATAGATTGAAGTTTATCCTACAAGACATTATTTCTCCTACACAATTTGCATTTGTTCTAGGCAAATTAATATCATATAATATCATAGTGGCATTTGAGGCCTTACTCTCCATGAGCAGCAAAATGAAAGGAAGAGATGGTTACATGGCATTGAAGTTGGATATGAACAAGGCGTATGATAGAATTGAATGGATTTTTCTGAGAAAGGTGATGAGAAAAATGGAGTTTGCTGAGGAATGGATCAGGCTTGTGATGAAGTGTGTGGAATCAGTGTCCTATTCCATCTTACTTAATGGAATACCTTAGGAACCCTTTAAGCCTACTAGAGGGATTAGGCAAAGAGACCCATTATCTCCATACCTCTTCATCCTCTGTGCAGAAGTTTTGAGCTCAATTCTGAATCAGGCTGAAAGGACCAAAGCAATCTCAGGTGTTCCTATTGCAAGAACATAATTCATATCAATCATCTGCTTTTTGAAGATGATTGCCTCCTTTTTTGTAAAGCAAATTCTCTAGAATGGAGTAGAATGATTTTCTTGCTGAATACATATGAAAGTGCATCAGGCCAACGTTTGAATAAAGAGAAGACCTCCATATAGTTTAGTAGAAACAATTCAAAGGAGAATCAGGATATTATTTTGAGTATTGTAGGGGCGAGGTCAAGTCAACCTTATGAGAAATATCTTGGCCTTCCTACCTTAATAGGAAGGTTAAGATTTCAATCTTTCAATATCATTTTGGATAGAGTTAGACAAAGATTGAGCAGCAATAGAGTTAAGCTTTTGTCTCAAGCAAGAAAAGAAATATTTCTTAAAGCAGTGGTGCAGGTAATGCCAACCTATAGTATGATAGTCTTCAAGCTCCCTAGGTCCCTTTTGAATGAAATAAACAAAGTAATGAGGAAGACTTGGTGGGGCCAGATTGAGAATGAAAGGAAGATCCATTGGATCTCTTGGAATTCCATGGCAAAGTATAAAGATGCAGGTGGGTTAGGCTTTAGGGATTTATATAGCTTTAACCTTGCAATGTTGGTTAAACAAGGATGGAAGTTGTTGCATCACCCTCAAGCTCTAGCATCTTAGGTACTGAAAGCAAAATACTTCCCTCATGGTGATTTCTTTCAGGCTAAATTGGGAAGTAAACCTTATTTTATGTGGAGAAGTATTTTGGATGCAAGAGAGCTATTGAATTATGGCACCAGATGAAGGGTAGGGAATGGTGAATGTATTAAAATCTAGAAGGATAAGTGGGTTCCAAGACTGTCTTCTTATAAAGTTCAGAGTCCAATGAGTAGTTTGGGTCCTGAGGCTACTGTCTGTATCTTAATTGATCCAACCACAAGACAGTGAAAGACTAGTATGGTGGAGGAAATGTTCTCACTCGAAGAGGCAAGGTTGATCATGTAGATTCCCATTAGTTACAATAACAGTGCAGATAAGTTAATTTGTATAGGATCAGCTCAAGGGTCCTTTTTTGTGAGAAGTGCCTATCACTTGCATAAGAAGATTATGGATGCTGAGAGAGGTCAGACTTCAAGTAGCACAAATATAGGAACGTTTTGGTCAAGAATGTGGCAATTACAGATTCCATTTGCAGATAGGATGTTCTTTTGGAGAGCCTATCATGACGGTTTGCCAACTTACCAGATCTTTACAAGAAGAAGGTAGTAGATAAGCCCCTATGCCATATCTACTTGAAGAAAGGTGAGTCTGTGATTCATGCTATATTGAATTGTCCTACCTCTCAAGATGTGTGGCACCAGTGCTCAAGACAACTCCAGAAATATTCTTCTTTCAAAAATTGCTATTAGGGACCTCATGGTGGAATTGGATGCAGCAGGTGGTAAGGAGCTCGTGGAGGAATTTATAGTGGTTGCAAAGAGAGTTTGGATGAGGAGGAACCAATTTTTATTCTAGCAAGAGTTCAGGTGTCCCAATTCAGTAGCTAGATTTGCTAAGGATACTTTGCAAGAGCTAAGGGTCTCTTCGACAGTTGCATTAGATTCGCAAAGTTGACGGCAGAATGTGATCACTACATGGAATCCCTCCCTGTGAATGTCTATAAACTCAATTGGGATGTAGTAGTTGACAAGGTACAGTGCATAATATACATAGGCTTAATTCTTAGAAATTGGAGTGGGAGGACTTTGGCAACATCAAGTATACTTAGGCCTCTTTTCCTTGATCCATTACTGGCTAAAGTACTTGGGGAAATGGAAGTTTCATGTTTTGGCTTGCAGATGGGGATTAAAAGGATCACACTAGAAAGGGATTCAAAAGAAGTCATAACGGCTATTAGTAGGAGGAGTGAAAACTGGTCAACTACAAGTATGATTATTGAAGATGTCAAGAACCATTTAGCTTTTTGAGGATTGGTCAATTTCACATGTTAGAAGAGAAGGCAACAAAGCTACTCATGCGCTTGCTAGGGATGCATTGTTAAATTATATTTCTTCTGTTGATGTGGGGAATGTTCCCACTTGTATTCTTGACCTTTGTTGATTTATGATTAATGGAAATGCTTTCCTTTCAAATAAAAAGAAAAAAGAAAAAAGAAGAGTAACCATGCTTCTTTTTCCCATGTCTCCACCATTAGTGTGTGCTTGATTAGAAAAACAAGAATAAAAGTTTGTCCACCATGTCAAAATTAGTGTAAGCTTGATTAATGTCTTCAATTAATAAAGATATTAGCACAAATTTGAAGTTTATTAGTCAAAATGTTTATCTAAAATGTTTAGATAAAGTTATAAGATACAATATATTTATATATATATATATAATTTATTTTATTTAAGTGAAAGGCAAGGACATAACAAGAAGACTTGCAAAAAAGAGAAATTGTTGAGAGATAAGGAGAAGCCTTTAGTGAGAAAGGAATATAGGGTAGTGAAGAAGCCTGATAAGGATTTGGTTGATCCCAATAGAGATGCTAAAGAACAAACAGAGGTTTTGGTGCTGGAAGGTTTAGAAGATTTGAATCCTGAATAGAGTGGCTAAGATTCCTGAAAATCAAGCGAGTGTCCTAGATCATGGAGTACTGACTTTGATCTCTACTAACAGTGTTAAGGGGACAGATGAAGCTGTAGAGATGCCATTGACTCAATCTTTAGCTCCAGATTAGGGGGAAAAGGAAACTGAGGTAAGGAAAATTGTTAATGGAACAGAGAATGATATTTCTCGATCAAAAGAAATGGAACAACATGGGAAGGATGAAGAGTCCGTTCCAATGGATAGAAATCAGTTAGAGTTCCAAGAAGATTTGTTAGTTCACGATAAGTCACAATCACATGAAAAGGACTCTGTTTTTGCAGGGGAGGATGATAAGATGGCCAATCTCTCAGATAGTGAACCTGTGGTAGAACCAGTTGATGCTTGTAAAGAGGTTGTTTAAGATTTAGAAATTCCAAATAAAAAGAAGCTAAAGCTAAACAAGATGTTGGTGAAGGTCAGAAGCTTGAAGCGGGTGATTGCCAGTTCCTCTAAATTTAATCTATGATCAGTCCAATAATATATTGGAATGTTTGGGGGGTTGGAACGTCAAAAAATAGGTTAAAGAAAATCGTAAGTAGGTATAAGCCGAAAGTTCTTCCACTAGCGGAGCCATTTTTAAGTGAAGTTTCCATGTCAGCTATTACATGCAGTCTTTCTTTTGATGGGTGTTTGTCAAATGAATCAGTAGAAGGGAAGTTGTGGGTGTTTTGGATGACGAAGATAGGGGTGACAGTTCTCTCAATGAGTAATCAACACATTACATTTATGGTGTCAAATGGTCAACAAGAGTTTAAAATTTCATTTAAAATGCACATATGCACAACGACGGAGCCTTTGGGAGGATTTGGAGTGGGATGGGGGTTCGAGTATTCCTTGGTTGATATCTGGAGATTTTAATGACATTTCTAATGATAATGAGAGGAGAGGTGGTAGGCCACACTCATTGCAGGCTATGAATGATTTTAATTCATGGATTCATACCTATGGTTTGATGGAGATGAGGTTCTTTGGGAAAGAGTTTCTCTTGGTGTAATGGAAAATAAGGATTATCTAGAAGTTGGGCTCGACTGGATCGCACGCTAATGAATAATAATTTTCTGCTTTGTTGTTCGGAATCCTCTATGCATTATTTACCTCGCACTACGTCTGATCATGCACCAATGGTTATTTCCTTAGCAAGTAAGGTAGTATCATATGGTCCCTCTCCTTTCCGTTTTCAACAAATGTGGATGGAACATGCTGGGTTTTTAGATTGTGTAAAAAAGTCTTGGGATCAAAATGTTCAAGGTATGGGAGTGGTTAAATTGGTTTCTAAAATTAAAAGATTGAAGGTGAGACTAAAAAGCTGGAATATAACTTTTTTTGGATGGTCGAATCAACACATTCAGGAGTTGGAGTGTCGGTTAGAAAGTCTCAAGTCCAGTTTGCAGAGGTAGTATAGTGAAAATATTGAGCAAGATCTGTTAGCTATGAAGATTGAGCTTGACACTTGGGAAAAGCGGGAGAGTATCCAACTGGCGCAATGTGCTAAAGTTCAATGGATGGAGCAAGGTGATAAAAATACTCGGTATTTCCACACATTGCTCAAATATAGAAAGCAGAGCCAGGTTAGTGAGATGCGGCTTCAAAATGGGGTTGTCCTAAAGTCTCCACAAGAGTTTCATGATGGTGCGGTTTCTTATTTTGAGCAATTTTTTGTTCAATCTTCTGGTGTGGAGTATCCAAAGTTGGAGGGTTTAGTTGAGCCTATTATATCAAATGAGGAAAACTGCCAGTTGAGTCATTTTCCTTCGGTGGGGGAAGTTAAAGAAACTGTTTTTAGCATTCTTGTTAATAGTAGCCCTGGACCAGATGGATTTGGTTCCGGGTTCTATAGAGCATGTTGGGAATTTATTTGCGATGATGTTACAGATGCAGTCAGGGAGTTCTTTAGTAGAAGTCCTCTGTCGAGATTTTTTACCGCCTCTCTGTTGGTGCTTATTTCTAAGCTATTCCACCCATTAGTTTATGCTCAATTTTTTATAAGATATGTTCCAAGGTGCTTATTAATCATTTAACACACTTGCTTCCATCTATGATCTCTATGGAACAAAGTGCTTTTATTCCCGAAAGAAGCATCTTTGATAATATAAGTTTAACGCAAGAAATGGTTTCTTCTATTAATAGAAAGACTCTGGGAGGTAATGTGATTTTCAAGATTAATATGGCAAAGGCCTATGACAAGGTGAAATGAGACTTTCTTTTATATGTTTTGGATTTTCTAATGTTGTGTGTGGGTTGATTAGAAATTGTATTTAGTCGCTGTGGTATTCTATTATGATGAATGGAACTGTTTGTGGTTTTTTTAAGGTTGAAAAGGGTTGAGGCAGGGAGATCCACTCTCGCCTTACCTTTTTATTATCATGGAATAAGTCTTATCCCGTCTATTGAAGCAAAATTTTTCAAATGGAAGGATTGGTATTTCTCAACCATGAGGGACACCAATAATTTCACATCTTCTATATGTGGATGTTTTTGTCATTTTTGCAAATGGGAGTAGGAAATCTGTGAAAGCACTTATGGAAGTGATTGGTATGAAGACAAAACAACGGTTTATTTTGCAAAACATTTTTCAACTAGGAGGTAAAGGGAGCTACTTCGGATTATGGGTTTTGTAGAAGGATCTTTTCCTTTTAGATACCTTGGTGTTCTGATTGCTTCGGGGAAATTATTAAAAAGATTTTTGGATCCTCTCATCACATGGGTCCAGGATAAGATTGGTGGATGGAAAAAAAAATGTTTGTTTGCTGGGGGTAAACTGGTTTTGATGAAGCATGTTTTGGAAAGTTTACCAATCCACTTGCTAGCGATTATTTAGCTCCCAAAATATGTCTTGAAGTTGTTAAATCACATGTTTAGCTCCTTTTTTTGGGGCGAGGTAAATGGGAATGGAAAAAAGCACTGGTTCTCATGGAGGAGAATGTGTCAACCAATAGAAGAAAATGGTATTGGACTACGAAAGCTTGAAGATGTTCAGGCTTCTTTGCATGCCAAATTTACGTGGAAGATCCTTCAAAGGGATGATTTATGGTGTAGATTTTTTTGGGCGAGGTATGCTGCTAATAAACATATTTCTTTGGCTGATATGCACAAAGGCTCACAGTTTTGGTGTTTGGTAGTACATAGCATCCCTTTGGTGCTCCAACATTCTAAATGGAAGGTCAGTGATGGAAGGTTGTCTTTTTGGTTTGATAACTAGTGGGATGTGGGTCCATTTGCTAATGTTAATTAGATAGTGGAAGAGCCGAATTTGCAAATATGTGAGTTGAAGGTAGAGAATGGTTGGGATATTGATAACCTGGAAAGTATGGTTGGCATTGAGAGGGTAGTCAAAATTTGTAATTATTTGGGTTCACGCCAAGAAGGCCAGGATATATTGGTTTGGATGAAAAATAATGATGGTAGGTTCCCAACAAAAAGTGCGTGTGAGTGTGATCATGTTCATGCTCTAGAAGTGTGCTGGGCTAATTGGGTTTGGCATGAAAGATTACCAAAAAACATTTATGTGTTTTTATGGAAGGCAATGAATAACTGTCTTAGCATTGATAAGAGGTTGAGAAAGATTGGCATTCCAATTCCTTCAAAATGTGATTGTTGTGCAGGCAAGGATACTGAGGATTTAAATCACATCCTAATGGTGGGTGTAGTTGCTTTGGATGTTTGGAGAATCTTCTCAGATCGATTGGGCATTCCATAGACTCGAATAGGTCTTGGAACCAAATAGTGTTGGTGTGGTTTAGGAGGGCTTCAAGAACGACTCAAATGGGTAGTATAATTGGCTTACTACCATCTATTATCTCATGGAGCTTATGGTTTCGTCAATGTAAAGCGAGGATGGAAGGGAAATTATTCTTAGCTAAGAAAATTAACCAATTGATACGTTTCACAGTGGGTAAATTGCAGAATATGAATTCGAAGCCCACAAGATGTTCAAGTGCAGACGAAGTGCGGCTTCAACGGCTTAATGTGCGGCTTCAACGGCTTAATGTCCCATTCATCCTAGTAAAATAGAAGGTGCTGCGAGCTATAGTTTGGAAGACACCAATGTCTGGTAGAGTAAAAATAAACATAGACGGTAGTAGCTTGGGAACCCGGGAGCTTCAGTGGTAGGAGGAGTTTTACGTGATTCTTATAGAAGTATGGTTCTGGCTTTTTCAAAACACCTAGGTGAAGGAACTAATACCAATGTAGAGTTGCAGGCTATGCTTTTTGAGTTAAGATATTGCCGAGATATGGGATCACTACAACACAAATAGTCTTTTGTGACAAAAGAAACTGTCATAAAAAATAACCAAAACGTTACTAAAGACATTTGGTGATGGTTTGAAATCGTCACCACGATCGTCACCTAATGTGCATCACAGAAAACATTTGGTGACGCTTTACTGTTGAATCTTCACTAAAAATAATTTTAGTGATAGTTGGACGTGTTCCTTTTGTAAGAACGTTTGAACGTCCCATTTTTTGTGATGGTTGAAAACTGTCACAGAAAGTAACGTTCGAACGTAAATAGTTACGTCTGAACGCCAATCCGAGCAATTGACATTCGAATGATGGAAGTTGACGTTCGTTGATTATTGTTCGTCTGGACGTTAACTATATTAAACGTTCAATTTTTTGTTCAAATGTTAATGGAACAATGGTCGAACGTAATGAGTATAACGTTCGGATGTTTGTTCGAACGTTAAAGAAGAGGTGTCTAAACGTTCGAACGCTTTGTTGGTTTGGGGGTGAGTACGTTTGAACGTTTACAAGTACGTTCCAACGTTATGTGGTAATTTTGTGTGATTACGTTCGAACGTTTGTTCGAATGTGAAATAATGTTTGAACATTTTTTGTTTACATTAGAACGTACAGATCAGAAATACTAATTTCATAAAATTAAAAACCATATCAATTGTATCGTATTACACACCATAAATATTCTATAACTAACAATATGTGATAAACTTTTAAAATTAGATTCTAAAAGTTATATACACAAATAAAATTGAGATAATTAATTTTTTTTTCCTCGCCCACTCCATTGTAGCAATGATATAACACGCTCCATTTACACCCTCATCTCTCGCTGCACTTGCTCTTGGACTTCACTGCAAATTCTTTCATTTTGGTCTCTCTGTTGGTCCTACAATCGCGTCTCTAAATGAGACTGTCGCTCTAGGAGGGATTTGAACTCTATTAATTCATCATATTTAAACATATTAATTCATCAATAAACACCATAAACTCACAAAATATTTACAAAATTCATAAACAATAATCACAACATTTATAATCCATATCACAACATTTTTACAATATTCCCACAACAATATTTCTAAACATATTAATACTCATCAATAAACACCATAAATTCACAAGTTATAAATATACTTAATAAACAATAATCACAATATTTCACAATCCATATCACAACATTTTCACAATATTCCCACAACAAAGTTATCTAAACATAACAATATTCCCACAATAATGTTTTTAAACATATTAATGCTCATCAATAAATACCATAAACTCACAAAATATAAATATACTTAATAAATAATAATCACAATATTTCACAATCCATATCACAACATTTTTACAATATTCCCACAACAAAGTTATTTAAACATAACAATATTCCAATAACAATGTTTCTAAACATATTAATGCTCATCAATAAACATCATAAACTCACAAAATATAAATATACTTAATAAAAAATAATCACAATATTTCAAATCCATATTACAACATTATCACAATATTTTCACAACAAAATTATCTAAATATAACAATGTTCCCACAACAATGTTTCTAAACATATTAATTCTTCAATAAACACCACAAATTTACAAAATATTCACAAAATTCATAAACAATAATCACAACATTTATAATTCATGTCACAATATTTTTACAATATTTCCACAACAATGTTTCTAAACATATTAATGCTCATCAATAAACACCATAAACTCACAAAATATAAATATACTTAATAAGCAATAATCACAATATTTCACAATCTATATCACAACATTTTCACAATATTCCCACAACAAAGCTATCTAAATATAACAATATTCCCACTACAATTTTTCTAAACATATTAATGCTCATCAATAAACATTATAAACTCACAAAATATTAATATATTTAATAAATAATAATCACAATATTTCACAATGCATATCACAACATTTTTACAATATTCCCACAACAAAGTTATTTAAACATAACAATATTCCAACAATAATGTTTCTAAATATATTAATGCTCATCAATAAACATCATAAACTAATAAAATATAAATATACTTAATAAACAATAATCACAATATTTCAAAAAAAAATCACAATATTTCAAATCCATATTATAACATTATCACAATATTTCCACAACAAAATTATGTAAATATAACAATGTTCCTACAACAATGTTTCTAAACATATTAATTCTTCAATAAACACCACAAATTCACAAAATATTCACAAAATTCATAAACAATAATCACAACATTTATAATCCATGTCACAATATTTTTACAATATTTCCACAACAATGTTTCTAAACATATTAATGCTCATCAATAAACACCATAAACTCACAAAATATAAATATACTTAATAAGCAATAATCACAATATTTCACAATCTATATCACAACATTTTCACAATATTCCCACAACAATTTTTCTAAACATATTAATACTCATCAATAAACACCATAAACTCACAAAATATAAATATACTTAATAAACAATAATCACAATATTTCACAATCCATATCACAACATTTTCACAATATTCCCACAACAATGTTTCTAAACATATTAATGTTCATCATAAACTCACAAAATATAAATATACTTATAAACAATAATTACAATATTTCACAATCCATATCACAATATTTTCACAACAAAGTTATCTAAATATAATAATATTCCCTCAACAATATTTCTAAACAGATTAATGCTCATCAATAAACATCATAAACTCACAAAATATAAATATCCTTAATAAACAATAATCACAATATTTCACAATCCATATCACAACATTTTCACAATATTCCCACAACAAAGTTATCTAAATATAACAATATTTCCACAACAATATTTCTAAATATATTAATTCTTCAATAAACACCATAAACTTACAAAATATTCACAAAATTCATAAACAATAATCATATTATTTCTAATCCATATTATCCATTTTCACAATTTTCCTCAAACTCAAGTCATAAACATATATAACTAAAGTTTAGAAACATACCTAACACTTTTTAATATCCTCTTACAAATGATAAGATTTCAATTTGCCAAAACAATGACCTCTTTAAAAAAAAAACAATACTAACTTGTTAGAAGCATATATATACATGCAAAACACAAGAAAAATATCATAAAATTGCAAATAATGGAAAATATCTAGCCCTCTCTCACTCAAACTCTCTAACCCTCTCTCAGAAATATCAGAAAAATATCTAACCCTCTCTCACTCAAACTCTCTCTCTCTCTCTAACCCTCTCTGAGTCGAACACTCTCTCTCTCTAACCCTCTCACTCGAACTCTTTCTCACTCTAACCCTCTCTCACTCGAACTCTCTATCTCTCTAACCCTCGCTCACCATTCATCCTCTCTCTCTCTCCCTCTCTATTTCATGCACGGGGGAAGCATAAATGATCTGCTTCCTCCCGTGCGTATTTTCGTGAAAAAACATTTCATTTGAATTAACGTTCAAACGTTTAATTTCTACGTTCAAACGTTACTTTCAGCCTCCCAAATTTTTAGCATTCACGTTTGAACGTTTAATTTAAACGTTCGAATGTGAATGCTCAGCACAGAAGACGATAATCAAGTGGAAAAATTACCACCAACAATTTTCGTGCGTTCGAACGATACAATTGAGCGGAAAAATTTCCGCCCACATTTTTTCACGTGAGAACGTAAATATAACTAGATTATTAATAAAAAATAGTCTAGTATATATTATATAACATATTCGTAATTACTATTATATATTATAGTTGCGTAATATATTACATAGACTAAATAGTAGTATATATAATATCACTACAAGGGGAGTCACTCTAATCCCTTGATTAATTTCACTGGAAAAAACCTTATAAATCGCCGCGAATGGACTTTCCCAACGATATATACATCGCTGGAGGTTCGCCGGTATTAAAGTCTCATTTATAAAGAAAAATGAGATATATCATATAACAAAATATATAATATAATGTACTTACATATGTATATACTTATATATATACACTATATATATATATATACTATGATAGTATAATACATTAAATGGAAACATAATATATAGTGGTAGACATTTGGCTATAATTAATAAAACTAACAACCTATATATATATATAGTAGATATATATTATAGATATAAGTACATACACTATATATATATAGTATGATAGCATAATACATTAAATAGAAACATAATATATAGTGATAGACATTTGGCTATAATTAATAAAACTAACAACGATTTATATATGTAGTAGATATATATTATATATATAAATACATACACTAGTAAATGCATGAATGCATAATCAAAGTCACAAGCAAGTATAAAATAACTTGACATGCAATATAGAATAAACTAACATGACTTGAACTGAAACGTGAGCAAAACTTGAAACTTGACATGACATGAACTTGATCTAAAACATGAAGTGAACGTGAACTTGAAATATGACTGAACGTGAAATTGAAACATGACTGAACATGAACTTGAAACATGACTAAACGTGAACTTGAACATAGCATGAATGTGAAATACATGAACTTGAAATCTTATTCAATAAGCTTGATAAATAGACGTGACCATGTCGGTGCTACACGGGTTCCTTTCAGCCGTATGTCCCTACCAATTACAACATCACAACATAGTTATCTGCAGTAGCTGTGAGTGCGTTAACATACGTGCTAGTTTACATGTATCTTCACCTGTTGTGGACATACGTATTGTACGTATCCTGTGTTTGGTATCTACACCCCCACTAGTACGTATAACATGAAATTGAAATGTGGGTAACACCATCGACATTAGTTCTTGCTACGCTCTGGTGACCAGTTAATTAGGTCTCATTCGTAGCTCATTGATTTTTACTTTGCCAACCAATGGAATTTTACACTATTTTAGACACTCTAGCGTGAAGAAGGGAGTTCCACTAGGATATTACCCCATTTTAGCACTTAGGGTCGTGATAAACGTAAACAAATTTGACATGACTTGAAAGGTTGTTCTCGAGATACACAAATTGTACTCAAGACGAAACGTGGCATGAAATGAAAGGACAGTAGTTCTAAGATAACATAACATGACGTACTATGAGATAGAAAATATTTCGTATCCCGACATAACATGTAACAAAGAACATTTTGTAACATGGGATAACATGTAACAAACAATATTTCGTAACATGGTATAACATGTAACATACAACATTTCATAACATGGTATAAATGTAATAGAAAATATTATGTGACATGATAAACGTTTAACATATAGCATTACATAACATGATATACTTGTAACAGATAGCAATACGTGATAGAATAAATTATGTAACAGATAATCATGAAGTGACATGGCATAGTATGATATATATGATAACATACATACATAAACTATAGTCACCTTACCCATCAAACAGACATAGAAATCAAATAATAAGTTAAGAGCTAACTTACAGTGATCATCGCATTTTACGAGGCAAAGCACAAAACACAAAAAACTACAAGTAGGAGTTATAAATGTTATAAACTTAATCACTAACAATTAAAAATATAAAAAAAATGCTAACTTAGAGTAAAATTATTATTTTACCCTCTATCTGTGGGAAAATGACTATTTTACTCCTAATTGGATTTTATATCCTAACTCTAAAAATACCAAAATTTACATTTCTCATGTAACTTTTGTCCTAAACTCAAATATCAACTTAGAAAAATCTAAAATCAAACACAACTATGCAAAACATGCTAGGGCCGAAACTTCCAAAGGCCATTTCTCTTTATTTTTGTTGCAATTTTATCCAACTTCAAACATATGCTCAAATTGAAATGTTGCAACAATACCCTCCTATCTTAAGCTTAAAAACATGCTTAAAACATCCAATATAATTATACTTCACATAATCACAAAACTCTTTTGTAAAAAGATCTGAACTTTTTAACTAAAATACAACTCTTGAATCTCAAGGTTTGACCTTTTTCAAAACATTCCAAGAACTCCAAAACATCCAAAAATTTCTTCTAACATGCTCATAACATATTTCTAAAAACTAACAGGCTTTGAATCAATACATAAAAACCACTAAACATCACAAACTTTCATTGAAGTGCTCGACCTCAACTAGTTTTGATCAAACACTTGATCCAAGGCATACCATGATTTGATCATCAAACAAAAACCTCAAGTGGTTTAAAAATGTGTCCTAAAGTAGATCCAAGCATTAAACTCAAAATCACATGGCTAAAAATAAACCAAAACATGGATCTAGCCAAAAAATAAAAATTTTCACCCATTATCTCACACCTTGATTTCCTTTACAAACCATCTCATAGTTCCTCTTGGTGCCAAATGTTTAATACTATTCACCAAGTGAGGCTAAGATCTTGTCAATTGTCCAAATAAAACTTCTCTAACCTAATTTGGATATTCCATACTGTGATTTTGAAAACACTGCACTAGGTGTTACTATTGAGGTTACTATTCACTCTACGAAAGTGAAAAATAAACTTTGTACTGAAAATTCTAAACATACACATTAAACTAACTGTGCAATTCGTTTATCAAAATTCAACCACGAAGTGCCTCAAAATAAATAAAACATATTTTCGAACAAGCATTTTGTTCGAAAACTGAAAACAAGATTATTGCGGCATAAAATTTTAGATAATCAACTGAGTCTAATACTGTAGACCATATTGCATTTTGACACTTCTAACTATTTCAAATAAACTTTCCATGCTCTTCGATCACTAACAATAAATAATCATACGCAAATGAGAAGTCATAGCTCGCACAATTAAACTTCCTAGAGGCCCATCGTTAGAGGCCCTTACAAGGAATTTTGCAATTCTCCTCGAGGACAGCCCTCGAAGATTCTCATTACGAAAACTTAGGGACAAGCTCTTGGAGTTTATTTTTCTGCATTTCTACGTATGAGATCTTCATTGCATCACTCAAACAACAAAAAGGGGCAAGTCCTCATATTTTATTTTTTCTACAGTTTTCATAGACTATTTCTACTGTGATTTACTTTTATATTGAATATTTTCAAGGCTTTCTTATTGGATAAATTGACCTTGACAATCGTGAGCATCTATTGGATATGAAATGAACTAGGGTCGAGCCCATTGAAAGCCCTTTACTAGGGATAAAAGGAAAGTTGACTGATGAAAGTGACATAAAAAGTAGGACTCAGCTTCTCTAAATAGTAAAGGAGGTCTCTACAAAAGGAAGGGACCAGTATGAAAGTGAGGGGATCAAACTCTCTCTCCAGAAAGGAGGCAACTTCTCCAACCTTCTTGAAACCATATTTCCTGCATTGTATTGGAAACTATGAGAGGTCATGAGAGACTATAAAATCACCATATATAGTGGCTTTCGACCCCAAATGACCCGTGGATGTAAGCCTTTATGCCAAACCACGTAAGTATCTATCCTCTTTCTTTATTTACATATGCTTTATTTATCATTTATTTCATGGATGAGCATCTGAGCACCGTATCAATGCCCAAGGCATCATTGTGGGACATTCAACTATATTTTTGGACTTTGATCCCGTCGAAAAAATATATCGACAATATGCATATGCATCCGCACACACAGATATACACACTCTACACACATAATCATCATTGATAAGTTTGACCTAAGGTCAAAATTTATGGTTCCATTATTGCATACAGATGTGACATGATCCATGAGGGATTATATGCATTATAGACTTTCTGGATTGAAGCATAGATTTTGACTTATTTATCAAATATATAATTTGGATATGTATTAATTAGAAAATTGTGGAGAAATGTTATGAGGTTTTCAAAAAAGTTTGGAGATACAGGTTTTTTTAGTTTTGTGAAAGTTTTGGGAATCTTTTGAGTAAGAATTTGTGAAGATATGATTTTTATGAGGGTTGATGAGAATGGGCTAAGTAGATTTTTAAAAACAAATCTGAATATACTTTTTCAAGAATGTTTTTTGTACTTTTGTAAATGTTGTTTAATTTTTTTAATTTTGTAGTTTTTCAGTGAAATCTAGCTAGGTGATTAGACGAAATATTTCCTTCAAAAAAGAAATTTTTTTCTTAAAGACTTAAAGATATTTAGATTATGGATAAAACTTTTATTAAAAGATATTGGAAATTTTGGAATAGAAGAAATATATATTTCCAAAATTTTGGAAATTTTGGAATAAAAGATTATGTATATATATATAAGAAATAGAATTCATTCGTATGAAATGAAATGTAGACAAAGTAGTTCAACTACAATGCAGATCCAACAATACCCTAGACATAACAAAATCTGGACATTGATGCCACCATTGAAGTATCTTCCACTTGCCTGGCATGACGAGCAAGCAAATGAACAGCTGTATTACCCTGACGACCAATATGAAGAACCTCATAGTCTTGAAATCTTGTCAGTAGGAGCTGAATTTCCAAAATTAACAGGCCTGCCTAGTGAGATTAGGTTCTCTAGAGTTCATAGCTTCAATGATAGATAAAGAGTCTCCTTCCACTATCAAACTAGATATACTAAAGTGAAGAATCATTTGTAAATCTCGAAGAGCAGCCAATACTTCAATATCATCCACTTAAAACACACCCACTTCCTTCCTACTCATGGCCAATAGAACTAAATAATTATCATCCTGAAGAATCCAAGTCCAGCGATCGATGTCTAAATAAAACCCCAGCAAAATTCAATTTATCCCGTTTGGATTCAGAGCTGAGTTGTAATGGTTTTAGATGAGTTGAATAAAATATTGTTAGAATATTATTTTTTAATATTATTATTGTTTTAGAATTTGAAAAAGTTGAATTGTTTATTATATTTTGTGTAGAAATTTGAAAAAGTTGTAATGATGAGTTGAGATGAGTTTTCAATCAAAACCGGGGCTAACCTTACCCAAAGGTGGTGGCTTCCAAGAGAGTACTCTTCCCTTCCTGTTGTATCGGTTGGACTATCTTCAGATTCTTGCTTCCCAATTCGGAAAGTTTCTTAGTACTAATAATGCCACATTGTATCGAACACGTGCTATAGGGGCAAGGATTTGTGTCGAAGTGTATCTGAAGGTGGAGCCTGTTCAGGGATTTCCGTCGGTGGTCAGTCAAAAACACCAAGTTTGGCAGGACGTGGTATATGAGAAATAGGGATTTTATTGCAACAAGTGTTATTGTCAAGGGCATACGGCGGTTGTGTGTAGGATGGGCGATGGGGCAAAGACGAAACAAGTGTCTAAATCTGGGGTCCAGATGGATGGGAAAAAATGAGAGGTTAAAACCTAGAAGGAGGTGGGAAAGAAGGATAAAAAAGTTGATGGAGGCGTCAGTGGAAAAAAGGAGTTGATAGAACCCATTGTTACGTCTGAAAATACGGAAGATGGGGCTGAGGTAGTTGTAGTGGAGGGAAAAGGAAAAAAAAAATTGTAAATGAGGATGGAGTGCTTCAGGTCCTTTGTGTAGAGGGTTTGTTGGGGGAGGGATTTGGTGCAAGTGTCCAGAATGATGTGCATCATAAGGAGTTTGATGTGTTGGGGGATGCAGGGATGAAGGATGATAATTGTGTTCGAAATACTCAGGTGGGCAAGATGGCCCAGTATGATGTCCAACATGAGGAAGGTGATGTGGTGGGGAAGGTAGGGAAGAAGGATGAAAAAAACGTTCCAGAAGGGATAGCAGTGGGTAAGGAATGTCCGTTGATTGAAAGTGAGCAGGGTCGTGGGGTTGTTGTTGAGATAGAGGAGGGAGAGTTTTGCGAGCCTGTTCGAGAAACTATTGGTGTAGATAGGTGTCCGGTGATGTCACCTTGTGAGGAGAGCGCCTAGTGGAGTGATGAGGTGATGCTTCCACCCCGTGATGATGAAAATAGCCATATGAGTCTAGTGTCTGAAATACGCAAATTGGAGAATCAATGTGTGGTTGACAAGAAGGGATTGGATTTAGAGCAGTTTCAGTTGGCTTTTGAGCAAGAAAGCAGACGGCTTGGGTTGGATTCGGATAAGGATATGATTATAAGGGTACTCTAAATAGAAGCCCAGTGGCAAGAAATCCCAATAACGGTGTGAGACAATCACAATTGGTTATTACCCGTCGTGCTAGACTCAACTTATGATGGACAAAATGATGGTATGGAATGTGCGTGGTATAGGCATGTCAAAGAAATGCTTGAGGAGGTTGGTAAGGAAATTTTCAATATATATGTTGGCCATTTTGGAATCATTCATGAAGGAGGATTCGATGCTTCGCTTCGCACATTATTTAGAGTTTGCTAATTATTGCTCGAATGAAGCAATGGGAGGCAAATTTGGGTTATGTGGAATGGGTAGGATGGTTTTGAGGTGGAGAGTATGTCGGATCAAATGATCACGGGTTGGGTCATCGTTGATGGGTCTAAAGTGCTCGTCACATTTGTTTATGCGAAATGTTCTTTTATTGATCGTAGGGGGCTTTGGACTGACTTGGAGGCATTGCCAGTTGGTTCGAATCCTTGGATTATTGTAGGGGATTTCAACATTATTACAGAGGATGGGGAAAGAATAGGGGGCAACCTAGGTTGTTGGTTGCTATGGAGGAGTTTAATAATTGTCTGAATAATTGTGGGGTGGTAGAGTTGAAGTCACAGGGTGATTGTATGTCTTGGTTTAATGGGCATGTGGGTCCAACTAGGTGATGGGCGAAGCTGGATCGGGCTGTAGTGAATGTGCCGTTTATCAACACTTATTACTCGACTTGTTTGGAATATTTGGAAAGAAAGACATCGGACCATAAGCCGATGTTAATTCATCTCTCAAAGCCTTCGTTAAGATATGGGCCTCTTATATTCAGGTATCAAAATATGTGGAGCACCCATGTAAATTTCTATGATTTTGTGAAACAAGTTTGGTCGGAACTAGTCAATGGTGTGGGAATGTGCTAGTTGGCAACAAAGTTAAAAAAGACTAACGTTGCATTGAAGAGGTGGAATAAAGACGTATTTGGAAGGGTGGATGTTACGATTAGGGAGCTAGAGTCTCGCCTTCTACTTCTGGAGGAGCAATTGAAGAGTGGGTTTGATCAGGAGGTGGAAGCAGAGTTCCTAGTTACAAAATGTGACCTGGATTTTTGGGAAAAAAGAGAGGAGTTACGTGTATCCTCTCAGTCAAAAATCCAGTTTTACTGTAAAAGAGAGGAGAGGAGTTACGTGTATCCTCTCAGTTACAAAATCAGTGTTCCTACTGCGAAGAAGCGTTGGTTAGTGGAAGGGGATCAAAATTTTAAATTTTTCACACGATTATTAATCAACATCAAAATTCTTCGATGATTGACACTATGAGGTTGGAGGATGGTTCAATTTTGTCTTCTTCAAAGGAAGTTCACGAGCGAGTGGTTAATCATTTTCAGCATTTTTTATCTGAACATAATTTTACTGTTATGCCTAACTTGAGAACACTGATTTCAACGGTAGTTTCAGAAGAGGAAAATGAGTGCATTGTACACGAGCCCAAGGAATTGGAGATGAAATTGGCTCTTCAGTCAATTACGAAAGATAGTAGCCCAGGACCCTATGGCTTTGGTTCGGGATTTTACAAGTCGTGTTGGGATTTTGTGAAAGATGATTTATTGGAAGCTACCAAGGAATGTTTTGGTGGGGCGACGCTTCCCCAAGTCTTCAGTTCTTCATATTTCGTTCTTATTCCTAAAGTGGGTATGGGTTTTTATTGTTTTGAAAAGGTTTGTGGTTCTTTTACACGGTATTCCTCCACCATAAGTGAGGGTTTATTAATAAACTTGGGATGAGGCCACTACCATATGGTTACCGGCTCTTCGTAACCAAGAGCCTTATTCCAGAAAAGAAAAATGAACTAGTTAGATCTAATGGTAATGAAACTCTCTGCATACCCAATACAATTATCAATAATCTCTTGAAGAACACAATCTGAATTTTTCAAATATGCTAAAATTCTATATTTCCAAATACCAGACGAAAAAGTGAGGACAAGAGGAATAATAGGGACAACCTCCATTACAGTCCATAACAAGTCCTGAAACTCCATATCAACATGCAAAAACTGAAAAATCAAGGGGCAACTAGTTTACCATACCGGTCAAGTAGACAAACACCACCAAAGAACATGACTACAACTCTCCACTTCCACCCGCATCCATCACAAATTGCATTGGGTATAATGTGCCTTCGCATCAAATTCAACTTTATGAGCAAACTATTAGTACAAGCTTGCCAAGCTAAATTCACTTTGTTTGGTAACTTTAGATTCCACAATCTCTTTCAAAACTCAAGATTGTTTTGTGCATGGGAAGTCTCAACTATACCATATTTATTCAACAAATTGAGAGCATTGTGATATCCTGACTTTATAGTATACACACCACTTCTATTATTACCCCAAACAAGCTGATCATCAAATCTTAAAATCAAAGGAATCTGAATAATCTGGTCAGCCACATATGAAGGAAAAACATAGCGGGTTAAGGCCTCCTTCCAGGTAAAAGAAGCATTATCAATCAACACACTAACATTGGAATCCATCTATAAAAACTAATCATCAGTAGGAAAATAAGGTAACAAACTTACTGAAACCCAATTGTCTTGCCAAATATTAATGGAATCCCCCTACCAACCTGCCAAGTACAACTCTGATTGAGAACTTTCTTTGCAGCAAAAATAATCCTTCAAACATAGGAAGGATTATTACCAAAGGTTGATTTTAAAATAGTTAAGTGAGGAAAATACTTCGCCTTAAAAACTCTACAAAATAAAGATTGAGAACAATTTATAAGTCTCAACCCTTGTTTAGCAAGTAAAGACAAATTGAGTTTTCCAAGTTTTTAAAACCATACCACCAAGCACCATGAAAGTTAGAAATACACAACTTATTTCATCCCACCCAATGCATCCCACGATCTGCACCATGTTGTCCCCTTCAAAATCGGGCAAACATCTTTTTAACTCCATACAAAAGGATTTAGGTAACTGAAAACAATTTATAGAATAAGTAGGTAGAGCTTGAACAACTGTCTTCATTAAAATTTCCCTCCTAGCTTGTGAAAGTAGCTTTTCTTTCTATCCTTGCAGTTTATTCCAAACTCTTGTCTTCAACTCCCTAAAAGTAGAATTTCTAAACTGGCCAATAAATGATGGGAGCCCCAAATAACAATCATAATGCTGGAGAAATTGTACATTCCAAATTGCCTTAATTTCTTTGACTTCATCCTCCCTAACATTTTTACTAATTAACAACTCAGTTTTTTTTTTCTAAATTAAATTGCTGCTCTGAAGCATATTGATACTGTTGTAAAATCTTCCAAAGACACTCAATTTTAGACTTAGTAGCGTGACAAAACAATAGACTATCATCAACAAAAAAAAAAAAAAAACAAGTGGCTTATTGTTGGAGCATCATTGCACACCTTCACAACTTTAATTAATCTTCTCATTTCATCATCTTTAGTAAGAGAGGATAATCCAGACCTGATGCCTTCAAAGGTTGCATTTGATGCAAAGCTTACTGCACTTCATCTCGTGAAAATGGTTGCAAAAGATCATTATTCATAGCTGCTGAAACTTCAGGCTACAAAGTGTCAAGTACTAAATCCATACCCCTTGGATTAGAAGTGATAAACAACCCTAAAAATATGACCTTATAACTTCTTCCAAAAATAATCCTCATTCCACACACCCATATCATTTTTAACCTAATTAAATTATGGAATTTCTAACCCTTCTATGTGAAGCATTGTAATGAAAGAACCTAGAATTCTAATCCCCCGAATGTAACCATAAAGCTCTAGAGTGTTGTTCTTACATTAGCTCCCCCCTTTCTAATAACAGATTGATATAATTTCTCATGGATTTTACATCAGAGAAAGACAATGGTAAAGAAGGATCAGCCAATAATCGATTCAGCTCTCTCATTTTAACTTTCAATTGAGACTGAATATTACTAAAATGAGTAAGCTTCCATTCATCTAAGTTCTTACTACAATTAAACATAGCAGCTGCCAATTTCAGAACAAAATCAGATTCCTACCTTACAAACCAGAAATTAAAGATCACATCCACACACCCTTTAACCCCTACGCACACTGCTTCAAATCTAAAAGGTTTCATATCCCTTCTTCGAATATTGATAAAACCAATGGTGTTCAGGATTAAGCAATTGTGATTAGAATAAGATGTAGGTAAGTTACTAAGCTTTAAAGATGGAAACAATGTCATCCAATCTGTAGTTGCAAAAAACCTGTCAAGCCTTTCCCTTACCCGCATATTAGACCGTGTAAAATTAGAACCTTCCATCGATAACTGCTGAAATTGACAATAATCAATCACATCGCTAAACTCTTGCATCTATCCCTTCGACTTTACCACTTTGTCTGGGTTCCACACAGATTTCATAGTAGGCTTAAACACTTCATTTTTAAAATTCATAGAAGTAAGAAGCTTGAATAGAAGACAACAATTCTTATAAAGAACAACCTCTGACTTCTCACCATCAGACAACGTAAACTTCCTCCGACCAGACAAATGTTCATCCATGACGTAGGTTAGGATTGGCCATCCAAGCCTACGTAAGGAAGAACGAAAAACACTTGTATGGAAAACAAGCAAAAGACTCCCAAGTAAACACTTTGACAGACTAACTCATCTTTATTAAAGATCAGTTAGTGTTATGTTTATTTCCTAGGAACTCTTCATGTTCCTATTCATGTTTTACTATATTAAGCTTTCCTATTATTAGCTTGTGTTGGAAGTTGTATTTTTGTTTTTAATGAAATTCGTAAGTCTCAATGTAAGCATATATAAACTTGTTCAATGGAAGATGAATAGTAGAACAACAGAATCAATTTGTGATTAAGGGATTGAGGTTTCTCAAGAGTTCCTCTATTTTTCCTCTGCTTGTTTATTTGTTTAAAACTAACAATCTTATCTTAATTCAAATATCTCACTACTATTCATAAAATTATCATCTCATCTCCTCTCCTCTGTGTAACCAAACAAGACCTAGGTTGTCTCTCGAGAGAGGTATATATGGAAACTACATGAATTATTTTTGGAACCTTTTTTTATCAGCTTCAAACATGCACTATTAAAGTATTAATTATCCCCCATGATATAGACACAACTATCTCACTCTCTTGTTTTTCTAAATGTCTTCTCTCTATAAAATTATCTCTCAACCAACTCTTCACGGGACCTTCCCTCTACTCAAGCCTGGTTTGGTTATTAATATGCATATAATTATTATAATTTTTACATAAAATATAAACAAACAATTTAACAATTTTAAATTTTTAAATAAAAATTATATTAAAAAATTATATTATAATAAGATTTTATTCAGCTTTCAACTTTTATCTCATCTCACATCTTATATGTTTTTTCTTATTTTTTAATTAGATCGAAAAAAATCTCAATCTATTAGACCAGACCCAGTGGCAAACCCACATTATACTTAGGGGGGCCATGCCCTCCCCCCAAAACTTTTTGAGAACACAAAATACCCCCTAAATTTTATCCTTAATTCTATAAATATAGAAAATGGCCCCCTAAAAAATTTATAATTTCCATATACTCACTAAAATTTTTTAAAATTTCAATATACTTAGAAATCTCAAATTTTTTTTTTCTTATAGTCCCAAAATTTTCTTTAATTTCTATATATGATCTATTTTCACTTTAGATTCCATATTAAGAAGTCTAATATTGTATATAATCCCACCATTGATGATAGTCCTTCTCTTTCTCTCTGAGAGAGTAAGGTGAGGGTTTCTTTGTAGCTTGATACAAATAATTCATCTCTCAGTGAGAGCTGAGAGTTCAGTTTTTATTTCTTGCTTCTTTCTTTATCACAAAACTAGATGGATGAGGATGATCTGTTCAAATGATGGGAAGGTCTTCAATTAATAGAAGTGGAGAAAGAAGTTTTTGTATTGCCAGATGAAGTTATTAGAGATTCTAAAGTAAGAGGAAAACATTGTCTTCTTTGCTTGATTGTCACTAAAAAAGGAGTTAACAGAGAGGCTTTCAAGAATACAATGTCACAAGTGTGGAAATTGGATGGTTGGGTATCTTTCAAAGAAGTGGGAGACCACAAGTTTTTGATTGAGTTTCAATATCAATTAGATATGGAAAAAGTCATGCAAGGAAGGCCTTGGTTTTTTTTACAGAATTATTGTTGCTTTTCAAGCCTTTGATAGAAGCATACTGATTGAGCTGGATTATTGCATAATTTATATAGTTAAAATCAATATATATTTAATTGTTTTATTATTTTATCATTGATTTAAGATGAAAAATGATCAAGAGGCAATAAATCCAAGTTGTGATTTAAATTGATTAAAAGCATAGTTTATGCTTATTTTTATAACTTGTGATTTAATTTGATTTTATTTCCTCACATGCACAACACACTTGTAATATTTTAGTTTAGTTTTTGTTTAGTTTTTGTTTAATTTTATTTATTTTTTATTTTTTTTATTTACTGCGCAGGCTAAACGACATGTCGTTTGGCCTGCAAGCCAAACGACATGTCGTTTTTCACTAGCTTTGAATCAGTCGTCCAAGCCAAACGACCTGTCATTTGAGATAAACTGCATGTCGTCGCAACCCGTCTTCAACCTTTCGCCGAACGCATGCAAACGCCATGCATGCGTTTCGAGCTTGCGTAGCCGCTGCCCTCTGCCTCTCCACCACCAGCAATACAACCATCTCCACCAACGGCAGCAACCGTCCCATGCACAGCCCGGCAGCACCCTTCCACGTGAAAACCGATAGCCTACTTACTCTGTTTTATAAAGAGAAAACAGAGGAAGTCATTTCACACGGCCTCCACCTTGCGAGCAACAACAGCCTCCATGCACCTCCACGAAGCCGCAAGCCATTTCAGCCCAGCCACCTCTCGGTCTCTCTCATTTTCATTACATCGAAAAGAAATAAAAAGCTGGGAGAAAAACAAAGTGGAGAATAATCGGTTTAGAGCTAGCTGAAGTTCGGTGGGGAACAAGAAGCAAACATGCACATGCCGAAAGGATAGAGAAGAAGAGAAAGAAAAAATAAGCAGGTCCGCTCGGTCAGTTTCGGTGCAAGCTGGAAAGAAAAAATAAAAAGAAAGAGAAGAGAGTTCGGTGCATGTGAAGCACTCGGTGCAGCTCAGCTGGAAGACGCACGAAAAAAAAGAAAGAGAAAAAAATAAGTGAACTGTTCGGTGCAGCTTAGGCTGGAGTTCGGTGCAGCAAAGAAAAAAAGAAAGGAAAAAAAAAAAGAAGCAACCGAACCACTCGGTGCAGTCTCGGCTGGATGCAAGAATAAGAAAAGAAAATAAAAGAGTTAGTAAGCATGTGATGCCGACAAGAGATAGAATGAAAGAAAGAAAAAGAAACCGAAAGAAAAAGAAAGAAAAACACACAAGCAGATCATTCGGTGTAGCAAGGTTGGAAAGTAGACGAAACCAAAAGCACATGCTGGGACAAATGGAATAACTTTCTGAGTGGGAGACAAGTAGCTAGCTTCACAGACGAAACAAGCTAAGCACAACATGCAATACAGTGGCTTTTGAAGCCTATATAAGGACCTGAAGATACACAGAGAGAGGTGGTCGATGTTAGACACCCAGTAGAATAGTTTAGAATTAGTCTGTAGTTTTTCAGTTTTGGAGAAAGCGCAGATGAAGTGAGGGAGTTCGGTGATGCAGTTGAGAGCCTAATGGACCAACTGTTGTTACCGAGCTGTCCTCCTTCATCTGTAGTCTCCACTTTTAATTTTAATTTTTTTCATTTTAATTTATGATGATTTATTTTCTTGCACTTTAAATTTCTGCACTTTAAATTATTGTCATTTATTTTTCTGTACTTTTAATTTCTGCACTTTAAATTTATGTCATTTATTTTTCTACACTTTAATTTATTGTCATTTAAATTTCTGTCATTTATTTTTCCGCACTTTTATTTTCTGCAATTTATTTTTATGTCATTTAATTTTCTTGCTCTTTTAAATTTCAGTCATTTAATTTTTAGCAATTTAAATTCATTGTCTTGCACTTTAATTTCTTTACTTTTCATCACTGCATCTAAAACACTCAAAGCCAACCAAAAATGAATCTGGTTCACGACCAGTAAAATCTTCTTTTCATTGCACTCTTTCATCCATTGTACATATCATCACTTCTTATTTTTATTTTCTCATTGTACATATTTCCACCATTTTACACGAGTTTATTTTTAGCACTTTCCCTGTGCAGACGATCTAGGAATTTATTCCTAATTATTACGCGACACGCTCTTGCACTTGGGATAGCCTTTGGGCTGCTCATTTTCGAACGAGTCACATACCCTCTAATGAAATTTCATTTACTCATGAAACTTTATGGGTGCAAGTTTATAACCTCCCACGTGTGTGTGTTCGTGGGTCTTACCAGAGACGACGACGGAGGGGCTGCCGAATGGGCGTTGGCACAGGATGAAATTGAAATGGAAGATTGAGGATGTATAGTGGTTCCCCATATATAGGGAGCCATTGTAGTATCCCCAATAGCAAGCCCTAAAATGGAGAAACGGATAAAGCATGTATTTGGGAAAAACCGCAACTACAAACCCTATAATTTAGGAAAAAATCATGTTTTAGGGAATCGGATGAGAATGCTCTTACAACCCTAGCCACGTAATATAAGGTCGGTTCAATGGTAAGGCCATTTAAGACATTACCTAAGGTCTCACCCTATGCAAAGCCTTCAAAAATAAAAGTGAGTTGTTTTTTTTTTCATTAAATAAAATTTTAAATAATTTTTTATATTTTCAACGAGTGCAAGGCTCCATAATACTAAATTTAATATTTAATATAATGAATTATTATATTTTTAAATAAAGTTTTTAAGATCTTGCTAAATTGAGGTATACAATTTACATTGAGGCCTCATTTTAAGTTGTTGTATTAAATATAAATTTTAAAAAAATATACTTAAAGATTTTAAATAAAATCTAATCTTATTAAAAATTGTGAAAATATTTTTGAATTTTAGTCTTTTTAAACTAATTGAGTTTTTCTACTTATCATCTGTATATTACACATTTAGTAAGAAAAAAATGATGTATAAGATATGGTGTAAGTATGATGGATAAAACTTTTCAACTAGAAATATGGAATATAAAACATGAGTGGCTTTACCGCCACCGCTCCCAGCACCTGTTGGGAGCCACCGCTAGTCTTAAGATTGTTTTTTTTTTCATATATGTATTTTTTAACACTTTTAAATATTTTTAAGAAAAATATAAAAAATTATAATATTATTAAAAAAATACATTCTTAATCATTAAGTTAAAAATATAAAAAATAAAAAATGGGAGTGGGAGCTACCGGTAGCTCCCAGCGAGACATCTATCACTTCCCATAAAACATAGCTAATGGCTAAGAGCATCTCCCATTGGAGTTCCTATATACCATTTATCCCTATAATTTGGGGATGAATTTAGGGCTTTGGAGAAAAAACCCCTCCCCATTGGATTTTCTATTTTGCGGTTTAACTATACGGGATCTACAATCATTCCCCATATATGGGGAACGACTATAACTCCCCATCGCATTCCAGGCTCTTCTATCCCGCATCTTCTTCTCTCTCGGCTCAACCCATCTCTCGAAACACCAACGATTGCAGCCTCGAATTCATCGACAAAAATTGTAAGTTTTGCTTTCAGCTTGCTGAAAATCTTGATGCTTTGATTTCGCAATACCAAGATTCACAGCCCCTTTCCCTCATTTTCAAAATTTTTTTCTCATTTCATACCTCTCTCCTTCTATGTTTTTCTCTTCCCATTTTTCTTCCTCTCGAGGCCATGATCAAGGTAAGTATGCGATGGATTATGAGATGCAATTTGGTGCTTTGCGTGAGCGAGCTCTTGGCTATTTGGCTGCTGAGAAAATCTTACATGCTTTCAGATTGGTTCAATTTATCATATTTTTTGTCACTTTCTCATTTAGTCATTCTCATTTTGGGCTTTGTTTGAGGAAATTGGTTCTCATTTTCAGCTTGTGTTGCCATTGATTTATCTTTATTTTATCACTGTGTTGAGTGTTTGGCTGTCGAGAAAATAATGAAAATTGGTAGATTTTTTTTTTTAAGTTACTCTATATATATGTTTTTTCTTGTGCTTTCACTGAGATGTGACTTTCGGACTTATGTGGTTGTGAAATTTCAATTTCTGTTGTGGTCGAATCTGATATTTCCAATTGGATTGTCATTTTTCTCACCCTTGTTTGGCTGCTGCGAAAATCTAGTGGTATTTATTGAATTACTCCTAATTACTAAAATTCAAATTATTTGGATTCCTAGTGATCCTTGAGGTCATATAGAGCCTTCAGTTGGAGGGAATTTCCGTGTTCTATAGTTTATTGTGCATTAGAATTTATGTATTCTATAATTTCTTAATTTGCAAAATACTTCTACTATTAAGCCAATTATGTTTCATTGCTCTTTCCATGGGTAATTTGTTCTGTGTTGTTGGGTTTCTTTGCAGTATTTCATATCTCTCGGGGGAAGAGGCTGTTATTAGGCTGTGATGATGGTGTTATAATGTGGGTTAATTCACAAGTGTTAATAGGGCTTCATCAATATGGCGGGGTAATCCTCATTCTGAATTGCCATATTGCAGTTTATGGTACTTTTCACAAAAGACAATAGACATTCGGGTGGGGTTTTGCAGCCATTCGATAAGAATGGCTCATTGGTTATGTATGCTGTCAATATATTCACCATTCTGAGCCCCATTTATTTTTTTATATTTAGAATTTTATGGGAAATCCAATGGGAATACTCTTATTTAGAATTATTTTGATTTGCATGTTGTTTGGTTGTTGTTTTGTGTGAATATGTGAATTGGTCAATTCTGTGCAGTTGCTTTTTGCTGTGTCATTTTTTTTGTGTTATTTTGTGATAGAAAAGTAATGTGTAAATTAAACCCCCTCGGTTTTGAAAATGACAAATCGTAGTGGGGATACAGAAAATTTATGGTTATTTCTTCAATGACTAGGAAACCCAGACGACTAACAAATAGTGGCAACTAGTGGTGCAACCATGAGAGGGTGGCCAAATTTCGTAGATGTCACCATTCAGTTTCTGAACCAAGGTTGGAAGAACCCCAAACTTCATAGTTACTTGTCTAACATTTCAGTTCATTTTTAGATATGGATTCACAAGACCCTGGCCATATGTACTTCACCAAACTCCTAAGTCAACATCCTCAACTAGATCCCATTTAAGGTGGGCAAAGTGGAAACTCTCCTATGACTATTGATGACTCTCCACCCCTACCCCATAACGATCATATTGGAGTTAGAAAATCAGTTAGGGGTGTGAACTTCACCCCTGAAGAAGACAAGTTATTTGTCTCTGCATGGCTTAATTGTAATCTTGATGCCGTCTAGGGAACAGACCAAAAATGCTCCTAACTATGAGAAATTTTTTTTGAATACTTCCAACAATTTAAAGAAAGCACAAATGACCGGACAATAAAGTATTTAATACATCAGTGATCAGTTATTCAAAAGGCGACAAATAAATTTTGTGCGAAACTAGCCCAGGTTGAAGGGTTGAATCAGAGTGGCATAACCGAGCAAGACAAGGTAAATATCTATACTCTTATTTCAGTTACGAATAATTAGTTTTTTTTTTTAACATTGGTTTAACAAGTTTCTTATTTTGTTTACATGCTAGTATGAAAAGGCCATGATTATGTACCAAGTGCAAGAGAAATGCTCCTTCCAATTCGAGCATTGTTGGCACTTTTTGAAGAACCAACCTAAATGGATTTGGAGTTTCACAACGGAGGATCTAAAGCAACGGAAGACGATGTCCCCATCCCCGACTCCGACCCCGACTCGATGTTCGGGCACTGAGACGGTTGATTTGGTTTTTGATAACGGGCCAGATAATGTGATGGATAATAAAGTGATCAAATTGGACCGACCATTAGGAAGGAAAGTTGATAAAGGATAACGAAAGGCCAAAGGCATGGTAGGAGAGGAGATTGTTGTGTTCAACAGGCTGAAGTATACACTTTTAGAGGAGTCACGTGCTCAGGAGAAAGAGTTTTATCGCCTCAAGGCCGAGAAGATGAAATATGACAAGGAAAAAGAGGTAAATAAAATCCATCAAGAGGATGAAAAACTGAGGTTGGGGGATGAAAGACTGAGGTCGGAGGTAGAGAAAGTAGAGCTCGCTAAGAAGGAAGCAGATCAGTACATTATGATGATGGACGTTAGTGCCATGCGAACACTGTAGCGGTTATATTTTGAGGAACTGCAGAGGGAAATCTTGGCGAGACGTAATGATCTTGTACAATTGGATTGATAAAAAATTAAGAATTTCTTTATAGTTTATTTCTTTATTTTACGTTTCAAACAATGATGTATGACAATTTTATTTGGATTGTTTTGTGTTAAATTTTCAAATTGTGGAAATTGGCTATTAAAATTTTAGAAACTATTGCATATGCATGCTCAAATATAGCCACTACTAACATGAAGGAAATATGAAACTACCGTAATTAACTCAAATATTATTACTGCTAAAATGGCAGAAAAAATAAATCATTATGCGACATATCTACTGTTGGGAAAATAATAACCATTGATGTTCAATTAGATCTGTTTGGAGCTGATGATGTACCGAGCTGTCTCTAATATGATAAAGACGTTGGATGAAATCCGTAAACTCAGTTGTATAATTGCGCAATAGTTCTAAAATTTCATCATCAAGTTGATCATACTCAATGTTCAGATCCTCACGATCATCACGCTCGTATTCAATGATCATATTATGTATAATAACACATGCTTTCATTATATTTTTTAATTCATTGACTTTCCATATTCGGAAAGGTCCATGAATGATTGCAAATCGTTGTTGAAGTATCCTGAATGATTACGGAGTACATACCTTTTCAGGCTGCGGGACAATTTCTCCACTTCCAATACATGTAGTCAATGCTTCCCAGCATTCCTGGGAATTCCTGTTGTTCACCAACCCCAAGCAATCGAGCAATATCATTGGCATTTGGTAACCGCAAGTATGATTATAAAAAAACACTGACTATTGTCTCAGAGAATTTTGTAAGACTCTCCATTGCGGTGCTTTCACCAATACGTATGTATTCATTTATAAAATCTCCAGTAACCCCATACGCTAGCATTCTAAGTGCAATGGTTATTTTTTGTATAGAAGATAAACCAAGTCTTCAGGCATTATCTCTTCTTTGGACAAAGAACGACTCGTAAGACTTTACCTTATTTAGAATACGGAGAAATAGGGGATGACTCATCCAAAATAATCGCGAAATAGGTGCTCGTGCCTTTCAATATGATCACGCCGAATGAAGTTATGGTATTGACGATTGCCACGACGCCTCGATGACTGTCCTTCGGCCTCGTCATTAAAAACAACATCCAACTTATTTTCAGAGGATAAGTATGTAAGCAATTTGCGAAAGAATGTACGAATCATTTGATGAAGGGTGTGGGATATCAAGGGAGACTATTGAATTTCGGTTCTTTAGATCAAATGAAACTTGAGTTTGTGAGAATGTGAACGTAAGCATAAAGCGTATTTATAAAGGAAAAAATTACCGTTACATATAGGATAAAAAATATTACCGTTTGAAAGAAGACAAAAAAAGTTATCGTTGAAAAAAAGACAAGAAATATTACCATTGGAGACATGAGTTCAAAATGTTACCATTGAAGGTAAAAGTTCAAAATGTTATTATTAGAAAATGTACATATTTAAAAAAAAAAAAATTACTATTTTTATAATACAGATTTCGGTTTGAAAAATAATATTGTATTCGATACTCAAAATCGTATAAGTATTTAGTAGAATGTGATATTTGAAAAGAAGATAATAAGATAAAATAGTTAATAGTTAAGACTGTAAATGGAAGTGAGAGAAAAAAATAATAATAAAAAAATATTATTTAATAAAATAGAGGTAGGGATGAAGAATGAGATGTAGAAGATGTTTAAAAGATAAATAAAATTAAAAAAAGTTAAAAATATTCTTTTTAATTAAATTATAAAAAATTTTAGATAAATCTAATGAGATGCTCTAAGATGGTCTTTGACTTGTTTTCATGTGTAGGTACGGCGTTCCCATTTTTGTTTATAAGAAAATCCAAGCTTGATGGCCAGCCGACCTAAAGCCCCTAGCTAGGCGTGAAATTTTGGTATGAGCGGTGTGCCGTCAGAGTGCGCCACTCAGGCTGACCGATACGTTAAATATATATTTTTTTCAATTTTTTTTTTTCAGATTTTTTTATTATTTTAAAATATTTTTAAAAAATATAAAAAAATCAATACATTAATAATGACTTTCTTAATTATTAAATAAAAAAATTAAAATATATAAAATATAAAAATGAGTGAATAAATTGAATGGACAATATAACATTTTTTTTTATAAAAAATCTTCATAACTTTCTATTATTCATTCACACTCCACACATCACATTTTTTAAAATTTTTTTTATTAAATATTTATTATAGGAATAGTGAATAGAAAATTAAAAAAATAAACTCAAAAAATATTTTAAAAATATTACAAAATTTAGATAAGAAATTGAGAATCCAAATCATTTTATGTTCGTACAAGTTGTATTTTTTTGAAACAAAAAAATGACTAAAGATTTTAGAAAGCGATGTGTTTAGTCTACAAAGATATTTAAAAAAAAAATTATAAAATTGAAGATACGTTAAGTCATAAAATATATTTTAATATAAAGTATTAAATTTAACCTAATAATTTAAATTACCTCAGCGCATAAATGGATTTTAATAGATTTATCAGTTCTCTTGTAAAAAATACAATTAGTCAACTGCACCTACCTAGAACCAACAGATTTCTTTTAAAAAAAAAAATTTTAAACACTGTCTACTCTTACAAATAAGATAAATACGATATAATATAATTAAAACTTCCCATCTAAATGTATTTCATCTATTTATTAGAATATATTATTTTAATACAAATAAAAATTATTTTCTATAATAAATATTTTTTAAAATATTTTTAATCTAAAATAATAATTTAATCTCCCCTTCATTTCTTTACTATTGGTCAAAAACTTGTTCACATTTTAATCCAAACATTCCTCAGCATTACCTCATTTACACATCTCTCGCATATATAGTACGTGACAAGTTAAGTTTCCTCAACCTATGATATATTATTATTAATATGATATTTTTAAAAAATATCATATTATTAATATGATGATACTAATGATTTCATTTACACATTTTTTATTATTAATATGATATATTTTTTAGTGTAATACTGAAAAATAGTATTTTTTCTTTTAAACTCTTCGAGATCCACAACAAAAATTTAATAATGATGATACTAATTATAATAATAATACGTGTGGTACACTAGTGGCCCTTGTTCACATGACTTGCGCCTCCCTATCTCATCCCTACTCCAAATCCATAATTCCGGGCTGAGAACGCTACAAGTACAAACGTGGGAACCAGGCAAAACTTGCCATCATAATTCACTTTTCGTTATGATCTTCAGTCGATCAGCAATGGAGTTTCAAGATTTCATCCTGATAGCGGCATGTTCTTTAGGCTTCATCTCTCTCTGCAAAACCTTCATCCGATTTCTGAAATGGGTCTGGGTTTCGTTCTTCAGGCCTGCAAAGAATCTCAACGAGTATGGCTCTTGGGCTCTTGTAACTGGCTCCACCGATGGAATCGGCAAAGCCCTTGCCTTTCAGTTAGCTTCAAAGGGCATTAACCTAGTCTTAGTTGGTCGCAGCCCTTCAAAACTCGAAGCTACGTCGAACGAAATACAGGAAAAGTTTGCACGAAAAGTAGACGTAAAATGTATTGTTATAGACTTGGCGAAATTTAGTGGGGAAGAGATATCAAACATGGTGGAGGAAGGGATTAAAGGGTTAGATGTTGGCATTTTGATAAATAATGCTGGGACGGGATCTCCTTATCCGATGTTTCTTCATGAGGTTGATTCTGAGGTTTTGGAGAGCCTAATGAGGGTGAATATGGATGCCGCAACTTGGTTGACGAGAGCTGTACTTCCGGGCATGCTGCAGAAGAAGAAAGGAGCCATTGTCAACATTGGTTCTGGTTCCTCCATGGCCGTTCCTGCTTTCCCTTTAGGCACTGTTTATGCATCAACAAAAGCGTAAGTTTCCTCTCGTTTTTGTATTTAATTATATATATATATATATATATATATATATATCTGTATATATAGGATTTTCTGTTCTTTGGCTCTTGTTTTCTACAATATCATTCCTTCTTTCTTCGCCATTTCTAAATGGGTTTTTGAATACTGTTGGCTGTTATATGTTTTTGGTCCCAAGCTGGATTGTCATCCATCATTAATTATGAATTTGGTTGCCAGCATAATTCGCTAACAATATATAAAATGACCAACTAGGTATAAAATAATTGAGTTTGAGTTTGATATAAATAAATTTTTATCAAAAGAGATCGATTTGACAAGACATGATTAATATATAAACAGGTCAAATGTAAGTTGATCTGCAAAACTTACAATCAATTCATATAAGATGAATAAAT
This sequence comes from Cyclocarya paliurus, assembly GCA_029856935.1. Classification (NCBI taxonomy): domain Eukaryota; kingdom Viridiplantae; phylum Streptophyta; class Magnoliopsida; order Fagales; family Juglandaceae; genus Cyclocarya; species Cyclocarya paliurus. The sequence goes on from CM056958.1 coordinate 13,966,506, forward strand.
CATATTATTTGATTCTATAAGAGCACCAGTATTAGTTTGGTCAAATGTATCTTCAAAATTTAGCTAATATCATACTTTTTTATATTTGTATATTTCATTTAAATTCAATTTCTACATTGAATTAACCATTTATTCTCTATATAATAAAAAAATATTATTAAATTAATAATTTTTTTATTTAATTTATTTGTATCACATTTAATGCTAATAACAAAAAATATTTGATTAAACTCATAAAAAATTCTATCTAAATTTCTTAATTACAAACCAAATAGTATTTTTATTGGAGTGAGAAACTAATATTTTAATATTTGCTTAGAGTGAGAAATTATTATTTTAACTTTTGGTGAATTAATTTGGTTCTTCAAATTTGGCTAATCACTGTAGCAGAAATCCAAATTGTTTTAGAGATACTCAATTCAATATGGGGTCTTTTTAATACAAATTATCTAAATTTTAGCCAACTTTCAACTTTGTCCAAGCTAATGCTAGTGCTCTAAGTGTTTAGCTTTATATGCATTTATTATTATTGGAATGTAATATTAATATTAGTATTAGACTACTTAATTATTTTAGGAAAGTATTGATTTTCTTATATATTATTGGTCTAGATGTTGAAGAAAAATAGTTATCATGAATCCAGTTATAATTTTGAATGATTTATTTAGATATCCATTGTATGATATATGAAGTTATATTAATTGGGTCAAAATATAAAGGCCGTAAGCTCAATCTATTTATATGAAACAGATTAAATAGACTGAAACGGGTTAAACGGATAATGTTCAAGTTAACCCAATAAAAATGAATTATTAAACAAGTTTTGCATGATATCGTATCATATCATATCACCCATTATATATATCATCATATTAGAGTTTTAGGTCTAGTTTGTTTTCAGAGATGAGATGAGATGAGATGAAATAAGTTGAGATTAAAGTTAAAAAGTTGAATAAAATATTATTAGAATATATTTTTTAATATTATATCTGTTTTAAGATTTGAAAAAGTTGAATTGTTTATTTTATTTTGTATGGGGATTTGAAAAAATTGTAATGATGAAATGGTAAATTTTCAAAATTTTCAAAATTTTAGATTTTATCCTTGATAACATATTTAATTAAACCGATTATATTTATATTGATCCATAAAATCTAATATTCCATGAGTTAACACATGAACTGAAAGACAATTAATAGGCAAACACGAAGTACCGCCCTTGCTGCAAACATTCACGAGGTTGTTATGACCTTTGTTTCAGGTATCTGGCGATGTTCTCGAGATGCATTAGTTTGGAATACGAGCAACACGGAATAGATGTTCAGTGCCAGGTTCGAATAATTCTTCTATTTTCCTTTCCTGATCTACTATTTACAAAGTTATAAAGACTGCTGCAAAATGTAAATTAAAGATTTTATAACTTAATAGAAATATTTGATGGAGAAAAATGAGGTTCTCCATATATTATTCTCAACTACAGATTAATGTCTCTTAATATCTATCTTAATATTATTGAGTCACAGTCTCATTTTATTAGTGTTTAATTTTCTGATCCCCGGCCACCCAAACAAGCACTCCGTGGGAGGTAAATGTCATATTCCCACTTCGTTTCACTATGGAAAATGCTAATAATTAAGTACTCTCGAAATACAAATAGATTGATATTGTCACCCCAACATTCGATGTCATGCTATTTTCTAAAGATAGCGTTAGCGTGGCATACAACTTAACATGGAGATATTGGTGTTACAAAGAAAGTCTTAGGTATATATGCGCGCGGTTTAATTAACAGTTTCATTATCTTCTTATGAGCTATGTAAATATTTGCATGCAGGTTCCACTGTTTGTGGCAACAAAGATGATAAGAGGTTTCAACAACAAAGCTTCTTTATTCACTCCCTCAGCAGATATGTACAGCAAAGCAAGCATCCGATGCATCGGTTATGAACATATCTGCACGCCCTACTGGTTGCATTCTGTACAGTGGTTCTTAATACAAAGATTGCCAGATGCATTGTTAAATTGGTACCTGTTTGAGCTCTTTCTTAAATCACGCAAAAGAAAAATGGAGAAGTACAGTACAAGATTTCCGAGTGTCAACCACTGAGAACATCTTGTCCGTGCAATATATAGAGGATGAGTTGTTTGATGATCTGAAAGCTTTTGGGAGAGCCATTTTTAAGAGTATTTTATCTAAATGATTGGAGATAAGAGTGCTTTTTAAGCCTCTGTTCAGGTATGAGTTTGGAAGATTAGAAAATGATTATATGTAATAACCCCTCCCTAAAACTGGGAGGAGCTGCTACATTTCATCCTCTTTTTTTTTTTTTTTTTAAACATAAACAATATCCCAACAGTTTATAAAAAAAACCTGAATAACATCTGACAATTTATAAAAAGGGACCTTCCCATTTTCTTTCATAAGTTCAATCCAAAATAACATAGTTTGTCAAAGTGGGAGATAGTCCCATTAGTTTTAAAATAAAAACATCCACAACTACCATTCGGGTATAGAGAACATATACCTGATCTACATAAGATTTCTTCCCCAAAATACATAGTCCACAGTTTCACAAAACTATCAAAATGAACCCAACACCATAAAAAGAGACCCATCCCAAGGCTACCACTAGGCGTTTGTCTCCTTCTTGAGTAATACCTTGCTCTTCAGCCTCGTCCTTATCATTACCTAGACGTTTAAAACATTAACATAAAAGTATATCTAATATTCAGTCAGTAAGTAGTATACCATGCAATTAAAATATCATACATGCACTATTCTTTCTTTTGGAAATTCATACAAGCTTAAAACATTTAAAATAAACATTAATAATCAATTACACTTTCCTTGGCTAGTACACACTATCATGTTCTATGTGTTAGGGTTAGTAGTCTTTGGACCTGATTCTACCTGTTGCCATTGGTTGGGAATCCTTTAGTCAGGATGGCGCCATTGGGTGCACTACCAATGAGACCGATCCGGTATTGTAATATGCCAATTTCTTTGGTACCATAATCATTTAGTCATTGGCTATTAAGTATTTTCATACATAAATTAAACTTTCATTCCTCTTTCTTTCTTTTCTTTCCATTCAAAGCATTTTTATCATCTTTCTTAATCCAATGTACATGCATTTCTTTCATAAAGATGCATTTCATGCCATACTCTATATAAAGAAAAATCACTAATTCTTAAGAAAACATGCATGGTAAATCTCATGATTTAAACCTTGAATGTACATGCTTTACATCGTACATATACACACATTTATAATTAATAGGACACTTAACATGCGCTACCAAGAAGGGCTCATACATAGCATATAAATTTACCTTTTATCACACAGAAGCATTTGAATAAAAATGAGCATTTAGTAGAAGAAAATATTGAGTAAGAAGCATGGTCATAGCTACTTATCTTCAAGCTAAACCTTAGTCCCACTTTGCACCTCAATAAGTCCTATTCAATGAAATTGAAATGAGCATATCAACACCTACTTCGCACTTTCCTTAACTCCCTCTTCACTTAGAGAAAGTCACTACAAAACACAAACCAACCCATCTAACTTCCTTCCATACCTAGCACTAAGTCAAAACATCCAAACTCATTTCAAGCAAATCCAAAGAAACTCACAATCATGACTAATAGCATGCTTGCTGTCCAATAGGAGCTATTTAGTTTTTCTACATGGAGGATGGATGAGAATCATGGGTTAATAATGTATAAATGATAAGAATTTACTTGGGAATGGAATAGAACAAGGAAACATAAAAAATCTGGAAATTTTCACTGAAAGGGCATTTTGACAGCTTTTTGGTAACTTGGTGGAACTTAAATAGGTGAAGGGTCAAGGCTTGCTAGATGACTGGTTTGTCCCTCATTTTCAGTATTTTATCAGACAAGCAATTAGTTTTGGTTGGGTGAAGGGTGAAATGGACAATAGGGGTGAAAGGGACTGGTTTGCGCTTCAAAACAGAACACATAGCAGAAAATTCTGCACTACATGGATAGCTAGCAGCCTTAGTGCATTCTTTCATTTTAAACTTCCTACATTCAACCACAATCCCAACAACATAGACTAAGGATGCTAGTATTGAAGAAAGCTTGCAAGAAACATCATTTTTTGTTTTAACATAGCACAAAACAGCAAGGGAACTTTCTTTATAAACCAGAAAATTACAACATAAAATTAACTAGTTTTAATGAAATCCTTGGTGGTTACTAAGACTATTAAGTTAAGGAAAATATTAAATACACATTCTCATATCCACTAGTTTAACACATAAAAATAAAGACTTGGACATAGTTAAGAACATAATTTAAACTCAAGGGAAACAACGAAAGACCATAACAGAATTGTTTTCACAAAACTACACAACCCAAAATGAAACAGGGCAGAAAATTCCCTCACCTTCATAACTGTGTTCTTGCAAGATTTGAACTATCCCTACCCTTCTTCCACTTAGTCTCACAGTCAACTAAACAGGAGTAAAGAGCAACAAGTGAGAAAATCAAACATTGGAAGTCAAAGGGGCGAAATCTGGACAGCAACAGATTTTTCAGACATTCATGGCTACAGTTTTGGGCTTTAGATCAAATCAAACCACAAGAGTTTGGGACTAGGTTTTTGTTACCTGATTTAAGCTTCTTCCCAAGGTGTGGAATTGAAGAACACAAAGAGTGTCTCGGCTGGAGCGCCAAAGTAGAAATTTCAAAACGAACTTCGAATACCAATCGTGTATAATCCAAAATCTACAAGAGAATGGGTCCAGAAATGGACTTACCTTGTTGTTCCTCTCCTTGAGGAGATGAGAGCTAGGGCTTTTCTGAAGTTGGAAAGAAAGGAACGAAATGGAGGAGGAAGAAATGAGACACACAAGTCTGCCTTGTGGTTTTCTCCCCTCGGGATTTGTTGGATGCGGAAGTGCTTAAAAAGGTTGCACGCCTCTCCTACCTGCTGGAGATACTTCTTTAGTTTTTCTCCTTTAGTGGCAAACTACCTCGTTACCTAAGCAACCACCACCTACGAGTCGCCCCTTACCTTACTTCAACCTCAGTAGCTCCTAACGACTGGCCACTATCATTCCTGCCAATAGCGCTTCGTACTCGACCTCATTATTAGTGGTTTTGAAATCGAGCTTGACCGTGTAGTTATGTTCTTCTCCAAACTCTGTGACTATGTGCACCCCTACACCCCTTAGCCCAGTAGGACGAGTCGTCGACCTATTCTTGTCAAGTCTTGCCTTGGGGTGCAATGACTATCTCTTCAGGGAAGTTTGAGAACTCGGCCATAAAGTTTGTCAGAACTTGCCCTTTGATCGTTGTGCAGGGGAGGTACACGATGTTGAATTCTCTCAACTCGATCGCCCAATTCGTCATCCGGCTGGACACGTCGGGCTTCTGCAGTATTTTTTTGAGTGGGGCAGGTTTAAGTACCTTCATCAGGTGAGCTTGGAAATATGGCCTCAGTTGTCTTGCGGCGATGACTAACACGAATGCCAACATCTCTGTTCGGGGGTACCTAAGCTTGGCTCCTCAAAAAGCACAGGTGAGCTTGGAAATATGGTCTCCTTCCTCGTTGCGAACCAAGATAGCGGACAAGGGCGTTCGGGGTCACCGCTAGGTATACAATCAAGTCTTCCCCCAACTTGGTCTGGCTAAGGAGTGGTGGGTGGTGGGTGGGCTAAATACTCCTTTAGTTCGTCGAAGGCCTGGCTACACTCGTCGCCCCACTCCCTTGCCTTTCTAAGGACCTTAAAGAAGGGAAGGCAATGATCGGTAGACCTCAGGATGAAGCGGCTCAGAGTGGCCACTCTCCATGCCAACCTTTGGACCTCGTTGATTGTTCGTGGCGGCGGTATATCCATGATTGCCTTGACCTTCTCAGGCTTGGCCTCGATTCCAAGTTCCGAGACTATGAAGCCTAGAACTTCCCCGACTCGACACTGAAGGCCCACTTCAGTGGGTTGAGTTTCATCTTATATTTTCTTAGCACTGCAAAGGCTTCCAAAAGATCGTCGAGATGCTACTCTGGCTTCTTCCTTTTGACCAAGAGGTCATCCAAATAAACCACCATGTTTTGCCTAGTCTGCTCTTTGAACATCCGATCAACCAGTCGTTGATAAGTTGCACCTGCATTCTTAAGACCTAACGACATAGCTTTGTAGCAGTAGAGTCCTCAGTTGGTGATGAAGGTCATATTCTCTTCATCGTCTATGTTCATCTTGATCTGATTATACCTAGAACATGCATCCATGAAACTGAGCAGGGGGTGTCTGGTCGTCGAATATGCTATCAGATCTATCCACGACAGTGGGAAGCTGTCTTTTGAACAAGTCTTGTTTAGGTCGTGAAGTCTACACACATCCTCAACTTTCCACTTGCCTTCTTTACTAAGACCACATTAGGAAGCCACTCGGGATAGTGGACTTCCCTGATGAACCCCGCAGCTAGGAGCAGGTCCACCTCTTTGGCGATGGCTGCATACTTCTCTGCACTGAAGCTGGGTCGCTTTTGCTTGATCATTTTTGCCTTGGGGTCCACATTGAGGCGATGCTCGATGATAGACATGTCGATTTTGAGCATTTATTCATGACTTCAGGCAAACACATCTCGGTGCTCAGCGAGGAGCTGCTTCATGGATTGGGTTAGTTTCGAGGGCCATCTTGGTCTATACTCAAACAGTGCGTTCAGGTCTCTGCGGATCCACCTTCGCTAATTCTAGAGGTTCGTTGGGTTTTGCCTCCCGTAGGGCCTCCTCATCCCTCATTTCCTCTTCGAGCTTTGTCAGGGTAGGGGTCGAAGGTGGGCCGACATCCTTTTGCACTCCTTCAAAAGCTTGGACCTTGATAGCCTCAAGTTTCATATCCCAAGCGTAGCACTCTTTTGCCAATTTCTGCTCACCACGAATCTTGTATAAGTTGCCCTCATGGTGGGGGCAATGGGCGTGTCATTTCATATGGGGTCAGGTATCCCTACCACTCACCTGTCGTGCTATAGATAAGTCAGACCTGATTGCAGTTGCCTCTTACACCCTAGGAGGCACATTATGGTTGTCGAGCCCAGGACGCATTAAATGCGATGTGGCTCCCCTTTATAGCATGGTCTCCTCCATCCCATTAATGCGACATGGTCTCGGTAGGCATACCCACCTCTCTGACCAGTCTAGGCATCGAGACTCAGGTTCAGGGGATGTCCCTAATTATCGATCAATAAAGATGTCAAATTGTTTTTCCTGCTACCCTCTTGTTAGTGTACTCTGGATGGTTACTTATCTTTTTGGGCCTCCTGGGCTTGTTTAGCCCACCCCAGGCCTTATCCTTGGATTCGGGCCCAGCCTTCCTCTAGGCCCAGCCTTGGAGATAATTCTCTGCACATTGTTCTTATTGCTAATAAGTGCTTGAAGAGTAGACTCAGAGGTGGCATTCCTAGCATCCTTTGTAAATTGGATATGGAGAAGGCTTTTGACCATGTCAACTAAGATCTTGGTTTATACCTTTGGTAGGTATGGTTTTAGAGAAAGGCGGTGTAATTGGATGAAAAATTGTATATTTACTGTTAGATTTTCAGTTTTGGTCAATGTTACACAAACTGGTTGTTTTTAACAGCTCCGGATCCACCATCCCCTTTTTCTTTTGTTTCAGTTATAGATATGTTGAGCAGAATGTTGAGGCAATGACAGGTAGGGGATTCATATCAGGCTTCTCAGTGGGCAGCCATTCGTATGGTTGCGTTAATGTTTCTCATCTAGTATTTGCGGATGACACTTTGATTCTTTGTGAGCCAAATTCTAACTAAGTCCGTTCTTTATGGGCTCTCCTGCTATGTTTTGAAGTTGTATCTAGTTTAAAGGTGAATTTATCAAAGTCTTAAATGATCCATGTTGGTTTGGTTAATAATTTAGGGAAATTGGTTGATATTTTGGGCTACAAAGCCATTAGCTTGCCTTTGAAGTATCTTGGCCTCCCTTTGGGGGCACCTCACAAATCCAAGACTATTTGGGATGGGATTATAAAGAAGATTGAGTGTCAATTGACTGGTTAGAAAAGGATTTATTAATGAAGAGCATCTTATCTAATATCCCAACCTATTTTTTAAGGTGGCTTTCTCTGGGTGGTTGGCTTCTAACAGAAAAATTCTTACCATTGATGAGTTAAGAAAGCATGGTATTGTAATGGATTAGTGCTTTATGCACAAAAGATGGGGCGGATTGGCGGATCATCTTCTTTTTCTTCATTGTGATGTGTCAAAGGGTTTATAGGATGAGGTATTTGCTGAGGCGAGAATTGCTTGGGTGATGCCCTAGAGGGTGGTCAACCTTTTTGCATGTTGGAGAGGACTTCTAGAAAATTGTCAAATAACAGCTGTTTGAAAGATGGTTCCTCTTTGTCTTATGTGGTGAATTTAGAATGAGAGGAGTTGGTGTTGTTTTGAGAATAGAGAACAATCGGTGGAAGAGATTCAAGCTTTCCATTTTCATACTTTGTTGCTTTGTGTTTTGGTTATTGTATTGGATGGGAATAGTCTTAATGACTTTTGTAATTTTTCAGGGTTAGCTTGTAATTAGGTGTCTCTCTATGTACACTTCTTGTGTATTTGGGCTATGCCTAATTACGTTTATTAATAAATTTCTTACAAAAATATAAATTACAGCTTCAAACATCAACAAGGTCAAGCAACAATCTCAAAACTCACACATGAAAAGCTATATCTCGAGGATTGGAGCACTCCTAGAGAGGCGATGAGAATCAACAATCAAGCATGCAATAAAAGGTATAGTACGAAGCATCACAAACACAGAGGCAAGCACGCAAGTCTTCAAACCGTCAATATTCATCTTCAAGCTCAGTTCAAGTAGAGTCCCTTATCTCCATACAGTGGGGGAAATTTCTAGATGCATGCCGCTGCTCCAATCTTCTTCTCCAAAGCTAGTGCATCGTGAGTGGCAAAGGAGGTGGGCAATGTGGAGAGGAGCGACCTAAACACGGAGAGAGGGAGGAAAACCGAGTGAGAGCAGCAGAGACACAGACGTAGAGAGAAAGAGTCAAAGGAAAGGAGATGGCGGGGAGAGTTGAATAGCATAGAGAGGGGCGGCAATGTGGTGTAGCTAGGAGGGAGTGAGAGAAGCAGACGAAGGGAAGGAGGAGAGATGGTCGGAGAAGATTACTTGTGTGGACCTATGGTCGGCGGCAAGGACACGATAGGGCACTAATGGTGGAAGGCAAGCTAGAGTAGCATGAGGGCAATAAAAGTTCAAGGGAGAGATAGAGAGACCATTGGCAGAACCAAGTTGAGGCCAAAAGGGGCCATCGCGCTAGCGTAAAAAAGAAACTAATCATTATTATTTAAATTCAAATAAAAATTGATAAAAAATAATGTTGATCCTAAAAAATTTAAAAACTTCTTAAAATTTTTTAAAAATATGAAATTAACTTCTAATACCATCTAAAATTCTTAGGTCTTCTTAAAAGTATGAAAATGATAGTTGCTATATTTTATTAAAGAAATGCTAGATAAAGTCATAGATTATGTATATGCTGCACATTCATTTTGAAAAAGAGTGTGTTCTACTATTAAAAAATTAATTTTTTATGTAGATATCATATTTACTCATTTTTTAAAAAATAAGTATGCGACGCTTGCACACTCATAACTGCAAATATCATTTCTTTTTTCTTAAAGTTCATAATTTTTACATCCAAAATATAAAAATGAGTATACATACATAAAAACAAAAAAGCAAAAATATACAACCGAAAATTTTAAAACTTAAAAATATGAGTTAAGAAATATACAATCCAAAAAATATTTCTTATAAATTGAAGGAATACGTACGAAATTAAATGTATTTTTTTATAATTATAAATAACAATGTATATAGACATAGGCATGTATGCAAGCATAGTCATTGCATAGATCAATATGGCCGCTCAAAACAGAATTTTTGGTTCCTCTATTGAGAAAGACAGAGGGAGGGAGGGAGAGAGCAGCTCTCAAAATATGACTCACACTAACAACCTTAGGATGTGACAAATTAAGCTATTGATTGTATCTTTGGTTGTCGTATGTCATTGGTACGTACCTACTCCCAAGCTTTGTTATGGTCATTTTTATTAATATGTTATATTTACTAAAACTGAAAAAAATAGTTTAAAAAACGTCTTGACATCAACATGAACAAAATCTAAATAAATAATAACAAACAATGCTCCTCATCGTCTGATATAATTCTGAGTAGCCACAAAGAAAGAGAGAAGATAAATATAAATACATATTATTATATTATTTATTTATTCATACAAAAGTTAAATAAATAATTATAACGAGTAACGCTATTTTGTATGTTTTATTTATTGTCAATTATCTGATATCATCCTATCATGTTGAGAGAGTAATAGTTAAAAGGAAGGTAGACAACATTTTTCAATAATAATAAAAATAGGAAAAATAATAAATAGACTTTTAGTTTACAATTATTTTACTACTCCATTTAAAGTGAGGGATATTCAGATAAAATTAAAATTATTTGTGAATGAAGTGTCACAAATATACTGGTTGAATTAAAATAAATTATAAAATAATTATAAGAGTTAATTTAAAATAAATTATAAAATAATTATAAAAGAGTTGCGAGTAAAAGTGGTCCTTGTTCACTCCAGCGGCGCCTAGTACCTAACTTCCCTACGCCAAATCCATAATTCCGTGCCACCTTCTGAAAACGCTACAAACGTGGGAACCAGGCAAAACGTGCCATCATTAATTCACTTCACTTCTCCTGCACTTTAATATAAAGATACCTAGGGCTGTAAAGAAACCGACGCCACCGGCCGCCGCCGACGCGAACCAACCGGCCGCGTCAGGAACCGGCCGGAACTGGTGGAGAACCGGTCGGCGTGCGGTAGAAATTTGAAGAAATCGAAGTTCAGCGGTTCGGTCCCGGTTTGATGCTGGACCGGACCGCTGAACCGACCGATATAATAAAACCTTTATTTTTTTTAATATACCATTATCTAAACGACGCCGTTCCACTTAAGTTTAAGTGTAACAGCGTCGTTTTATAACTATATGTATTACAACAGATAATGGAAACGACGCCGTTTGGCATTAAACCAAACGGCGTCATTTTTTTAAGGACTTAAGAAAAAAAAAAAGGTCTGGAACGACGCCGTTCCACTTAAACTTAAGTGGAACGGCGTCGTTGCGTGATGTGTCTTCTTCTTCACGATCGTCTTCTTCCCGTCGTCTGCAACTCTCTCTCCCTCTTTCTCCTCTGTAACTCTCTCTCTCTCCTATGCAACCCTCTCTCTCGCAGTCTCTCTCATTGTTCTCTCTGTAGATTATCGGTGCTTGGGGATCCGACGCCGACCGAGAACCGCCTCGATCGGTTTCCTCCTCCCCATCGACCAGTTACGGTCGGTGGCTCCCCCACTTTTTCAGGCGTTGGTCGGCGTCGGTTTTGCACAAAAATCGCGCCGACGACATTGGTTTTCAGCCCTAAAGATACCTTCGCTATGATCTTCAGTCGGTCAACAATGGAGTTCAAGATTTCATCCTTATAGCGGCATGTTCTTTAGGCTTCATCTCTCTCTGCAAAACCTTCATCCGATTGTGAAATGGGTTCGATTTTCGTTCTTCAGGCCTGCAAAGAATCTCAATGAGGATGGCTCTTGGCTCTGGGTTTCCTTCCTATCTAGATTGTATATGGCAGATAATTAGGCTGTTAATAATGTTGGTAACACTAACCTTGTATAGATTTAGGTGCTGTAATTCTGGCAATCGATATGTAAGTCTCTTCTATATAATGAAAGCAAACATTCAGACCAATTTTGACGTGGTTGGTACCAGAGCCCCTACTCTAATATTCATCTTTGTGGTCTAAATCCTTCGTGAGAATTAGGAGGAATTTTTTTTTCCTTTGTTCTACAAGATTTTCTTACTCTTGGTGTTCTAGGTTGCGGAGTCGGAGCTATCTGTGGTGGTTCTAGGCTGTTTTTGGTTGTTCTCGGTGGTGGGTTTGCTTTTTTTTGGTGTCTGTGGGTCTGTCGGCAATTTTTTGGTCTGTCTGTGGTTGGCTGTGTGGTTGTCGACACTATCTGTGGCCGTCGTCGGCGTTGCCGGTGGGTGGCTGCGTGATCATCGGCCATTTCTGTCGCTTTGTGGATTTCAGAACCTCTCTACGTTTGTGGTTGCCGTTTGCGTGTTGCAAGGTATTCCGCATATATTTTTTGTGGGCCTTTCTCTTTTGACATTTGTTGGGCTGTTTTATTGGACCGACTGTTGAATTCGTTTTACCGTGCCTTGGTTTTCTTGGGCTGACAGTGGGCTGTCTCTTTTCTTGGGCCATTTTGATTACTTTGGTTGGATTTGCTACTTTTATTATGTGTTTTTTATCATGTTTATTGAGAATACTATTATTTGCTTTACTAGGAAGAATTTTCCTACTTGAGAATTTCAGTTTAAGATGTTTTTTAAAGGAAAATAATTAGCAAATCATATTGATAGTTCTGCTAAAGTTTCCACTGATGAAAAGGAATTTGCACAATGTGAGGTCAAGAATGCTAAAGTGATTTCTTGGTTGTTGGGGACGATTGAGCCCTATCTTGTGACCAACATTCGTTGTTTTACTACGGCCTAGGCTATATGGGCCTACCTCCATCGTATTTATCACTAAGATCACAGTGCTCGAAAGTTCCAATTAGAATTAGAAATTAGTAATTTGACCATTGAACAATTTTATTTTGGTTTTATTAATCTCTGGAAAGAGTATTTTGCAATTGTTCATGCTAAGATTCCCTTGGCGGCACAAGCGGCTCTTCAAGTGGTTCATGCTGAGAGTCAACGCGGCCAATTCTTGATGAAGTTGCGGCTTGAATTTGAACTTGTTTGGGCTAGCTTACTGAATCGTAATCCGGTTTCTTCTTTGGATATTTGTTTGGGAGACTTATTGCATGAAGAGCAACGGCTCTCCACTCAGCTGGGGATGACTTTTGAAACTGTTACTGTAGCCTATGTAGCACAAGGGAGAGGAAGGAATAAGTTGCAGTGTTTCAGTTGCAAGGAGTTTGGTCACATTACACGAAATTGCTCTAAGAAAGTTTATAACTATTGCAAGAAAGAAGGCCATATCATCAAAGATTGTTGATTGCGGCCTCAAAATCACCAATCCCAAGCTTTTCAGGCTTTTGTTCAGCCATCGTCTTCTTCTACGCCTCCCACGGTAAGCTCTGATTCATCTGTTCTCACACTAGCAATGGTCCAATAGATGATTGTGTCTACTTTTACAGCCTTAGGCCTGCAAGGTACGAGTACTAACTCAACTTCTTGGATTGTTGATTCGGGTGCTTCTAATCATATGACTGGTAATACGACGGATCTTCATGGTGTTCGTAAGCATAGAGTCACGCAAAATATTCAGATTGCTAATGGCAGTACTCTTTCCTATTACTACTGTTGGTAATTTGGGCTTTTCATTTTGCAATATTTTTGTCTCTCCTGGCTTATCTACGAATTTGATTTCTGTTGGACAATTGGTCGATAATAACTGGGATGTTCATTTTTCTGATAGTGGTCGTTTTGTGCAGGATCAGGTGTCGAGGACGGCGATCGCCAAGGGGTCTAAAGTGAGACGTTTATTTCATTTACAATTTTCTATCCTAATGTTGTTTCTTTTACTTGTACGGCTAGTGCCAATAATAATGAAGTCTGGCATAAAAAATTGGGTTATTCTAATTCTGTTGTCTTGACTCATCTTATGAAACATGGTTTTTTGGGCAATAAAGATCTTTTTTCTTCTCTTGTACCTTTTGATTGTGCTACTTGTCGTTTTGGTAAAAGTAAAACTTTACATTTTCCTGCGCATGGTAGTCATGCTTTTACTTGCTTTGAGATTGTGCATACTGATGTTTGGGATGTGAGTCATGTTATTTCTCATAATCAGTATCGTTATTTTGTGACGTTTATTAATGATTATAGTCGATTCACTTGGATATATTAACTCCGTTGTAAAGTTGACGTCTTTTCTGTCTTTCAAAAATTTGTTGCACTTGTCAAGACTCAGTTTAGTACTTGTATCAAAACTTTACACTCCGACTCAGGGGGAGTACATGTTTCATTCTTTTCAGACTTTTCTTCAGTAAAAGGGGATCATTTTCCAGCATTCTTTTCCTTATACCCTTCAACAAAATGGAGTAGCTAAGCGTAAGAATCCTCATCTCTTAGATGTTGTTCATACTTTGTTGATTGATTCTTCTATACCTTCTAAGTTTTGGGTAGAAGCTTTATCTACTGCTGTCTATTTGATGAATTGTTTGCTTGTTGTAACTCTAAATTAGGATTCTCCCTTATTTCGATTATTTGGCACATCTCCTGAATATCAATCCTTTCATACTTTTGGGTATGTTTGTTTTATTCATCTGCCACATGTTGAGCACAGAAGCTTGCTGCCCAGTCTGTTATGTGTGCCTTTATGGGATATAGTCCTACTCATAAAGGATTTGTTTGCTATGATGCTCATGCAAACAAAATTTGGATCTCCCAGAATGTGATTTTCTTTGAAAATCAATATTTCTTTCAATCTCAGGCTATTTCTAACCCTCCTGTTACTCTTCTACCTGCTTTGATGATGTGTTTTCTTTTATTGAGCGATTTAAACTAAGTATGGTGTATCATAGACGTCTTCTCCCTACTTCCACGCCCCTTCCAGACACTGATTTGTCATATGATTCTGTGATCCATATACCTCAACGTTCCACCCACATCTACCGGATAGTTATGGTTTTTCTCATACCTTGCTTATTGCCACTCTCGAAATTTTTTTTGTTCCTCACTCTTATACTCAGGCAACCATCCAACCATGTTGGCAGCAGGCCATGCAAGAAGAAATTCAAGCTTTTCAACAGAATCATACTTAGGATCTTGTGACTTGTCCCTTTGGTGTCAAACCCATTGGTTGTAAATGGGTATACTCAGTCAAGTTTTGATCTGATGGCTCACTAGACAAATATAAGGCCCATCTAGTGGCTCTTAGGAATCGACAGGTGTACGATATTGATTATGAAAATAAATTTGCACCTGTTGCTAAAATGACTAATGTGCAGACTATTTTGGCACTTTCTGCATCATAGGGGTGGTCTATTCGTCAAACGGACATGAAGAATGCTTTTCTACATGGGGATTTGAAGGAAGAAATCTATATGTCTCCACCTCCTAACATGTTTGCTACACCTTCCTCAAAGGTTTGTCGACTATGCCAATACTTGTATGGACTGAAACAGGCTCCATGAGCATGGTTTGATAAATTTTGCTCTATACTACTTGCTTTTCATTTTACTCAGAGTTAGTTTGACTCTTCTCTTGTTTTTGGTATATGTTGATGACATTGTGTCTACTGCCTCTGATGCTGAGTTATTTAAGCAATTACAATAGCATCTCAAGGCCTCTTTTCACATGAAAGATCTTGGCCCCCTACAGTACTTTCTTGGTCTTGAGGTGCAGATTATTCCAACTGGTACGTTGTTACACCAGCACAAATATGCGCAGGAAGTGATTTCATTGGCTGGTCTCCAATTGGGTAACTCTATTCTTACTCCCTTGGAGGTAAATCTTAAGCTTAATCAAGAGGAAGGCGAGCTCCTATCAGATCCATCATTGTATCAATAGCTTGTTGGGAGTTTGAACTACTTGACTATTACTCGTTCTGACATTTCGTTTGCTGTGCAGCAGATCAGTCAATTTATGTAGGCCCCCCGAAATCTTCACTTAGCCGCTGTTCGTCGCATTATCCAATATCTAAATGGCACCTCTACTCGCGGGTTATTCTTTCCAAAGGAATCTTCCTTATAGTTGGTGGGGTATAGTGATGCTGATTGGGCCGGATGTATAGATACTCATCGCTCTGTTACTGGCTGGTGCATGTTTTTAGGCAATGCACTCATTTCTTAAAAGTGTAAGAAGCAAGACAAAGTTTTCAAGTCCTCCACTGAGTCTAAGTATCGTGCTATGTTTTCCATATGCTCTGAGATCACATGGCTTCGTGGGTTATTGGGTGAACTTGGTTTTCCTCAGCTTCCTTCCACTCCTCTTTATGTTGGAAATACCAGTGCTATTTAGATTGCCGCTAATTCTGTCTTCCATGAGCGTATGAAACATATCGAAGTCGATTGTCATTCCATACGTGAATCCTTTAACAAACATGTGATTACTCTTCCTCACATTTCCATTGAACATCAAACTGCAAACATATTCACTAAGGCTCTTTCTCAGCACCGGCATCAGTTCTTGGTTAACAAATTGATACTTCTTGATCTACCAGCCTCAATTTGAGGGGGGATGTTATGGGATTGATTTGTATGTTACAGAATTTGATTTGTAATGTTATGGGATTTGATTTGTACTATTTTAGGGATGTTTTCCTTCCTATCTAGATTGTATATGGCAGATAATTAGGGTGTTAATAATGTTGGAAACACTTACCTTGTATAGATTTAGGCGCTAGAATTCTGGCCAATGTTAACAATCCACCCACCCATGCGCTGGGGGTGCAACCCTGTAGTGAGCCTCTTTTGTGTAATCCATTGATCAGACATGCAGACATTGTCTGCTGTGGTTCAATATGTTCAGAAGTGTGTTGTTATTTGGACTATTGTGTGGTGTCAATTAATTATTGTTCTTGCAATACTTGAATCGCTACAGTGTTTCTTCTTGTTTAGTATTATGCATTTTTATTATTTGGGATAAAGAGATGCTAGAAGACGAAGGGGTTCAGATGACATGCAGAGCAATGGTTCATATGACATGGAGGAGATTGTTATGCCATTACATGAATACATCAACAGCCCTATAGCACTTGATATTGTTCACAATGGGGCCACATTCCAGGTATTTAAGCCTATTGTCTTATTAGCAACATTGATTTCTTTTTTAGTGACGAGAAGAATAAAATCTATTCTGGGATATTTTCTTCATAATATGTAAGAAACTGAGGTTTCTGAATATGAAAGGAAGTAGTGTTTTTTTTTTACTTTTGTGCACTCTTCGGGCCAAGCATCTCTGTATGTGTGTGTGGTAGTGTCATACAGATTTGAGCCAAAAACAAATCATCGGAAGCACTAAATTTGGGCTGCCTGGTTCCCTTGTGGCTCTAATTCATCAGGTATATAATTGATGACTTGCATAATATAGTATATTTGATCACTTCTTAATTTTAAACTTTAGTCTAATTTTATTTATCTTTGTTGAGTTTAGACTTCATTATTGTCATTAAATTTTATTGCAGATTTGAAGAAAAGAAGATTCAAATTTTAGAAGCCTATTATCTAAGGATTCACTCTCATTTAATGAAGAGGCACTTTAAAAGAATAAAAGTCAAGAGAGAATTGGACACTAGACGTACTCTTAAGTGAGATTTGAAGATGAAGGTTGACTTAGTAAAAGGAGATGCACGCGGGGTCCTCTTGGTTTTTACGGATAAACATATTTGAAGGAGTTCATGTGGCTTTTCTTTGATTCCCTGAACTGGCATGCAATATGGGCATTTATTTTATTTGGAATGAAGACCAATGATATGGCTTAAGTGGGATTTATGGACTCTTGGCAGAACGACATGCACGGATAAAAAGGGGCTGAAAACTTTTTGGTTTGACTTGGTCTACATGCATATAGACAAAAGGAACGGAACGGTAGGTGAAGACTTGCTTTTGCACGCACTCACGAATTGCACACGGACGCAAGTTGGCATGCACGAAACGGGACGCAAGCTGGCATGCACGAAACGGATGAGATTCAAAGAAAGCAAGAGTTTTGATTTGCGACTTGGAAGACACTGCAGACTGCGGGAGCATTTTTTTTAGTGTTTATTTTTTTCTATTCTTCTTCCAAAAAAATTATGGTGAATTTGTTTATGTTGAATTTAATTTTTAGCATGAACTAAATTTTCTTTATTCTAGGAAAATGATGTAATCTAATTTGAACTATGTTTACTTTTCTATGCTAATTTGAAGTAATTCTCTTTCATGTTTATCTGATTTATTCTGAGCTTATTGCTTCTAATTAACTAGCTATTAATTAGATGATTTTAATCTTGTGATTTGCTGTCGAAAGAGGGAATTATATGATAAATTTTAGATATTTCGGCATAGGTAAATATAGAGATCGAAAGACTTATATGAACCTATGTAGTATTAAAATCATTGGTCTTATTACTTTCTTGCTTTATTAAATTTGCATACTCTTGTGTAAACTGATGAACAAGAATAATTTCCAATTGACTGTCGAAAGAGGCTTTTGAATGAATTAGAGATTTGCTAATAAACAGAGAGAATTAAATTCAATTAGTTAGATGAGTAAAGCATAGTGAGGGATTAGGTGAAATCGATTTCCTAGAAACTTTTTTACCGATTAATTTGATATTCGAACAACAGTTTTCTTTACTTTGAGTATTTTCTTTGCATTGATTTTATTTTAAATTGCAATTATAAAAATCTTAGTGAATTTTCTAAATAAAATTGAGATTAGTATAATTTTAGTATCTGTCAAACTGAGATATCAATATCTGAGGACAATACTTTTCTTATCACTTTACTATAAAACTACGAAACTGTGCACTTGCAGTTTTGTACTGATCAATAATATTTATGTTTAATTAACAGGTTGCAGGATTGACAAATAACTCATATCTAGAGGAATCGCATGAGGTGCGCCATTGTGTACAGAAGTATGAGATTCTTGGTGAACATGTGCTTCAAGTTGCAAAGGTGAGGAATATCCCAAGTTGTCAATAATATCAAGTCCTAATATTGTTTCTCTGATATTGATTTTTCCTTATGGTTGCATATCATGGTAGATACTTGTAAATCTTGCAGAAGAGGTTAATTAATGTCTTCACTATTATTAAGTGAAACAGCTCATGAAATGAGTTGTTCGTGAATATAAAACCTAACTCGATAAAAAGCTCGATCTTGACTCACGTTTGAATAAAATTTAAACGGACGAGGTTTGACAACCCATTACTAGATTCGTTTACACTCCTAACCATGCATGTCCCAATTAACCGACCACGTACGCATATAAGGCACTTGAGTAGGTTCTTAAAATTGCAACTTAATTTTTTCATCTCCGAAACCAAACCTTAAAGATGATATGGGAAGTGACATTTGAAATGTAAAACTTTGTTGTAACCAAAAATATGACATAGCAACTGGCTAAGATGGCCTATGACTGGTTTTCATCGAACGGAGTAATGTGTACGTACGGCGTCGTTCCCATTTTTGTTTATAAGAAAATCCAAGCTTGATGGCTAGCCAGCGGCCTAAAGCTCCTAGCTAGGTCTGAATTTTGGTATTGGCAATGAGGGTCCAAGATGTAATTAAGATCATTTTATGTCCGTACAAGTTGTGACTTTTTTTTGTTAGTAAAAAATAAATTGACTAATGTTCATAGAAAAGAGATATATCTCGTTGGCACAAAGATTTTATAAACTGACCTATTTTCATATTATATGTTAAATTATAAAATATATCTTGTTGTAAAATAAATTTAACGTAGTACTTTAATCTACACAAGCATTTAAACTTATTTTCATAGATATATCACTTATCTTTTAAAAAAATGAAAATAATCTAGCAACAAGAAAATTATATAAAAGTAAATCCAAATACTAATGTGACTCGATTGGTGTGTTAGATTGTAAAGTTACTATTATTACAAATTAGATCTAATAGATGCCATTAAGCCACATCGATTTATAAATTTATTTTGTATAATCTCTTAATTTATATCTATAAAGGACGTGTTTCACATTACAAACCGAACGGATGACCTACGATGATAAAGAGGTAGCATTGGTTGCCTTGATAGACTCTGATGCCTAAGTCAGTAATACAATATGAGAATAAGTATATGTAAACATGAAGTGAAGTGTTTGTTATCTCTCACAAGTTATTTATAGGCGGATATGGACGTGGCGTGATGGTAACTAACTCTAATCACCATTCTGGTGTGCATATCTTTCATGATCCCTCAATAATCGGGCCGGGGGGGGGGGATAACTCCTGTTTCATAGGAGTTATCTTTCTTAGGATAATTACTGTAACTATGGATCAGTTCTCCTACTTTTTGGGAACTCTCTGGTACATGGTTATCAATATGGGCTTTCCATTCGTAGCCCTTTCAACCCAAAACTAAGGCTTTCAGCTGTTTTCCTAGTCATGAGCTTGGTGGCCCAAGGGGATCCAAATATCTCATTCCGTTATCCCACTAATTTTCTTTGTGCTGGCACATGAGAAATTAAACTTTTGGATTTTTTATACCCATTGCCTACTTCGCTAGTTCGTGGGCGTGCGCTTGTACTTTTTTTCCTTACCTGGCTGAGGCCTATGCTAGTTGGTGTGCTCGAGCTAGCAGTGCTCGAGCTCGTACTCTTTCTTTTTTGAAAGGCCTTGGCTTACTTCAGTTATAATTGTTCCCGCTAATTAAATAGTTTTCAAAAGGAATCGCAGGCGTTTTTGCAATCAGCCTTTTGGATTCTCAAGAACCCTCATGATTACTTTCCCAGATTTTCCCCAATCCACTCACTTCTGCCTATGCTTCTTCTTTTTGCCCTTTTCCTCCTTCTTTGTTCATACTTCTCTCCCTGCCTTCTTGCATTTTTTTGTCCGTGCCTCATTCATATTTTCTTCTTCTCTTTCCG
The DNA here is from genome assembly GCA_029856935.1 of Cyclocarya paliurus. Taxonomy (NCBI): domain Eukaryota; kingdom Viridiplantae; phylum Streptophyta; class Magnoliopsida; order Fagales; family Juglandaceae; genus Cyclocarya; species Cyclocarya paliurus. The sequence goes on from CM056958.1 coordinate 13,987,190, forward strand.
TCATGTAATCCTTAAGAACTTCTCTTTATTGCAATGGTCGGCCAGGTTCTGCAAAAGCCTCACCCCTATCGAGAGGCGAATCCTCCCTCACTCAGAACCCTATTTCCTTCGACGGATACTCATGGCGTTCAGTTCTAAATGTGGTGGACCCAATGTTTTGAATACCATTTCGATTGAGACATTGAAACGAGATATTTTGATACTAGTACTGTTTTGGATATCATTTCGAAATAGTCTATTTATGAATAAATTATATATATAAGTTATATTAAAAAATATATATATATAAATTATAAATAGTCAAGTCTGAATTAGGGGGGTCTAAAAATGAGCTTGCAATTTGAAGAAATGAAAAAAAAAGGCCGAAATATGTATATCAGCCGAAATCTGAAATATCAGCCGGTATGGGCCGAAACGACCGAAATTCTGACCGGTACGAAATTATATCATTCTCTGTACTGGCTACACCATAGAAACAATATATTTCGGCCATACTGGCTAGTATGGTATGAAATTCAAAACCTTGGTTGGACCTCGTTGATTTGAGGGAGGCTTTTCGTATCCCCGAATCGGTGGACATGACCGTTCTGAAAGTTGGGTGCGTCGACAAAGAGGGCTATGTCGGAGATGTGGCTTTGATGGTCTGTGCCTTAATTAATGGATTATGCCTCCCCTTTATTTGCCCAGTTCGTGACGTGTTGTACTTCTTGAAGCTCGCCTTTGCCCAAGTTCACAATAACGTGTGGAGTGTGCTGATGTGTGCCTATTTAGTCTTCTGCCGAGTGTTGAAGCTTCTTAGGGAGAAGTAATTGTACTTAACAGTGAAGGAATTTCTTTCCTTTTACAGCATGGTGTCTCTGTCGGGGAACATCTACAGTTTTTGCATTCGTGGGCAACGCCTAGCTGCCTTAAAGGGTGTTATTCCAACGCCAAACAATGGACCAATAAGTTTTCTTCATCTCTGGTAGCGGTTGGGAATTTCCCATCGACAAAATGCATATAAAGGATTACCTTGTTAGGGCCAATTGGGGGCGTGTCCCCAATGATAAAAGTCTATTGTTGGAGCTGAGTGATAGTCAATGTTCTCGTATTAAGCAGCCCTCACTTATGGCGGAGGAATACCGTGGTTACAAACCAAGAATTTGAGAGTTTACAAATAGGAAATAAAAAGCCTCCCAAACACAAAATAACCAAAACCAAAACCAGAAAGCAAAAGCAAACTAAACAGGCCTAGAGAAGAACCATCTAAACAAGCCTAAAAAGAAACAAGTAAAACAAAACTTAGCTACGTATAGAAGGCAGCCCTACCTTGTATATCCGAATAACACCCTTTAAGAACCTTGGCAAGTGTTGGAGATCTCCATAAGCTACATTACTTCCTAACTCGCCTTGTTTAGCCAAAAAATCAGCCGCTTGATTCCCTTCTCGGAATTGATGGGTGACACGAGTATCTATTCCTTGCAATTCATGACTAAGCTCATTCCAATAGTCCCATAAATACCAAAGAGTGCATTTGCTTGTCCAGAACTAGTCCATAATCAACTTGGAATCCCTTTCAATAATTACCTTGGAAAAATATAAACTTTTACAAAGCCGAATCCCTTCTAGCATAGCTCTCAATTCAGCTTTATTATTAGCACCAAGACCAAACCTAGCCGAGAAGGCTGCTTTAAAATTTCCATCCATGTCTTGCAAGATACCCCTACCTCCCGAAGACCCTGGATTATTACGACTACTCCGATCGCAATTAAGCTTGATCCATCCCAACGGAGGCTTTGACCATTCAACAAGCAGACATTTCCGAGTAACAAGTCTCGGCATCTCCAAATTTAAATCATTTAACAAATCAAGATCCAACTTGTTGAGTTGCCTATGCACTTTCAATTTAGCCACCATCTTTTTAAGCCACATTTTAACTGGAATCCACACTTGCATCACACTAATTTTTAGCCCCTCCATACGTACTTTACTTCTTCTAGTCCATAAACACCAAGTGATAATAGAAGGTAGCATACCAATAAGATTACCCACAAGAGAGGACTTTTTAACACAAATCATCCAAGCCGATATTCTTGCTTTCCAGGTATTGAACATCAAACACAGCACCTTTAAAAGCCTACTAGCAAATTCCCAAACTCGAGAGGCTATCTAACTTGTGGCTAAAACATGATCAATGCTCTCCCTAGCTTGCAGCATACAACAATCGCACGTCGACGCAAGAGAGATACTCTTATTTTGAACCCTCTCATCTGTTGCCAAACTTTGAAACCAAGCTCTCCAGTTGCAGATGGAGACTTTTTTCAGCAAACATCTGTTCCAAAACCACTCATGCCACCACATTTGGTTCCCTTTTTCCCAAGTTGCATCCCAAGCAGTAGCAGTAGTGAAATTTACATCCGAAGTTGGTTTCCACACACAAATATTCAACCCAATGTGCCCACAAATTTTAGTCTGCACAATTTCTTTCGTGATTGACTCTCCCACTAGCTCTTTCATGAGTTCAACATTCCATGCCTGATTCATCCAACAATCTCCAATACGAAGTCACTTATTATTAATATCTGCAATTCTAGTTGATAAAGGGCTCGAAGCTAACCATCTATAAAACCAAAAAAAAGAATTTCCATTATGCAATAGAATCTGGACGTTGTCTATAACTTCCGGAACATGCTTCAATATCGATCTCCACATTCTCAAATCTGTAGCTTTGGGAGCACAAGACAAAGGATGACCATCCCTTAAATATTTAGCATTAAAAAAAATCAGCCCACAGACCTTCGAACATCAATAGGTGATAGGCAAACTTCATGTGTAGAGACTTCTAAACCTCATGTAAATCCCTCAACCCCAAACTGCCTTCGTTAGTAGGTTTGCAAAGTTAGACCATGATCGCCAATACAATTTCCTCCTTCCCTCCACTTCACCCCAAAAGAAGTTGGCTAATATAGAGTTTATCCGATCAAGAGTCACCTTTGGAACATTGATCACTGAGAGGATATGTAGAGGTAAACTAGATAGCACATGTCTCAATAAAATTAAGCGACCACCTTGTGATTTCCAGCCCGCCACTTTTTTCCTAATTTTCTCAACTAGTGGCTCAATGATGCGAGAAGTAAGTTTACCTGTAACAAGTGGTGCACCCAAATAGGTCACAGGAAAATGACCTTCATTAAATCCTGTCACTCTTAACAAATCATGCTTCCAAGATGGATTTATAAATTTAGAGGGAAAATCACCGATTTCCCATGACTTATCTTTTGACCGGACCATTGTTCATAAATAGTAAGAATCTCAACAAGCCTCTTAGTAGATTTTTCCCCCCATTAGAGAAAATTAACAGATCATCAGCATACAACAAGTGAGAAACTAAAGGAGCCCCCACTGGGTGAGAAAATCTCCCAATCCGACCATTCTCAAAAATTTTTCTAAGCAACCTTGTTAACACCTCCTCCATGATAATAAATAGATAAGGGGATAAAGGATCCCCTTGTCGAAGCCCCTGAGCAGATTGAAAAAATCTTTATAGGTCTCATTCATCATCACAAAAAACCAATGAGACCTTATACATTCACCAATCAAATTATAGAAAGTATTGGAGAAGCTGAAGGACTTAAGGACCTCCAAGAGAAAGCTCCAATCCACCTAATCATAAGTCTTAGCCATATCTATCTTTAACATGACATTACCACCCAAAATTTTCCTATGAAGGGCGTGTACCATCTCTTGGGCAAGCGTGATGTTTTCAAAAATGCTGCATATTGGAATAAAAGCACCTTGTTCGTGAGAAACTAACTTCTGAATAATCCAAGTCAAACGAGCCACAATAATTTTTTTAAAAACCTTATAGGCCACTGAACACAAACTAATAGGTTGAAATTTATCAAAACTGGATGGATCAGGCACTTTCGGAACTAAAACAATAAAGGATGACATAAAGAACCTGGTTAAAGGGCCACCCCTGAAGAACTCCCTAGCAGCTTCAATAAGGTCATCTTTAATAATCTCCCAATGCTTTATGTAGAAACCAGACCTGAACCCGTTTGATCCTGGACTGCTTTGCTGAGGAATTGAAAAAATAGCTTCTTTCACCTCCATCTCTATCGGTTCAGCACACAACATATTATTTTTCACATCCGAAATAACTGGATTAATCAAGTTGGATAATTCAACTTGCACCATGTCACAAGACGTGGAAAGAAAGTGCCGGAAATATTGTGCAACGCCTAAGTGGATAGACTCGGCATTATCCAATGTTATGCCATTTGAGAAATTTAAAGCTTTTTATGCCTTTGATTAACCACAGAGTGAAAAACTTTTGTGTTTTGATCCCCTTCCAACAACCACTTCTTTTCAGCAATTTGTTCCAACCGAACTGCCTCTCTTTTTTCCCAAGTAGCAAGCTCTATTACCAAGTTAGTCACAAGATAGTCCATTTCCCCATCTTCAGAGTATCCCAGTTGTAGCTGATTTTCTAAAATCTCTTGCCTCTCCTCAAGACTTTTTAAAGTCGCATCAACCCTGCCAAAAACATGCTTATTCCAAGCTCGTAAGGCAATTTTAGTACGCTTAAGTCTAGTAGCCAATTTTTGCAAGCCAGAACCAGAGTCATGTCTTCCCCAAGCTTCCTTCACACAATCTAAAAAAGTCTCATGTAAGCACCACATATTTTGAAAACGGAAAGGAACCGAACCATATAAAGAAAAAGGCTTGTCCAAGTGAACCACCATAGGATAATGATCCGAGGTTTTCTGCTTCAAATAAATGAACTGAGCTGCAGCAAACTAATCAGAGGTGTTGTTACTGACCACTCTATCTAACTTCGCTCAACTTTTGTTTACCCCCAAATGGTCATTACACCAAGACATAGTGCACCCATTACTATGAAGGTCGAACAAACAACATTTATCTAAACATTCATTAAACTCTGACAGAGAAATTAATGGCCGAGGATGACCACCAATTCTTTCAAAATCTATGCGAATAGAATTGAAATCACCTATCACCATCCAAGGCATTATTCAACTGAAGATTCTCTAACTCTTCCCATAAGCCTTTTCTTTCCATGTAAGATCATTTTGCATAAACAAAGGTTATAAACAACCTTTGATTTGCTGAAGACAACCATCCTGATATCGTTTGAGAGGTACCAAAAACTATCTAAAACTCGTTCGACTCTTTCCAAAAAAATCCACAATTTGCCACTCGTGGACACATTAGAACAAAAATAATTAAGATTCAAAAAAGAACCTGTAGCAGCCATCCGGTTGTCACCAGTAAAAGGTTCCTTAATTGCACAGATATTAATGTATTTTTCATAATTAATGACTTTAATCTCCTCTTCAAACTCCCTAACCCTCTGACATTCAAATATAAAATGTTTTCGATCATAAATTTAGCTTCTATGATCGGGTGTGAACCCGCTGGGACTTCTTCAGCGTCTTATCTGAAATAATTTTTAATTGTTCTGCATTCGATCGATAAGCTCCCTCAAAATCATAGGCCTTCTCTTTACCCCTTGATCCTGTTAATTCTCCTTCTTCTTGGTTCGAAAAATATCCCATAGCTAATTCCCCTTGCATTCTATTTTCAGCTAGCACATTTTTCGTCTCATCAACCAGGGTCTTTGGCACGTCAGAAAACTCTTTACCTTTCAACTGCATAGTCTCTGAAGCCACTTCATTCTCTTTATCACACCAAACCTCTTCACATTCTTCATCGCTAACATCCTTTTGATTTTCCAATATTTGCACTAAATCCTAGAGAGGGTCCTTCAACATCTTTGTATTTAATAAAATACTAAGCACCTGTCCAGACTAACTTGTTTCCGCAGACTCACCCTCAATGTTCGATGTCATCCCTACATTTATAGAATTAGGCGCTTCATCAATATTTTCAACTTGCACCACATTGGTATTTTTATCCTCTCGTGTGACCTGCAAACTCTCACCCAATAATTCAACATTTGCTTCCATCTCCTTGTCATCTTTAGTCCCTGAAGAACTACCCTTAATATCAAAATTTTTTGGCCGCCATATTTTTTTTATCTTTCGGCTTCCCATCCTCCTTGCGTCTTTCCCCAACCCTACAAACCACAACTGTATTGTCGATAGCATTTTGTACAATAGTAACCCTACTTTTCATATCTAGCCTCTTGCCAAATACATTTTGTAGGCGAGACTACAATAGGAAAACCTTTCACTACTTCCACAGTCAAATCTACCTCCACACAAATTCTAGCACCCGTGGCTCTTGATCGGTTCAAAATCGCATTATCCGCCCTAGATAACAACCAAAACGTGTTGCAAAAATTTGAAGACAATCACAATGATAAAGATGCATCGACAATCCGGGTAAGAAAATCCATTGAGGAGCCAATGGAGATTCCTTACGTAAATCAAAGTCCTTTGTCCATTTAAACAGGCGAAACGAGTTTCCTTCCATCACTCTTCCTTCTCGAGCCCATCCATGCACAAAATCACGTTAATTCTTCATCTGAATTAAAACATGATAGTCATCCATAAAACTGATCGTCGGAATCTCTACCAAACCCCACTTTTTCACCATGTTCAGTGTAATCACAACAATAAAAGGCCGAACTCGCAAGAATATCATGAAAATCACAAACTTGTACTCATTCGCCATCTCTATTTTCATAAAAACAAAGCCTAGTTCGTCGTTTATTTCCATAGGAAACTACAAGGGATTTTGAACGATGGATTATCTGCCGATTTTGAGACTACAGAAGCATACGATCTCCTTGAAACATCTATAGAGCTAGTGTTCCCCACCGATGGCAAGGCCATCAGAGGGCTAAACTGTCGACGAACGGCCAACCCTAGCCGTCTGCCCGCTAGAAACCACCCCAAAAAAGAAAGCCGCACAAAGATTTGAAAGGAGGAAAAAATCACCCCAATCACCCAAGGATTTGAAGGTTAGTGAGAAAAAAAGAACAAAAAGAAAGAAAAAAAGGTGATTTTCTACACTATTCTCGTATTGACCTTGTCCGTGAATGGGCCAAGGAAAACTACCACGATGGTTTATGGTCGGATGACCTCCTTTCCCCTATCAGTATAGATTAGTTTCTAGTGGTGCCTAGTCACACTCACGTCATGGGGGCCAAACTAAAATTAGTTCCACCCCCGTCAAAAAAGAGTTCCCCCCAAATTGGTGAGTCAAAAGTGAAGTGTCTTTGTGGTGAGGGCGCGAAGTCTAGTGGTGTTTTTCACTTTGTTGTGAAGGTGGTTCAGGGAGTGGGTGCAGATGCGACTGCTTTCAGGGAGGCTACACCAATTGCTTCCCCTGTTAAGGCCTCCCCTCCAGCGAGCCCAAGTCTTGATGACTTGGAGGCATTTATGAAGCAGGCCATTGAAGACCTTTTGATAGCTTATGACATCGAGCTGCCCTTGGGGGGTGACTCTGTGGACACCTTTTAATTTTCATCATCTTTAATAAGAGAGGATAATCATTTAGCACATAACACAAATGAATAGGGAGATAAAGGATGACCTTGCTTCAAACCCCTAGATGCTCTAAATGATGAACTAGGCACACCATTAGGGATAACTTTATATGAAACTGAACGTGTACAAGATAGCACAAAATCTACCCATATTTTATCAAAACCCAATTTAAGCATGACCTTTTCAAGCAAATACCGTTCTACCTTATCATAGGCTTAGCCCATATCAAGCTTTAAAGACATCACACCCTTTTTTACCTCTCCTCCTTTTACGAATAGATTGTATAATCTCGTAATAAACCAAAACATTATTAGTCATAAAATCTCGTAGGATGACATCCTTTTATATACGAAGGATAACATCCCTAAAATCTCGTAGAAGGTGAGAGGATGTGAAGAATCTGTTTTGACATTGGCTAAGGGTAGTACAGGAGTGAAGGCACAGGTAGAGACAGATAAGCAGCAAGATCATGAAGTAACAAACATATCAAGTAAGAGTCGGAAGAAACCTTCTTGGAAAAGCAGAGCTAGAGAGTCCTCTACTTCTAACATGGTCAATTCGACAATATCTTTGGATTGAAGGAAAAGACAAGATGAAAATTTGCTTAAAGAAGTAGAATTACTAGTGACTAAGAAAACTAAGACAGGAAGTGGTTTGGAGATTTCCATAAATAAGGACACAATGGTGGAGGCTGCTTGGCAGCTCCACCACCAGCCATGAATTATTGCCTCAGTTGGAATTGCTGGGGGCTTAGGAACCTCCAGACAGTTCATGAAATTCACCTTTGAGTGAAAACTAAGAGCCAACATTTTGTTTTCCTTATGGAAACAAAATGTAGAAGGAATAAGGTGGAGTATGTGAGGAATAAGTTGGGAGATGATTGTAGTATTGTGGTGGACAGTAGAGGCTTAAGTGGAGGGTTAGCTTTATTTTGGCACAGCAATAATAATGTAAGTCTGAACTCATACTCACAAAATCACAATGCCATTTCAGTTTCAGTAGAAGAGGTTGGAAAGCAGGTTTTGCTTACAAGATTCTATGGAAACCCAAATACTGCCTTTAGAGAGGAGAGTTGGAAATTGCTTAAACTAATCAAACTTAATGGGGATTTGGCATGGATTTGTATGGGGAATTTTAATGAAATCCTTCACCAACATGAAAAACATGGAGAAGCATTAAGGTCTTATCAACAAATGGAAAATTTCAAAATAGCAGTGGAGGAATGTGGATTGAGTGATTTGGAATTCAAAGGAAGAAAGTTCACTTGGTGCAATAATAGAGGAGGCCAATTGTTCGCAAAAGAAAGGTTGGATAGGGCCTTTGGGAATAATTTATTAGCATGTTTTTGGGATTGCATTACTATGTTCATTCTCCCTACTCAAAATTCAGACCATAGTCCTCTGTTGGTTGAAGTGAGCAATAGTAGGATTGAAGGTTTTAATAGATTTAGGCCTTTTAGATATGAGCAAAGTTTATAAGTCCAATATTACTCTTTTTTTTTCCTCTCTCTCTAAACCAGACCCTCTCTCTCTAGAAACCCTCCCGTCGAAGCCCAGTTGAGGGGAAGGGGAGCTTCGGCTCCTTATTCCTCTTCCTCTCCTCCCTCTCATCACCGGCCCTTTGTCTCCGATGGTTTTCTTTAGATTTTGTTTTGGTTTTTTTCTCAGTTTTGGCCAAATAAGGGAGGGTGCTGATTTGAGCTTCTCCGATGACCATCGGCCGACACGCAGATCACCGGGCGAAGCCTCACTCACCGATCTTGCAGCTTGTCCAGATTGGGCACCATTGGAGTGGCGCGTTGCACCGACACGCGGTTTAAAGGAATCGTGTGGCACACTAGAACCACCGCGTTTCATCTTTCCGTCGAGGCCATGCATGGTAGCTTAGGGTCCAGTGCATCCGGCACCGCTTGATCGACTGATTGGAGCCTTCCCAGCGTGGCGCGTGTCTTTCACGCGCCTTCTCCGAAGCTTTTTACGGCATTTCCAATTCTGTGTTTTGGTGTTTGCTGTATTGTTTTTGTTTCTTGTGTTGTCGGTGGGTGTTTGGGTTTTGTGGTGGTTTTTTTGTTGGTGTTTTGTTTTGTTTGGATTTTTGTTTTTATTCTTGTGGTGACGAGCTGCTAGATTGGACCCAATCTGGGGCTAGTGGGCGAGATTGGCGAGCGAAGCTATGGCCGGTGGTTGTACGGTCGGATGGGGGGAGCCGTGCGACTGCTGGGTGCTCATTTCGGCTGGTCTCGAGTAGCCGATGGTTGGGCCGTCTGGCGGTTCTGTTTGGGTTTTGTTGAATTTGTTATTTAGTTATTAATAAAGATGAAATAGGCTATTGGACTTATGTCCATAGCTGGATGGTTGGATACCCCTCTCCTTATGGAGGATGGGGTTGGCTGGGATGGTTGGATACCCTTCTCTTCCTTTGGAGGATAAGGGTGGCTGGAATGCGATACTCTCTTTTGAGAGTTTCTGAAGTTAGACAATGCCGTCGCACAATCACATACGGGAAGCTTTCAACAGAAGTTAGTTTGACTTGTAATTTTGAGTCACAGATGTAACTTCCTTATGATATGAATGAAATGTAGTCTATTTCCTATCAAAAAAAAAAAAAGATATGAGCAAAGTTGGGATAAGAAGGAGGAATGCAAAAAGATTGTTGAAGATAGTTGGAAGAAATCAATTTTGTTTCCTTCAAGGTTGATGGAAGTCACAAAGGGTCTCCAATACTGTAAAGAATCACTGATTGAAAGGTGTAAGAACGATGTAAAAGATATAAGGGGAGCCACTCTAGAAAAGTTGAAGGAAGTCTCGAGCTTGCAAGAGTCTAACACAAGAGATCTCATTGAGTGTATTAAGCAAAAACAAAATGAGGTTGATGTGTTGCTGGAAGAGGAGAATATCATATGGAAGTAATGTGCTAAGCAAAGATGGCTACAAAATGGTGACAGGAATTGTGGCGCCCCCAACTTCCATGTACGGACAAGCACGAAAATCGAGACACCCGGGATGATGACAACACGGTCACGCACCCCAACGACACGTGCCGAGTGTGTGAAATGCAACACGTGTACAACAATTGATATGCAGCGGAAAGGTTAAGTCAGATAACTAAGTACCAGAATTTAATACAATACAAAAATAGTACTGAAATCCACAAATCAACATAATACAATTTTGTTATTCATAAAACGACATCGAATAAAATACAAATATCAAATAAAACATAGCCAAATGTCCCTACTCCTCAGGCGGAGCCGCATCCTCGGGCTCAACCTCCTCAAAACCTGCATCAAAATCTGCAGTACCAATAAATGGTACCACAGGTAAGTAAAACCCAAAAATACTCCAAGATAACAAATATATAAATACAATGACCATTATGCATGCACACGATGACCCAAGTGCAAAACCCGAGAAAAACACCATTTCTCGAAAATCACAAGTTTTCCACGCACGCCAAAAATCACCATTTGGCACAATTAATAACCAGGAATAGTTACTTTTATTCCAATTTTAACCCGTATGCACCATGGCCTCCCCTAGGGACCATCCACATACCCTGGCTCCCTTCGTCACCCCACAGGTAGCGACCATGCGAGTGATACAACACGAGTGATGCCCAGTTCCGCGCCCACCGCGTACATAGCCAAGCATCCTCTGATCTCCGCCAGCACGAGAGATCACGGAGTCGGATTGAGAGCGCTACCATCTCGTCCAAGTCCTGAACAACAGCTCCAGGGGACGACACTCAGTATATTCCGCTCCTGAGTGCCCAGAGAAGCTCCACCGAGATAATAACCCATCTCGGCTTGAGGGTGATACACACACACCCAAAAAAGCCATTTCAATTTACACACCCATGCATGCGTGCACAATGCCATGAAAACGACCAACTACCAATAACCAACAGTTCTCAACAATTTTTCAATAACCAACACAGTCTATCAGATAACCAATTCACAGTTTATAAAACAGGTTATTGCAAAAATATATTTAAATCTTAAAAGTCTTTTGGAGAAATACTTACAGTGCTTTAAAATAATTTATGGAGGATCACAGAGGAACTGGAAGTACCAAAACAGCAACTGTCACAGTGTAAAAACACTGTGGCCGAAACGCAGTGAAACTCAAATTTCACCCGGGGTCAAACGAAGACTTGGAAACGGTAGGATAGGGCCTATAGGAGGTGGTGAAGCTAATGGAAGTGGTGGTTGGCCGTGGGTGGCGGCCGAAACAGCGATTTTAAGGCCGAGAATGCCGAATCGGAGAGGGTGTTCGATGGGGCGGCTCCGGCGACGGATCGGAGTCGGGAATGGGCCGGTTAGGTCGGCAAGAGGCCGGTGGTCAAGTGGCTAGGAGTTGGTGGCCGGAAGTAGCCAGACGGTGGCGGAATGGTGCGAAAACCACCGCGGGTTCAAACGGTTCGTGGCGGCACAAGGTGGTCTGAAAATCTATGGGTGAGGTCGCCGGTCGAAGGGGAGCCGAACGGCACCGGCGACAGCAACGGTAAACCCGAACGACGCGAGAGAGAGAGAAGGGTCGGGTCGCGCTGGGGGGAAGAACCAGGAGAAGAAAGAAGAAAAGAAAAAGAAAAAGAGAAAAAGAAAAAGAGGAAGAAGAAAAAGGAGATCCAGTCTTTTCAACTTGGGTTTCGAAAGTGATCCAACGAAAACGATTTTAAAACCACTAAATAATTAAAATTAATCAAACGTGGTGAAATGCTTTAATAAAACAATAGAAATTTTAAAACCCACAAACAAACCAATTTAAATTAAAGATCAATTTAAATCCAAAACAATAATTAACAATAAGAAAGCCTAATAAAATAATTTTCACAATTTAAAATATCATGAAATAATATTTAAAAACTCCCAAAATTTTAAAACAAGATAATTAATCACAAAATAAATTAAATATATCCTTCATTAAAAATACACTAAAATCTGGGATATTACAGGAATACCAAGGTTTTTCACGCTTGTGGAAATCAAAGCAGAAAGACTAATTCCATTCAGACTATTGAGAGGGATGATGGGTCTGTTGCTAATTCCTTAGAGGAAATTGCAGGAATGTTCTTACATCACTATCAGGATTTATTTTCCTCTTCAAATCCTATTAATATAGAGGACTGTCTCAGGCCATTAAAGACTAAAGTCATAGAAGACATTAACTTGATCTTGACTAAGACCTTCTCAGTTGATGAAGTGAAGGAAGCAGTATTTTAGAAGAATCCACTCAGTTCACTAGGACTAGATGGTTTCCCTGCAAGTTTCTATCAAACTCAATGGGGAAGGAGGTATGTGGAGCTCTGCTGGACTTTCTTAACTCAGGTGGTGATATAAAGAAGATAAATGAGACTCATATTTTTCTCATCCCAAAGAAGAAGAATGAAAAAAAGGTTGCTGACTTCAGGCCAATTTCATTTTGCAATGTTCTTTATAAGATAATATAAAAGGTGTTGGCCAATCGACTTAAAGGTGTACTACAAGAGGTAATATCCCCTACTTAGAGTGCATTTGTTCCTGGGAGATTCATAATGGATAATGTAATTGTTGCATATGAAGCCATGCACTCAATGGATAAGAGATTCAAAGGAAGATATGGTTTTATGGCCTTAAAGCTTGATATAAATAAAGCTTATCATAGGGTGAAGTGGGAGTTCCTACATGCTGTGATGACCAAGATGGATTTTCATTCAGAATGGATTAGTTTGATCATGAGATGCATCAACTCGGTTTCTTACTCTATTCTTATTAATGGCTCACCTCAAACTACTTTCCAAGCCTCAAAGGGTATTAGGCAGGGTGACCCTTTGTCACCTTATCTTTTTATCCTTTGCTCAGGGGCCTTGAGTTCTCTACTTAACCAAGCTTAGGAAAATAAAGTCATCACTGGTATTCCAATTGCCAGTGGTAAAATTTCTATTAATCATTTATTTTTTTTAGATGACAGATTGTTGTTTTGTAGATCAAATGCATTGGAGTGGAGTCGAATGCTTGAGATTTTAAGCCTCTATGAACAGGCATATGGACAAAAGCTTAACAAAGAGAAGATTTCTATTCATTTTAGAAGAAACACAAGGAAGGAGACAAAGAGATTCATCTTGAGTATAGCAGGGGTCAGGGCTTCAAACTCATATGAAACATATCTTGGTTTCATCTTGTTAAAAGCTATACTCAGGCTGGTAAAGAGTATAACTTATCTTGATCTCTTCTCACAGGCTGGTAAAGAGATGTTGTAAATAGTTATGGTACAAGCTTTTCCAAATTATTGTATGGGAGTCTTTAAGCTTCCTTTTTCTTTGTTAAGAGAGATCAATAGAATTATGAAGCAATTATGGTGGAATCAACATCATAGTGAAGGAAAAATTCATTGGGTCTCATGGAGTCAAACGGGAAAGACAAAGTCTGCAGATGGCTTGGGATTTAGAGATTTGGAAAGTTTTAGCATAGCTCTACTTACAAAACAAGGCTATAGATTACTACAAAGACCTGATGCACTCCCAAGTAAGATTTTGAAGCTGAAATATTTTCGCCATTCCTTATTTTTTTAAGCTAAAATTGGGTCAAAACCTTCCTACATCCGGAGAAGTATACATGTAGCAAAGAACTTGGTGGAGGAAGGGATCTTTATGGTGGATTGGCAATGGACAACATGTGAGAATTTGGGTAGCTGGATTCCTCAACCATCATCTTTTTGAATTCAAAGTCCTGTGCAAGAGTTAGATGGTGATGAGTGTGTTTCTGCACTCATTGATCAAGAACACAAGTGTTGGAATGCCTCATTAATTGATTCCATATTTTCAAGTACAAAACCTGAAGTTGTTAAGAAAATTCCTACTATTGCTTGTCCAGATATGATCATTTTGAGATCCCATAAAAATGGTATTTTCTCTGTTAAGAGTGCATACCATTTGCATAAGGAGATGTTAGAAAGGGTAAAAGGACAAGGATCAAATTCTAACTCTAAAAAAGATGTTTGGTTGAAGATATGGAAGCTGAATATCCCTAATGCAGCAAAGGTATTTACATGGAGAGCTTGCTTAGAGTCTTTACCTACAAAGGCTAACCTTTTCAAGAAGAAAGTTGCTGAGTCTCCAGATTGCCCATTTGTTTAAGAGAAGCAGAAATAGTCATTCATGCAATTTGGGATTGTCCTGTAGCAAAGGATGTATGGAGCATTTCTTCTGAGAAAGTTCAAAAGTGTGCTCTGTTTGCATCAGCCTTTGTGAGTTGAGTAGCTGATATGGTTGACTTGTTACAGTAGGAATCATTGGAGGCGTTTATCATGATAGCAAAGAAGATTTGGCAAAGGAGAAACTCTTTCATTTTCCAAGACAAATTTATACATCCAAACTTGGTAATGCAACAGGCAAAGCAATTACTATCAGAGTATCAAGAAGGCCAAGTTCCAAAGCTAATTTCCAAAGGTGACTCAGACAGCAATCATACTAGCTGGGAACCTCCTCTTTAAGGCACTTATAAGGTGAATTGAGATGCTACAGTCAAACATGAGGTTGGTAGAGTTGGCATAAGTATTGTATAAGGGATTTCAAAGGATGGGCGGTGGCTTCCAGAAGCATGCAAAGGTGTATGTCAACTGATTCCTTCACAGCAGAGTCTCAGGGAGCATTACAGGCGATCATCTTAGCAAGAGACATAGGTTTGAGAAGCATAATCTTGGAAGGGGATGCATCGCAAGTAATTCACAGCATCAATCTTAAATCTTCACAGCTCCATATTTTAGGGGTTCTATTATGGGATGCTGGGTTTGTTTTGTCTCATTTTGATCAATGGACTACAGTTCATGTGAGAAGAAATGTCAATATGGCAACACATGTGCTGGCTAAGTATGCTTTAGAGAATGAGGAGGATGAGGTTAGATTGGAGGAAGGTCATTCATGTATTCTTCCTTTTGTTTCTTGATTATTTCAATAAAGTTTACTATGTTTCTTTTCAAAAAAATAAAGTGAAAATACAAGAAAAATTATTTAAAGTCAATGATCTATTTGAAAATAGTTTGTAGTTATGTTTTTATGATTTTTTTTAATCTCTTTTTAATTTATATAAGAGATATCATGTTTGCTCTCCTAAAATGTGTAAGCTCTGCCCAGTTCTTTTGAAAAAATAAGTAAACCTAGGATTTATAAGAAAAAGATTATTTTTTAATGATGGATCTTACTTTTGTTTTTAATAGGAGTGCATAGAACTTACATACTCTAAAATTGTATTTAATATTACTCTTTATATAAATGTCTCACACATTATAAAAAATTGATTCTCTAACACAATTGTTGGATCCACTAGTCACCACCCACAATAGACGATAGTGTTCACCAGTTGCTGATTTTAAAAGTTCAGTAGAAGTACAATCAAATGATTGGCACATGTGCATGAGCCATGAGCGCTCCCAAGGCATGTCATTACCAATATTATTTATTTTTAGTGACGGTGATTTGTATATATGGAAACTGTAGTTCAACACATACATATACACAAAATGATACAGTA
This sequence comes from Cyclocarya paliurus, assembly GCA_029856935.1. NCBI lineage: Eukaryota > Viridiplantae > Streptophyta > Magnoliopsida > Fagales > Juglandaceae > Cyclocarya > Cyclocarya paliurus. The sequence continues at coordinate 14,003,156 of CM056958.1, forward strand.
ACATATTCATTTTTTTAATATTATTTTTTATGCACGTTGAACGATGTGATTTATTATTAGAAGATATCATATTTTGTATGTATTATTTTCTCACTACCATATACAACTACCTATTATGCCACAACCTCCACACACTAGTTGACCTAGAATTGTTTTTTTTTTTTTAAATGAAACGCTCGTTTTGAAGATTTAGTAGAATCAATTGAAATCAAAATACAATTCTCACCCTCCCCCCACCCAAGTTTGTTTCTCTTTCGCACGGTTTCGTCGCACAGTGCTTCTCACTGCTCGTCCTCCAAACGCCATCATTTGGTGCCGTCAACAAGGGTAAGAACCGACCATTTCCGAACATGAATTATTTTGTGTGTTTTTGTGTTTCTTGGATTTGCGATTTTGTGTTTGTTGGATTTGTGTATTTTGGTTGCTATTTTGGGTATTTTCTCGTTATTAGTTTCTTCTTAGCCATTGTTTGTTTTTGTTTTTGGATACGTGTTTGGTTGTTTAAGAAAATGTAGGGAAGATCTCAATCCAAATTATATGTTTGGTGGTGCTTCCCTTTTTATGTTTTAGTGGATGCCAAACATTTTCTTACATACTGCAAACATATAACATTTATTGTTCAATTCAAAACCTTTTTTTTTTCTTGTTTGGAGGACTTCTCTTCCTTCTTCTTTGAGTGTGGTGTCGAAATAGAAGAAAAATTCGTTGAAATTGTGCTATTCGTTATTTCCCCTTTTTCTTTTAGTAAAGAGGTAAAGGATAAAAAAAAATGCAAGAGATCAGTATTTCGATTCCATAGAAGATGATATGATGCTAAATAGGGACTATCCATTAGTTTATAATGGTATTTGCACTATTTCTATTTCAGAGGAGTAAATCTATTCGAGAACTATAGATGAGATTTTACTGCCCAAATAAACGTTATATTAGAATTGGCCTTAGAAACTGTTTGGTAGATGAGAAAAAAAATGGAAATTGACTGTAGGTGCCAATAACAATGTGTAATTAAATACAACTCATTTATAAAAGATGCTGCCTCTGTTCAAAAGGGGGGGGGAACTCATCTAGTATGGTAGTTCTATTCATTAGTCTCAAATGGATTTTGGATTTTAATGCAGAAGCATATTTTATTATTCTGAACCTTGATCATTTAAAATTCCAGCCCAATTCATGAAAAAAAGAAAAAAAATGACAAATAAACTGGAGAAACTATGGATTTTACTTGTCTATCTTCCTTTTCTTCCTTGAAAGTTTGAAAAGCAGAATAACAATTGCATAGTTGTATATGCCTTTTTTGCTTCTTTTGAACAATACCTAGATGAATCAGTAAAACAAAGCATCAAAGCAAAGAGAAATTAAAGATGGTGGGTGGATTGGGCTTCCCGTTAGCAAACAACATCTTCCATTATAGTCTTGGTTCTTTAATCAATTTGATTAAGAAGAATTGTAATCTAAACCACTTACCATAGGGACAGACACATACAATGTCATTATAGAGATTTTGACAAAGATAATGAAAATAATATTAGTTAAACTTTTGGCATTTAAATTGGAACTATGGAGAAGAAGCATAACCTATAGGAGATCTTAGTTCTTTGTAGCTATTGTCTAGTTATTTCCAATTGAGATCCCCTTTTCATATAAAAGTCTAAGGATTTAAATATAATCTCTTTATTAAATTATTTTCATATAGATGTAGAACTATGTTTAACCACCATGCTTTTAGCCTTGGATGAAAAAAATTACAAACAAAGTGTATGTGATGTAATTCGTAATTTGTTTTTTTTCCATCTATCTTTAATTTCTGTTACGTCTTTTGTTTTAGATCTCAGTCACTTGGACTTCTGTCCATACAGTGTGTCTATTGTCCATAGTGTGTCCTCTACTCCGTCTTAGACAGAGTATGAGGTTTGTGAACTTTGTCTTGGACAAAGTTGTGTTGTCTCTCAGGTGGTCTAATATAGGTTTGCAGCATGTACTAGACCATGTCAGTCATAATTGTGTACTGGGAAGCCATTAATGTTGTAGTTGGCTTGTAATGAATGTTTCAGGTCAAAATTGTAATGCTTGTTATTAATGATACAATTTGTTCTATATATTAAAAAAAAAACAACCATGCTTTTAGTGTACTCAATTGCTGAATGATTTATGCATTTCTATTTGGTAACTTTGTCCTAATAACTTAGTTTAAATAGCGAGATGGATAAAGAGAAAGATGAGACACCACCTACGCCTTCTACATCGATTTCACCGACTCAAGTATGAAACATATTGGTCATTTGAAAATGTCATTGTGTTCAATATTACCATTTTGTTAATGTATTTTTTATTTGCATATTATAGGGATATTATGATTCAGGAAACCCGTACTACCCACCATTTATCATGCCTCAAAATGCATATTTAAATCCATATGCATAAGCTTGGGGTAGCCAGGTATATGCCTTTTAAACATTTTTAGTTTTTTTTTTCTTATATTCATTGAATTTGCTTCAACACCGTGCCTCATTATAGACTTTGTCAATGCCACCTTTTAGACCAACGATGTCCTACCCTCTGTCGAGTAATCAGGAGGAGTCCACACGAGTTCAACATACATTTTAGGTATATTCCTTTTAAACTTATTTAGTTTTTTTTTCTTATATGAATTGAGTTTTTTTTAACATTGTGCCTCATTACAGCCTCCATTGATACCACCTTCGAGTAATCAGGAGGAGTTAACAAGATCTGAAAAGACTCCCCAATTAGCAAGTGAATCATCAACTGTGCCATTGCTATTAGGTACTGAAAGTGAAAAGAATTTTGGAGGTACATCACATATGGCTGATCAGAGCTGTCACCTAACTAACGGTATTAGAATTTTAACCCAATTAGTAAACACGCATTATTATAATATAAAATTCAAAAACTTCATCGAACATAAATGAAGTATCAAATGATGATGAACGAGTTGAGGAGCCAAAACCTAGTATGGAGTTCGCCACTGATAAAAAGTTTCTAGCATATTATAAGCGATATGCGAAGCAACAGGGTTTTGGTGTTATCACACAAAGGACAAAGAGAGATGCATCTGGGAAAGTGAAGTATGTGATAATTGGGTGTGCACGTGGCAGAAAGTACCATCCAAGCCATAATAATATCTCAAAGCCATAACCAACAATTAAAACGGACTGTAAGGCGAATGTAAACGCTCACTTGGACAAAAAGGATGTATGGGTTTTGACCACTGTTGAGAATACTCACAATCATAGTACTGTCGGCCCACATAAGTCTAGATTTTTTGGAAGTCACAAGTGTTTAGATGAATATAGTAAAAAAAACTCAATTTAAATGATAGAGCAGGTATATGAATGAACAAAAAAATTAGAGCACTTGTTGACGCGGGGGGATTTGAGAATCTTTAATTTCAAGAGAAAGATTGTCAAAATTTTATTGACAAAGCCAGACACTTGAGGTTCGGTAAAGGAGGTGGCGAAGCACTTGGTGATTACTTTAATAGGATGAGAAAGATAACTGATGGATTTGTTTATGTGATGGATGTGGATGATGAGTTGCGAGTCAAAAATGTGTTATGGGCTGACGCACATAGTCGAGCAGCTTATGAGTATTTTAGGGATGTGATCACCTTCGATATGACGTACCTAAAAAATAGGTATGGTATGCCTTTTGCTTCCTTTGTTGGGGTAAACCATAATGGGTAGTCCGTACTGTTAGGGGCTAGCTTGATTTCAAGAGAGGACACAAGTACTTTTGTGTGGTTATTTCGAGCATGGTTGGATTGCGTGAATGGTTGGGCTCCAAAAACAATCATAACAGACCAAAACCAGGCAATGAAGAGTGCTATTGCGATGGTATTCCCAGAAACTCGCCATAGATATTATCTATGGCATATCATGCAAAAACTGCCAAATTGGAATCCTACTCCCAATTCAACGCAAGGTTGAAGACTGCCATCCAGACCGCCTTATATGATTCGCATACCTACGCAGAATTTGAGGACAAGTGGGGGAACTAATTCAGAAGTATGACCTTGGTGATAATGCATAGTTGCAAGGGTTATACACTGAAAGATTATTCTGGATACCAGTTTACTTGAAGGGTGTATTTTGGGCAGGTATGAGCACTACACAGCTATCTAAAAGCCTGAGTGCATTTTTCGATGGATTTGTGTATTCTAGTATGACTTTGAAAGAATTTTTCGATCAATTTGATAATGTTCTGAGGAAGAAGGTGGAAGTAGAGATGACAATTGATTTCAATTCATGCAACCAAACCATCCCATGTGTATCCCCATTCTACATTGAGAAGCAGTTTCAAGCAATGTATACAAATGTGAAGTTTAAAGAGGTCTAAAGAGAGTTTTGCGGATGATGTGTTGTAATTGCATTCTTGTTAGATTGAGTACTTTTCATGATTTATGAACACTTTTTTATTCCTTTAAGAGCGAGTACCTAAAAACGCTATTGTTACCTGATGCATATTGGTTGTGTCTATGAACATTCTCTTTCAATATGATAAGTGTTCAAAATATGATTGCAGATTTTTAGAAAATAGAAAATAAAAAATAGAAAACCCACCTCAGAAATCACCTCCAAAATCACATAGAAACCACAAGCAAAGGGTCAAAAAACTTACATGTGCTTGGTCTCAGAAGCCCCCCTTGAAAAGTAGAGAACCCAAAAGAACCAAGGGATTTTCTAATTGGGATAAGCAGATTAGATGGTACAGGCATATTTGCAGTTATGCATTTGTAGATCAACGCCTGGTGCTCTAGATCCATCCATTGAGATGGAGTGAATGGCCCTCAGGCTCCAGCTAAAAAACCATGCACGCTTGAACCATCCAAGCTCCCATGGCTATAGCCTGAAAATGGAAAACCAAAATAGATAAGAATCCCATGGCGATTCTTAGATCAATGGGTGGGGATTTCTCAAATCGATCAGTGAGTGGGGAATGATTTCTCAGATCACGACTGTCCGGGGGAGAGTGATGATTTCTGATGGGGAAGATGAAATCGTCATGGGGAGAGAAATTTTTCCTTAGGGATTTAGAAGGGAGAGAGGATGTGGATTTAGCCACTGACTCAAAATGTAAGTAAACTAGGTTTGCCACATCAGTCTTCATGCGACATGTGATAGGAAAACCAGATGAAAGAGTTGATTTTCTCATAGTTTTATTTTGATCCATAGGTAGAATACTAAATTAACTTTAATGTGGCGGGATAATATCATGTTTTGTTGTTGACTATAGTTTTATTTTGATGTATAGTTTGTTGTACTTTTAATATATTTAAGAAAATATAAGCAGAAAGTTTTTACAAATGCTTGACTTTTAATGATTTGGGTTGCTAAATCATGTTATTAAATTTTATACTTACGTAAATTTTACATTAATATAGTTATTTCGTTCAAAATGAATACAACTATTTTATAGCTATATTGATTTGGGTTGAGATAAATTTCTTTGCCGACCCATTGGATTTGATTTATACCAATTTATTTTGTTACAACCTAGTAAAAATGTAGATAGAAAATAATAAAAAGTTGATGGGTAATACCACCTCAACATAGCGGGATGAAAATATGATAAGAGTATGGTACGTAGTTTTGTTAGAAATTATGAAAATTAAAATTAAAATTAATTTTAAAAAAAATGTACATTAAAAAAATAGATAAAATTAAATAAGAAATAATATCTTATTATTATAAAGAGTGATATAGCTAATATAATGTACAATTTAAATTTTAAATGGATTACCAAAAGTGAAAAAGTGACATATTAACCCAAATTTTGCCTAAATCAATACTAATGCTCTTAGTAGCACTAATGGGTAACCAAAAGCAAAAAAGTGAAATTAGCAAATCTGAGAAGGAGGAAAGTTGTGAAGGATAGTTTATGCTTGGTCGGTAAGCAAGAGCCTGAAACCACTGGCCATGCTTTATGGGGATGTATTGCTGCTAAGGATGTGTGGAGTTCAAGGAATAAAGAAAGTGCAGAAGTTGTCTATCCACAGTGACTTGGTTTTCGATATATGGTTAGTCCTTGTAGACACTTTCAATCCAGGGGAACTTGATGAGGTGATCACCATGAGGGGAATATGGTCTAGAAGGAATGATGTTATCCATGGCGAAGAATTCAGGAACCCAAATGTTGTCAACCAACAGGCCAAGGCAGAAATCTTAGCTCATAGGGAGGCACTCAAAAAGGAACCGGGAACTAGTCTCAAGGCTTTAGCAGGGGCTCACAGGTGGTCAAAACCTGATGTAGGAACCTTTAAGGTCAACTGGAATGCGGTTGTTAACTCGAGGGAGGGGAGAATTGGAATTGGAGTACTCATCAGAGATCAACAAGGTCTTGTTACTAGCGCCCTTAGTGCAAACAGATCCCTCAAAGGAATCCCTTTTGATGCTGAAGCTTATGATCTACTATTGGTTGTAGTTTTCTGCAAAGAACATGGCTTAACACGATTCTATCTGGAGGGGGACTCAAAATAAGTAGTGGAGTTTTCTGAAACACTACACTTTGAATTGGAGTTTGGGTGGCTATCTTATAGAAGATGCAAGAAACATACTTGACTCATATGCTCTCTGGTCAGTATCACATGCATATCGAGAGGCTAATATGTAATATCCCCTTCCCTAGGGTTAGGAATGTCACGTACATACGTAACTAAAGCCAGGTAAGAAACTTGCATAATTTTTTTAAAAAAAAAAAAACATTGTTCATTCCAAAAGAAAGCTTAAGTTAAACCATTTTCAAACCCAGTCATATCCAAGTTTCCAAACCAACTGAATTAAAAGAAATCATAAATATAGTCTAAGGTTCATTAGTCCGCTCCTCCTAAACTTGGCCCACCTGCTCGTAGTCTTCATTCTCCTCACCTGGTGGTAAAAAGAAATGAGATAAAACTAAAATGAGTCGAAGACTTAGTAAAATCTCACCACAATGTATACATAATAATTGAAAGGCTTGAATAAAATTTTCTTACTGAATAAAATTCATGTCATATCATGCTGAATAAAATTCAGGTCATATCATGTTGATAAAATTTATGTCATACCATGCTCATGCTCATGCTCATGCTATGCATGACTATCTTGACTTATTTGAATTAACTTACTTATCTGATTGGCCCATACACTTAATCCTATGTGCAAGGTTGTGAACTGGCCCCACATCCCCCTACAGCAAGGGGAGCTACTAAGTAATATTCTGACATACTATGGTGGACCACGCTTGAGTCCATGGCTTGCACATCCACCCTGAATACTGAACTGAAAGGCCATCTGATTAACAAATCTTATCTTATCTTATCTTATACTTGAAACACACGTTCTGGCCATATAAGCATTTTCCCATCTGCTTATTCTCACATGTTGAATATGTAGGAAAAGTATGTCCTCCTATCTATGGCCCTGGACGGCTATCACGGTGAGGCCTCTTATTCCTATTTGGTGCAGATTGGAGCGGTTATGACTATTGCTGTTGCTTCTTCTGATTATTATACTCAATGCTTTCCAAGATACCTTCTTCAACAATAGTGGCTTGGTTCACCAATTTAGAAAAATTTCAAATCTTGAGGGCACCTACTTGATCTCTAATTCACCAATCCAGACCACGTTCAAATTTCTCAGCTTTCTTTTCGTCATCTGGGATTAGATAACTAGTGTAACGAGATAGATCCATGAATTTGGTGGCATAGTGATCAACCATCATTGTTCCTTGTGTGAGGTCTATAAATTGACAGGCTCTATACTCTCGTAAAGACTGCGAAAAGAAACGATACAGGAATACCTCCTTAAAGCGTTCCCAAGTAATGGGGACTCCTTCCCCTAGTTCATTCTATAAAAGTTTACGAGTTGACTTCCAACAGTTCTTAGCTAGGTCTGTTAGGTTGTATGCCCCATAAATCACATTTTGATCATCAGTGCAGAATAACGCCTCAAAGATTTGCTCCAAGCGTTTGATCCAACTATCCGCATCCATAGCATTTACCCTACCATCGAAGGTTGGGGGGGTCCTGCCAGGAAAACTACTCCAACGTACAGCCAACTTGTTGTGCCTTAGGTGCAATGTACTGACCGATAGACATCGATTGGAAAAATTGAGTCGCTACTACGACCAAAGCATCTGCTGACCACATCCAGAAGTGTTCCTAGTGCCAACCATGTTCTGACGCAACATATAATAATATTAATAATTAACAATCAACAACAACTTCCTAGTGTCATCTATTGAGAGCTATAAACACTTTATTCTATCTTAAACTATCTTACTAACTCTCGAGTGGCCAGGAGCATCCTAGGTTACCTTATTCTTTCTAAGAGTCTACAGAATCTCTCAAACCTGGGCTCTGATACCATTTTGTAACATCTCCTTCCCTAGGGTTAGAATTGTCACGTACATACGTAACTAAAGCCAAGTAAGAGGCTTGCATAATTTTTAAAAAGAAACATTTTTTATTCCAAAAGAAAGCTAAAGTTAAACCATTTTCAAAAACATAGTCATATCCAAGTTTCCAAACCAACTGAATTAAAAGAAATCATAAATATAGTCTAAGATTCATTAGTCCGCTCCTCCTAAACTTGGTCCACCTGCTCGTAGTCCTCATTCTCTTCACCTGGTGGTAAAAAAAATTAGATAAAACTAAAATGAGTCGAAGACTCAGTAAGAACTCACCACAACGTAAACATAATAATTGAAAGACTTGAATAAAATTCTCTTACTGAATAAAATTATTGTCATATCAACTGAATAAAATTCATGTCATATCATGCTGATGCTCATGCTCATGGGATGCATGAATGTCTTGACTTATCTGAATTAACTGACTAATCTGACTGGCCCACACACTTAACCCTGTGTGCAAGGTTGTGCACCCGCCCCACATCTCGCTGCAGGAAGGGGAGCCACTGAGTAGTATTTTGACATACTATGGTGGACCACGCTTGAATCCATGGCTTGCACATCCACCCTGAATACTAAACTGAAAGGCCATTTGATTAACTGATTTGATCTTATGTTATCTTACACTTGAAATAATAATAACTTACGTGTCTTATGCAATGTGATATGCATGACATTCATACTAATATAAATAACTATAAAATGTTGAACCTGAACATGATGCGAAAAATTGACATGATCATATGCTATGATGACTGATATGCTTATATAGATCGTAACATGCTTGGTACGTAAAAAGAATGGCTATCAAAGAACTGACTTTAACAGAAATAGTCTAACTATATGTTAATCCTAATTTTTTATCAAATTACTTACCTCTTAGTGCTGCTTTCACAACCTCACTTTGCAGTTCGTTACCTATACGAAGCACTAGTCGTCACTAATTTTCTAGAAAAACATGTCATCGCATTCCACTAAACTAACCACTGTCTAGAGAAAACAGTTTAAAACATTCGGTAATGTTCTACTAATTTCATTTAATGTCTAAACACTAACATTATATCTAATCTTTCAACTATACTTAGTAGCATAATTTATACTTACTACAAATTTATTAAACAAGTCAAGAAAATTCAATTAAAAAATATATTTAATTATATTCAAAATAATTAAAAACTAAAATCTGAATTCTACATCTTCACTAGATTTGTCGCATCGAGTTCTCTCACAGTGAGTTGGTTCTCCCTGTCGCGTGATACCTTTCTTCTTCGATGGAACTTTTCATTTCTGCTTTTCTGTGTATGTTAACAGATTTCTAGATTTCTTTTGCTTTTCATTAAAGCTTTGCATGCATGTTTTCATTGAATTTATGAAATCGCCCCTGCTGCCCTGCCTTGCCCCCTCATGGGCAGGGGCTACCCTGCTTCGCCCATGCCGGACGGGGGGCGGGATGACCCCAGCGGGGCCCCGCCCCTGCCCCCGCTCTACATATATAATTATATATATATATATAAATATATTGTGAGACTTGAAATTGTATTCAAGTCATTGGATTGCCTTGGCCTCCTAAACCAATCTTTATATAAGAGATCAAGGCAATACAATAGTCATACTTAAGTAATGTGGGACTTACTATTAAGTCCCACATTGCTTAATGATGACTATTGTATTGCATTGGCTTCCTATATAAAGGTTGATCTAGGAGGCCAAGATAATCCAAAATCTAACTCTAATGAGTTTAAGTTCTTTTTATATTTATAAATTTTAATTTATTATTTAAATTATATTATAATTTAGGTCTAAAAAAATATTTTTTGACAAAATTTTTTTTTTTTAAACACAATGTGTTGCCTAGGCGGGGGGCGAGGAATATGAGATTTTTTCCCCCACCCCCGCGCCTAGGGGCGGGGCAAATGACATTTTTTCCCCCACCCCCGGCACCGGGGTAGGGGAAAAAACCCAACCCTCGTATGGTACGGGGCGGGGTGTGGGGGAGGGTACCCCCCGCCCCGCACCATGTAGGTATCACCCCTATTCAAGACAGCTTTAAGTAGAAATCTCTAGAAGCCTTTTAATTTAGTGTATTTACAATTCAGCCCTTGGTCATTACTAGTTAAGTTGTGTGTTAGTTTCTTGGGAGTTTGTAAATGGGCCTTGAGAACTCATGATAATTTTATTATTGGGTTTATCTGCAATTTTTATGGGCTGTGTTAGCTGGGTTATTTTTTTTTTCAATTTTTAAGAATACAAACTGTTTCGGGGTGAATTAGTTCATTTAAAGAATTTCTATTTAAATAAATAGTCAAAAATCTTATTTTTTTTAGAAATATGTAGGAGTTAAGTTATGTCATTTAGTATTCTTAACTCATTTAGAGCATTCTCATCCGATTCCCTGAAATTTTTCCTAAATTTTAGCTAGAAATAACATTTTCTATAATTTTATACTAAGTTTTACTCATCTTTAAAAAATCTCATATATCTCATTTCTTATCATTTCTCTATTATAATAAAATAATATTCTTTTATTATTTCTTTATTAGTTTTTTCTCTCACTTTCATTTTCATTCTTAACTACTAACTCTTTTGTTTTTTTCTCTTGTTTTTAAATATCACATTCTATAAATTTTGTAAATACTTGTAAGATTTTTTTTCCGGGTACAATAATAGTTATTATTGGTATTAAAAATAATAATTTTTTTAATATTTGCATTTTACAACGCGATAGTATTTTTTAATAAAATTTTGTCCGCTTATATAACGGTAATATTTGATTTTTATTTTTCTAACGGTAACATTTTTTCTCCTTTTTATATAACGGTAATATTTTTTCCTTTCTCTAATGATAACACATCTTCTTCGCATGACGATGATAATATTTTTTTTTCTTTCTCCAAAGGTAACATTTTTTGTCCTTTCTCCAACGTTAAAACTCTTTCTCCTAAGCTCGTGACTCCTCGAGAAGAGTATACTTCAGCTTGCTCAGATCA